>JAFEMH010001332.1:122500-492808 GCA_022495995.1 Adenophora triphylla var. japonica
CTTAATTTGTGTGCCGAGGAAAAATGGTGAAGGTATTATTGGGACAGAGGGAGTATATATATCTATACATATATATATATATATATATATATATATATATATATATATATATATATATATATATATATGTACACATGTGCTCAATTCATTTACTCATATAAGAAACTAGTCTAGCAAATCCAAATCTGGTTCAGTATTGATAATGCTTGTTCTATCCGAGGGAAGGATTAAGTTGTTGGAAATGGGTTTTAGAAACAAGGTTTGATCAAGTTTTGACCCAATTTTTAAATAGGTTTCATTTATTGATTAATGAAATAAGTTACAAAATTATAATCTACATTTGTTGTAGATTAAGAAAATACATTTATTTACTCAAAACCATTTCCGGGTGAATGAGAAATTAATGGCTAAAGATTGTAACTTGAAATGGGAAAATGAAGAGTTTATGGGATATGAAAGAGTTATCCCACATTGCTTAGAGATAGAAAGTAAAGCAAGTTTATAAGTGGATGCAAACAAGGAGGAGGCATCAAGTTGTTCCTCCTTGGGCCAACCTAGGTGGATCATTGGGCCAACCATGCAAGGTGCAGCCCAATTGTGCCAGTTTTATACTAGCTCAATTTGGACCACACCCGCGAAGCGCGCGAAGCGCGGAATGGGCGGTTTAGGGCGCACTTCGCACGTGCGCATCGTTGCTAGGAGCTATTGGAGCCTTTGATTTTTAGCAAATCAATCAAGGTTCGTGGCTCGGGTGCAGTAGTTCGGTTCAGCTTGGCTCGGATCGACCGGGGCGGTGCGGTGTATGGTGCGGTTGGGCCTTGGCCCATTCGGATTGGGCAGGGCGGTGCAGCGGTTTTGGCGGTTCGGAGTCTGGGTCGGACCGTGGATGCAGTACGTGCCAAAGGGTGCAAGCCGATTCGATGAACCAGGTCAAGGGGTTGGAATGGTTCATGGAACCGGTTCAAAGAGGTGTGGCGAGATCCAAGCGGATCCGAGCCCTTCACTGAATACGATCCGACGGCCCCGAGAATCCACCGATTACCAATAGTGCCTATTCCTAAAAGGCACCCCAACTCTTCATTATCTATAAATAGTCCCTGCGGTTTGTCAATCATTCATTCCATCATTCGGTGAGTAAGCATTCAATAGTAATTAGAGAGAAAGCATATTGAAGCATATAATATTCCTTTCAAGTCCAGAAGTTCCAAACAGTTAGTTTGTTCGCCGAAGTCGTTAGTTTGAAGTGCTTCTACTAACGATTGTAAAGTCGTTGCATCTTACGAGAAGATTGTCAGTAGCCGTTAGCACCAGTGCGGGGCAATTACTTCTTACGGAGATTGTGTCTAACACAAGCCTCGACTCTTTGCATTCCCGGTTTAATTCAGTTTTTCCGGTTTTCATTTCTTTTCCCGGTTTTCTTATTTTCAGTTATTTTCTTAAAGAAAGCCTTTTCGAATTTCCGTTATATTTTCCTAACAATCGTAAGAAGTAATTTACGTTTTCTTAAGGAAATGTCGATTGAAAATAAAACCTCTCAGTTGTTCGAGGTTACCCACCCTCATCAGACAAATGCAACGAACCAGATTGTTGTGCCCGCTCCGGTTCAGAATTATCCAAAGACTTAGCAAGAAAACAACGAAGTTCGAAGGTGCGGATTTCAAAAGCGGCAACAGGAGATGTTGTACCTCCTAACCAACCTCGGTTTAAAGATGTTCATTGAACAAGGTATCCCCGCTAGTCGATGATGATTCGATCCGCAAGGACGGATAGCTACAGAGGCATGGAATCATGGAAATCTCATATGTAAAATGTACATATTGAGTGGGCTAAGTAAAGCCATATATCAGGAGTACCGCCTCACGGAGACGGCCCAAGGAGTTGTGGAACTCATTGGAACGGGTCTACAAGAGTCAAGAGATCGACTCCAAATCAAGCCACCATTATTGAAAGGCCGAATGGGCTTGATTTAGAAGCAATGGTGTGTGAAACCGTTGAAGCCACCTTAGCAAATTTCGAAGACACCAGTAATAAATGGTGGATAGACACTGGAGAAACCCGCCATATATGTGGTAATAGATTTTGCTTTTCGTCATACACTCCTATCAGTGGAAACAAAGTGTATATGGGAAACGGTGTCACTTCCAACATCATGGGATTTGGAAAGGTTATACTGAAGATGTCTTCAGGCAAAGAGCTAACTCTCAAGGATGTGCTGCATGTCCCAGACATTCGCAAGAACCTGGTTTCCGGATCGCTGTTGAGTATGGCTGGATTTAAACTAGTGTTTGAGTTAGAAAACTTTGGACTGGACTGGGGCGGTGCAGTGTATGGTGCGGTTGGGCCTTGGCCCATTCGGATTGGGCTGGGGCGGTGCAACGGTTTTGGCGGTTCAGGTCTGGGTCGGACCGTGGATGCAGTGCAGTGCCGAAGGGTGCGAAGCCGGTCGATGAACTGTGTCAAGGGGTTGGAATGGTTCATGGAACCAGCTTCAAAGAGGTGTGGCAGATCCAGCGAGATCCGAGCCCTTCACCGTAACCGATCCGACGGCCCGTAATCCACCAAGCTACTAATAGTGCCTATTCCTAAAAGGCACCCCAACTCTTCATTATCTATAAATAGTCCCCTGCAGTTTGTCAATCATTCATTCCATCATTCAGTGAGTAAGCATTCAATAGTAATTAGAGAGAGAAAGCATATTCAAGCATATAATATTCCTTTCAAGTCCGTAAGTTCCAAACAGCTTAGTTTGTTCGCCGAAGTCGTTAGTTTGAAGTGCTTCTACTAACGATTGTAAAGTCGTTGCATCTTACGAGAAGATTGTCAGTAGCCGTTAGCACCAGTGCGGGGCAATTACTTCTTACGGAGATTGTGTCTAACACAAGCCTCGACTCTTTGCATTCCCTGCTTAATCTCAGCTTTTCCGGTTTTCATTTCTTTTCCTAGCTTTCTTATTTTCAGTTATTTTCTTAAAGAAAGCCTTTTCGAATTTCCGTTATATTTTCCTAACAATCGTAAGAAGTAATTTACGTTTTCTTAAGGAAATGTCGACTGAAAATAAAACCTCTCAGTTGTTCGAGGTTACCCACCCTCATCAGACAAATGCAACGAACCAGATTGTTGTGCCCGCTCAGGCTCGTAATTATCCAAAGACTTAGCAAGAAAACAACGAAGTTCGAAGGTGCGGATTTCAAAAACTGGCAACAGGAGATGTTGTACCTCCTAACCAACCTCGGTTTAAAGATGTTCATTGAACAAGGTATCCCCGCTAGTCAGGATGATGATTCAGATCCGCAAGGACGGATAGCTACAGAGGCATGGAATCATGGAAATCTCATATGTAAAATGTACATATTGAGTGGGCTAAGTAAAGCCATATATCAGGAGTACTGTCTCATGGAGACAGCCAAGGAGTTGTGGAACTCATTGGAACGGGTCTACAAGAGTCAAGAGACCGACTCCAGAAATCAAGCCACCATTATTGAAAGGCTGAATGGGCTTGATTTAGAAGCAATGGTGTGTGAAACCGTTGAAGCCACCTTAGCAAATTTCGAAGACACCAGTAATAAATGGTGGATAGACACTGGAGAAACCCGCCATATATGTGGTAATAGATTTTGCTTTTCGTCATACACTCCTATCAGTGGAAACAAAGTGTATATGGGAAACGGTGTCACTTCCAACATCATGGGATTTGGAAAGGTTATACTGAAGATGTCTTCAGGCAAAGAGCTAACTCTCAAGGATGTGCTGCATGTCCCAGACATTCGCAAGAACCCAGTTTCCGGATCGTTGAGTATGGGTTTGGATTTAAACTAGTGTTTGAGTTAGAAAACTTTGTATTGACCAAGAATGATATGTTTCTTGGAAATGGGTACCTTGAAAAGGGCCTATTCAAAATGAATGTAAGATGTATTATCCGCATTAAAGCAAAGAATGAAGAGTTTGTTTCTTATGTCTACCTGTTGGATAGTCCTAATCTATGGCATGATAGATTAGGTCACGTGAATTACAACACAATTAAGAAGTTAGTGAGTCAAGAATTAATTCCCATGAATAAATTCGATTCAACTGACAAGTGTGAAATTTGCGTTGAAGCGAAAATGACGAAGTCATCATTTTCTTCGGTGACAAGAAACACAACACCTCTTGAGTTAGTTCACATAGATATTTGTGATCTAAAGTTAGTGCAAACTCGAGGTGGGAAAAAGTATTTCATTACTTTTATAGACGATTGCACTAAATATTGCTATGTATATCTCTTGAGAAGTAAGGATGAAGCAATAATGGCTTTCCAAACTTATAAGAATGAAGTTGAGAATCAACTTAATGTAAAAATTAAGAAGATTCGAAGCGATAGAGGAGGAGAATATGTCGCTCCGTTTGAAGGATTATGCTGGGAATCTGGCATCATTCATCAAACCACAGCGCCATATACACCTCAGTCTAACGGAGTAGCTAAACGCAAAAATCGTACTCTTAAGGAGATGATGAATGCACTGTTAATCAGTTCAGGCTTACCTGATAACTTGTGGGGGGAAGCCATACTCACATCCAACTACATTCTTAATAAGATACCCAAGAAAGGAATTGATAAGACACCTTACGAATTATGGAATAATCGTAAGCCGTGTTATAAATACCTTAAAGTGTGGGGGTGTCTAGCTAAGGTTGAGGTACCTAAGCCAAAGCAAATAAAGATCGGTCCCAAGACGGTTGACTGCATCTTTATTGGATATGCCAGCAATAGTAGTGCCTATCGATTTATAGTGCACAAGTCGGACATTCCTGATATGAATGAAGGAATGACGATAGAATCAAGGAATGCATCATTCTTTGAAAATATCTTTCCTGCCAAGGATAGGAAAGATACAAGTTCTAATAAGAGAACTCATGAAGCTACAAATGGTCCATCTCGAGAAGAAGATGAAGGACCTAGACGTAGTAAGAGGGCAAGAGTGGAAAAGTCTTTTGGTCCTGATTTTCAATCATATATGTTAGAAAACGAACCAGCTACTGTTAAAGAAGCTTTATCCGGTCCGGATAGTCCGTTCTGGAAAGAAGCTATTAACAGTGAAATAGAGTCCATAATGCATAATAATACTTGGGAGTTGGTTGATCTCCCTCCAGGATGCAAACCGTTGGGCTGCAAATGGATCCTTAAAAAGAAGTATAAGGCAGATGGATCTATCGATAAGTACAAAGCCCGGCTGGTAGCCAAAGGGTTTAGACAAAAGGAGGGATATGACTTCTTCGATACATATTCTCCTGTCACAAGAATCACGTCCATACGTGTTCTCATAGCAATTGCAGCCGTGCATAATCTTGAGATACACCAGATGGATGTGAAAACAGCTTTCTTGAATGGAGAGTTAGATGAAGAGATTTACATGGAACAACCCGAAGGATTTGTTGTTCCAGGTAAAGAGCAAAAGGTGTGTAAACTTGTAAAGTCGTTGTACGGACTCAAACAAGCACCTAAACAATGGCATGAGAAGTTTGATCGAACCATGTTATCAAATGGATTCAAGATAAATGAATGTGACAAGTGTGTCTATATCAAAGGAACATCTGAATCATTTGTAATAGTCTGTCTCTACGTGGATGACATGTTAATAATGGGAAGTACTCATGAATTGATCATGAATACCAAAGGCTTGTTAAAGAAGCACTTTGACATGAAAGACATGGGATTGGCTGATGTCATATTAGGAATAAAAATTTCTAGAACATCAGAAGGGATAGTTCTATCTCAGTCCCATTATCTAGAAAATGTACTTCGAAAGTTCGATGTCTTTAATGACCCTCCTGCTAAGACACCGGTGGATTTGATTCTACACTTAGCAAGGAACAGAGGGGAACCAGTTTCTCAATTGGAATATGCAAGAATAATTGGAAGTCGATGTACTTAACGAATCGTACACGTCCGGACATCGCATATTCAGTGAGCAAACTAAGTAGGTTCACTAGTAATCCCAGTGCGGATCACTGGAAGGCTCTATTAAGAGTATTGAGATATTTAAAGTATACTATGAATCATGGGATACTTTATAAGAGATATCCAGCGGTATTAGAAGGATCTTTGTGATGCTAATTGGATATCAGACACAAAAGACTCTAAATCCACAAGTGGATATGTATTCACAATTGGTGGAGGAGCGGTGTCATGGAAATCCTCCAAACAAACATGTATAGCTAGATCCACGATGGAATCTGAGTTTATAGCTTTAGATAAAGCTGGAGAAGAAGCAGAATGGCTTAAGAACTTCTTGGAGGATATTCCTTGTTGGAGTAAGCACATGCGCTGTTGTTATGATACATTGTGATAGTCAATCGGCAATAGGAAGGGCACGGAGCGGTATGTATAATGGTAAGTCTAGACATATTCGCCGTAGACATAATACCATTAGACGATTGATCAAAAATGGTGTTATCACAATTGACTATGTAAGGTCAAATGATAACATAGCGGATCTGTTTACGAAAGGTATAAATAGAGATCAACTGTATAAACTGTTAAGGGGAATGGGTTTAAATCCCACAACAAAAGAATTCATAGTGGACACTCAACCTTGAGAAATGGAGATCCCAGGCCCTTGGTTCAATGAGAAAACTAAGTTATGAGTTCAGTAGAAACACTTGGAACCTGTTTCATGCTCATTCCCGAACATCCAAGTGTATGCACCTGCGGAGTGGTGAGGATAAGTTGAGAAAACTTTTAATGATTCCTATACCTATGGGTGGAGTATAGCGGGGATACTCTTTATAGTATGAATCACCTATATAAGTGAGAAGTATTAAGGCCGCTTCTAAATGAACACTTATGAATGAGATACGGTCCCGGGGCCAAAATGGACACAACGTGAGAACAAAAATTGTTAGAGCTATTATTGTGTGAGTACTTGTTGTCTTGGTATACACTATACGATCACTGGTTCAAAGCGTCTCGCTACCAACTCGGCTAGTATATCCGATGGTATTTTACTAGGGAAGGTTCAAGGCCATAAGCTACCTATCCCGATGCAATAGTAGTTCGCCGGAACTTTTGGACGAATCTGCATACATGCATTAATTGTCATTCATGTGGGGGATTGTTGGAAATGGGTTTTAGAAACAAGGTTTGACCAAGTTTTGACCCAATTTTCAAATAGGTTTCATTTATTGATTAATGAAATAAGTTACAAAATTATAATCTACATTTGTTGTAGATTAAGAAAATACATTTATTTACTCAAAACCATTTCCGGGTGAATGAGAAATTAATGGCTAAAGATTGTAACTTGAAATGGGAAAATGAAGAGTTTATGGGATATGAAAGAGTTATCCCACATTGCTTAGAGATAGAAAGTAAAGCAAGTTTATAAGTGGATGCAAACAAGGAGGAGGCATCAAGTTGTTCCTCCTTGGGCCAACCTAGGTGGATCATTGGGCCAACCATGCAAGGTGCAGCCCAATTGTGCCAGTTTTATACTAGCTCAATTTGGATCACACCCGCGAAGCGCGCGAAGCGCGCGAAGCGCGCGAAGGGCGGAATGGGCGGTTTAGGGCGCACTTTGCACTTCGCATCGTCGCTAGGAGCTATTGGAGCCTTTGATTTTTAGCAAATCAATCAAGGTTCGTGGCTCGAGTGCAGTAGTTCGGTTCAGCTTGGCTCGGGCTGGGTGGGCGGTGCAGTGTATGGTGCGGTTGGGCCTTGGCCCATTCGGATTGGGCTGGGGCGGTGCAACGGTTTGGGCGGTTCAGGTCTGGGTCGGACCGTGGATCTGGTCTGTGCCAAAGGGTGCAAGCCAGATTCGATGAACCAGGTCAAGGGGTTGGAATGGTTCATGGAACCAGTTCAAAGAGGTGTGGCAGATCCAGCGGATCTGAGCCCTTCACGAGAATACGATCGACGGCCCAGAATCCACCAGTTACCAATAGTGCCTATTCCCAAAAGGCACCCCAACTCTTCATTATCTATAAATAGTCCCCTGCAGTTTGTCAATCATTCATTCCATCATTCAGTGAGTAAGCATTCAATAGTAATTAGAGAGAGAAAGCATATTGAAGCATATAATATTCCTTTCAAGTCCAGAAGTTCCAAACAGTTAGTTTGTTCGCCGAAGTCGTTAGTTTGAAGTGCTTCTACTAACGATTGTAAAGTCGTTGCATCTTACGAGAAGATTGTCAGTAACCGTTAGCACCAGTGCGGGGCAATTACTTCTTACGGAGATTGTGTCTAACACAAGCCTCGACTCTTTGCATTCCCGGTTTAATTCAGTTTTTCCGGTTTTCATTTCTTTTCCCGGTTTTATTATTTTCAGTTATTTTCTTAAAGAAAGCCTTTTCGAATTTCCGTTATATTTTCCTAACATAAGTAAAAAATCAATCCACTTCTGACTCAGCTAGGATTCTAGAGTAGGTCTGCTGAGAAATGCGTTTCTCCATAACTATGGAGAAACGTGTTTTTAATAGCCAGAAGCTATGCGTTTGATAACCAGAAAAAAATTTCTGGATATCAGTCTCAAAGGGTTCTGGATATTCAGAAGCTTTGGAACGGATATTCAGAAGCCTTTGGGCGGATATCCAGAAAAAATAGATTTGAAGCCAAATTCAAGGCCAAGACCAGAAATTGCTTATTGAAGGTTTCTGGATATCCAGAAACCTTCAAATGTATATCCAGAAACTATCAAATGAATATCCAGAAACATTTTGAAAGTTTCTGGATATTCATTTTGAAGGTTTCTGGATATCCAGAAACCTTCAAATGTATATCCAGAAACCATCAAATGAATATCCAGAAACATTTTGAAAGTTTCTGGATATTCATTTTGAAGGTTTCTGGATATCACTTTCATAAGCTTCTGGATATCCAGAAGCCTTGGCCTGCATTGTCGTGCGACAAGTCGGGCCCCGTTTCTCCATAAGTTACGGAGAAACGCGTTTCTCCCCAGATTTTGTGAGGATTCTAATTACCCGAATACGAATTGGAGTCAATCTGAATAATAAAAGATAAACTATATCCCTTTGCACTCACAGAAAGCTTTCATTATGTCAATTTGAATGATGCAAGATACATCCAAAATAATATACAAAGAATAAACTGAAAAAAAAACTAACTGAAAGTTTCGTGTAGCTATAGAATTCAAGTTAATTCAACAGAACACGGATATGAGTACAGATGTGATTTATAACTGTTCACATATCCATCAATAAGCAACGGAATAAAATAAAAAAATACAAGAATTTAAACGTTTATTGGTTCTACCCCATCAAACAAGGCTTTAAGCCCAAAAAACTTTTCACTATTAAAATCTGATTTACAGAAAGAAATCTGAATAAAGTGAAAACAAAAAGATTAAAATACTAAACAAGTTCTAACCACCTTCTACACTAAGAACAATCTTCCTTTCCCAATGAGAGACTATTCTAATCAGAAGTAGAACAAATAACTTGATGAAAACCTAGATGTGAGTTCGGATGTAAGTCACAACCTTACTCACATCTAAAAGGCAATATTGAATCCGTTAAGAACAAAAGCTATTGTCTTCCAAAATAATTATCTAAAGTCGAGTCTTCTCTTTGTGCTGAAGTCTTGTATTTATAAGCACATTTGAGAAGATCTTCAATCAATCAAACTATTCCTTCTTGATGCAATCCAATTCCTAAAAGAAAATATAAATTGGCATTCACAAGGAAAGAGATTTGTTAGTATGTTAGTCATAGTCTAAATATATTTACATAAATAAATATATTTACATATTTAACAATATCCTTTTTCAAATAGGACAATATAAATCTTTGCAAGAAAGTCATAAAATCCTCTTACCAAATATACCAATTGGAATCGAATTAGGGAAGTAAATATTCCCTAAAATCTCACTCTTTCAATCTCCCCCTATGTTGGACTTTCTGGTCAAAACAAAGATTTATCCAATATAGATCATTTAATCAAGATTTTCAGATTATAAATCTCCCCCTGAATGGATGTATGTGCAGATATGTCAACACATCCACACAAAAACTGCATAGACAGAAGTCAATACAAAAACTTGCAGTTCAACAAACTATGATAAAGTAACATCCAGATAATTGTTTAGAGATTACAGACCAAATTAAAAACTAATAAATATTGTTTATGTTTCATTCACCGGTAAGAACAAACAGTAAAACTCCCCCTGAGTTTAAGCATCTCAACTTCCCCATTCTGAAGCATCAGCATTAGCAGCAAAGACATCATTAATACCATCATCATCCTTTTCTTCTTCTCCCCTTTTTTGACTAGAAAGTGTCGTCTTCCATTTCTGGAGATCCACCTTCAAAGCCTTAAGGTTCTTGGCATGTGTCTGGGAGGAAATAAGTTGAACATTGAGAGCAGTGGAGAGGGCATCAGCTGCAACAATTCTGAATCAAGGGCTTCCACGTTTACATCAAAAGAATCTACAGATGTGTGGCTATATATGGCCACATCCTGACCCACATCCACTAATGGCAGATCTACAAATCTCTGTTTTGGGTCCAGGAGGGTTTTGGATTCTTTGATCAGCTCAAACTCACTCATTCTAGCTTCACCCCTATCTATTTTAACCCCTTGAGCAACTAAAATTTGAGAGATGAGAGAGGGGTAAGGAAGAGACTATTTCTTGGATGGGGATTCACAATATCCACATATCTTTCTAAAGATGAACTTCCCAAAGTTAATGCTCTTTTTGGCACCCATCCTATATAGCAAATCATCATGAACCCTAGTGACTGAGGTTTTTTTGTTTGATTGACAAAGATTGGCAGTAAGAATGAGATGGAGAAAGTAATAGAAGGAGGTGAGGGAACCACTACCTAGGTCCTTTGGTTTTATGGGCCAAGCATTTAGCTTCTCATGAGTTAAAATAGACACTAATTCATCCTCTGAAATCTCACAAATCTTATCATCCACCTCTTCTAACCTTAGAAAGGTATTTATGACAGAGGGGGAAAAAGGAATGAATTTCCCTTTGACATACACAGTAAAGAACATGGGGGAGGAAGGGTTGTTCAAACCCTTGGTCAAGTTGACATAAAATTCATGCCTTTTGTGATGCCGATTGGGCGGGTGACAAGGACGATTTTGTCTCCACTATCGGGTTTGTCATTTATCTTGGTCGCAATCCTATCGCCTGGAGTTCCAAGAAGCAACAAGCTATTGCCCGCTCTTCCACAAAGGCCGAATTTCGTGCTATAGCTGCCACTACTGCTGAACTCTTATGGGTTACCAACCTTCTGCCCGAACTTGCCGTCTCTCTCACCACTCCTCCGGTGATCTATTGCGACAACCTCGACGCTGCAACCTACTCAGCCAATCCTGTGTTTCACTCCTGAATGAAGCACCTGGCCCTTGCTTTTCACTTTGTACGAGAACAAGTTCACTTGGCAAGCTACGAGTTCAACACATCTCCGACAATGACCAGCTACCTGATGCACTCATAAAGCCACTCTCCCATGCTCGGTTCCTGTCCCTTATCTCCAAGATGGGACTCACTCAAGGACCGTCCATCTTGCAGGGGCGTGTAAAGGATCCTATTTCTGATGAACCAGCATCTGCACGGCCGTGCATTGAAAGTAACACGCCCGTGCAGAATAAACAACATCAACTTCATCAATTGTTGCATGGCCGTGCGGAATAACATGCACGACCGTGCAAATCAGAAACCTGCAGATTTACATTTCTGTTATTCAGTTTCCTTGTTTATAGATTTAGTAAATATCTTCTCTTTGTAAACAGATTTGTGTATATCACTTGTGTATATCACTAGGCCAGATGTTACATATTTTTGTGTATAAATTCCATTCATATGATCAATGAAAATTATCATTCTTGCGAATCTCTTTAGTTCAGCCTCTTTACTATTTTTAGTCAAAAGCCTGTAATCAGAAGCTAAACGGATCTTAGAGTCTCATATTCCAAAATCTCCCCTGCTATCACTTAATCAAATATTAGCGTAGCACTAGTTACGGTTTGTTATTAGTGATATATTATTATTTATTGGGAGATTCGGTAATTTAATTGTAACGACCCGAGCCCGAAGCCCGACCCGCTAATCAGGCACCATACACTGGACCACTAAGCACCTCCTTAATTGGGTTAACCACAGCCCATCACAGGCCTCCAAAAGTCCAATGGATGATTTGATGCTAGGTAGTAGTGTATGGGCCTTCTATATATCACACTAAATTCCCTCATATTTTCGATGTGGGATGGGGGATATCATAATCTCCCCCACTCAAACCCTTACCGTCTCTGGCAAGGTCAATCAATACCCAGATCGTAAGCCCGGGCTAGCTCGCAAGCCTTAAGGACGGGGTTCTGCTCTGATACCATTTGTAACGACCCGAGCCCGAAGCCCGACCCGCTAATCAGGCACCATACACTGGCCCACTAAGCACCTCTTCAATTGGGTTAATCACAGCCCATCACAGGCCTCCAAAAGTCCAATGAATGATTTGATGCTTGGTAGTAGTGTATGTTCCTTCTATATATCTCACCAAATTCTCACATATTTACGATGTGGGATGGTGGATATCACAATCTCTCCCACTCAAACTCTTGCCGTACCTAGCAAAGTCAAATTTCCATAATTCATAATAATATTAATAGATTCCAAAACATAAATAATAGTCATTAAGAGGGCATCTCAACCGACAACCCTAACCCTAATACAATCAAACCATAATAAATAATATTCAAAATTCAACGGCTAGTACATCCCACTAGCTTAATACTTAAAGTTTATAAAACAAAATTCTAATTCCTCAATATCCGTGCCGCCATCCATGTGACCGATCCTCTCCTCCTACTGATTACCTGGGAGGGAAAGAATAAGAAAGGGGTGAGCGAACAATGCTCAGTAAGTTCATATGGGATCTCTCCGGTTTCTAGGAAGAGATGACTGAAACGAACAGAGTCAATCGAATAAAAACCGAAAGGTTCAGTGCAACTAAAGTACATACAAAAGTACAATAAAGGAAATACTTTTCAAATAAGCAAATTGTGGCACTATCACAAGAATAATAATGAAGAATGTGTTGGGTTTTATGGGTCCATCCGCAGCGGAATTAAGCATCTAATAACACAAAATCCAAGAGCCCTAAGTTCCGTTCTATATGATTAAATTGAATTCCTATGAGATATAATTAACCAACCTTAATTGCTTTCCGTTCTTGAGCTATCGAACAATCAAACAATGTGATTTTGATTCACAAACTTCGAACTCTAGGCCTTGATCGTCGTACAAGCGAAGACCCTCTAGTAGTAACCACACCTTTGAATGAACCAAGAACGATTTCTTGATGATTGCTAGATCATAAACCTTTGAAGAATATTGAGAACTTTTGTTGTGATTTTCTTTTCAGAAATTCGGCTAGACAAGGGTTAACAGACCTTTATATTTATACTACTTTAGTATGGTATATGTTTCCTAATCAAATTAGGAAACCAGTCTGTAAACCGGCTTTGTGGCATGTTGTGTCGCACGACCAGACGAGTGCCATGGACAGGTTCTGTCGCGCAATGTCTCATGCCATATCAGGACTTCTCAATTTTCTTCCTTTGGTTTAACCAATTCATTCTAGTTGTGTGTGACCCAATAGGATTATATTATGTTGGCAATGAGCTTCGATCATATCGACCCTCATAAGACATAAGCGGACTCTAGCAAGCCATTATGTCTACCCAAATAATATAACGTAAGAGTTCACGTTTCCAATGGTACACTTTCATTTCTCCCTTTGTCTCACGATGTTATATTGAACACAAGTCATGGTCCACGTCAACTTGTACTTGTTCAATGCTTTCTCGATCTAGAGTATAATGATAATCCAATCGCATTGGGGTTTGGCCATACACTTTCATCATTATCACTCATCGAGGGGCCCAAGCAAAACATCTCTCTTTCGAGGGACAAATTCCATCTTGACTTATCATCCTTCCCATCATGAATCCGATCATGCCAAAAATAGCCTTTATAGATATCGTGTTAAGATATCGTTTGACTAAAATCAAACATGACTTTCAACATATGTAAGATCATGATAATCTCAGGTCTAGGGACTAAATGAAGTAACCATATGAGATTTAATTATGACATTTGACCATGACATAAATCTCAAACGGGTCAAGTCCAGTCACTTGTTCTCTAACAAGTACCCATAAATTTAATGTGCATCTCTATGCATATAATCATCATATGATTATCCATTAACATTTATACTAATTATTCACTTAATAATTAGGGACGGAGATTATCACAAATAAATATGCAAAAAATATAATAATCAAATAATAAACTTTTCATATAATAATAAATAATGTCAACACATAAGTCTATCAACCATAGGCCTAGGGCATAATACTAACAGTCTCCCACTTGCACTAGTCCCAATCTCCCATGTATCAAATACCCATGGACCTAACATGACCATCATGTTTAGCTTGCGGGAGAGCCTTAGTTAATGGGTCTGCCACGTTGTCATCAGTGTCTACTCTGCATATCTTTACGTCTTCCCTTTCGCATATCTCTCGGATAATGTGGAAACGTCAAAGTATGTGTTTGGATCTCTGATGTGACCTTGGTTCCTTTGCTTGTGCAATGGCACCATTATTGTCACAATAAAGTTCAATAGGGTCTTTGATGCTTGGAATGACTTCCAAATCACTAATGAACTTTTTGATCCAAACAACTTCCTTAGCTGCATCAGATGCCGCTATGTACTCAGCTTCGGTTGTAGAATCAGCGACGGTACTTTGCTTGGAACTTTTCCAACTGACAGTGCCTCCATTTAGTGTAAACAAAAATCCTGTCTGTGATCTGAAATCATCTTTGTCGGTTTGGAAGCTAGCATCTGTGTAGCCTTTTACTACAAGATCTTCTACCATTCCTCCAAAGACCAAGAATACATCATTAGTTCTTCGTAAGTACTTGAGGATATTCTTGACTGCTATCCAATGTGGTTCGCCGGGATCTGATTGGTACCTACTCGTCATGCTTAAAGCACACGAGACATCGGGTCTAGTACATAACATAGCATACATGATAGACCCAATTGTCGAAGCATATGGAATACCATTCATTCTCTTTCGCTCATCATTAGTCTTAGGACTTTGAGTCTTGCTAAGAGATACACCATGCAACATTGGCAAGTTTCCTCTTTTAGAATTTTCCATTTGGAATCTTCTAAGAACCTTGTCAATGTAAGTACTTTGACTTAAACAAATCATCCTTTTAGATCTATCTCTATAGATCTTGATACCAAGGATATATGCAGCTTCGCCCATATCTTTCATTGAAAAGCACTTTCCCAACCAAGACTTGACGGTCTAGAAGGTGCAGAATGTCATTTCCAATAAGTAAGATATCATCGACATACAACACTAGAAATAGTGCTATGCTCCCACTAATTTTCTTGTATACACAAGGTTCATCTTCGTTCTTGATAAAGCCAAACTCTTTGATTGCTTCATCAAAATGTAGATTCCAACTCCTAGAAGCTTGCTTCAACCCATAAATGGATCTCTGCAACTTACACACCTTGTTAGAATTTTCTGGACTGACAAAACTTTCAGGTTGTATAATGTATACATCCTCAAGTAACTTCCCATTTAGGAAAGCTGTCTTGACATTCATTTGCCATATCTCATAGTCATAATATGCGGCTATGGCAATTAAAATTCTAATAGACTTAAGCATAGCTACAGGCGAAAATGTTTCATCATAGTCGATACCATGAATCTGCCTATATCCCTTAGCTACAAGCCTAGCCTTATAGGTGTGCACCTTCCCATCCATGTCGGTCTTCTTCTTGAAGACCCATTTGTACCCTATGGTTTTTACACCTTCGGGTGGATCAATCAAGTTCCAAACTTGATTATCAGCCATGGATTGAAATTCGGACTCCATGGCCTCTTGCCATTTTTCCGAATCAGGAGTGGACATCGCTTCTTGATAGCAAGTAGGTTCATCGTTTTCGATTAACTCCACTTCATCACTTTTCGTAATGAGAAATCCATATCTCTCGGGTTCGGATCGTGACCTACCACTTCTGCGAAGGACTTGTGCATCTTGAACCGGTTCCACAACTACTTGTGAACTTGGTTCAGTTTCTACCATTGGTTCAATGTTGTTCTCGGGTTCTCGAATTTCTTCGAGATCTATTTTACTCCCACTGGTTCCCTTGCGAAGAAACTCCTTTTCTAAGAAGGTTCCATTTCGAGCAACAAACACTTTGTTCTCGTTTCGGTTGTAGAAATAGTATCCTTTAGTTTCCTTAGGATAACCCACGAAAACACATTTATCAGACTTAGGTGCTAGCTTGTCAGAAGTTAACTTCTTGACTTATGCATCGCAACCCCAAATCTTCACGAAAGACAAACTAGGTTTTCTTCCATGCTTTCTCGATCTAGAGTATAATGATAATCCAATCGCATTGGGGTATGGCCATACACTTTCATCATTATCACTCATCGAGGGGCCCAAGCAAAACATCTCTCTTTCGAAGGACAAATTCCATCTTGACTTATCATCCTTCCCATCATGAATCCAATCATGCCAAAGATAGCCTTTATAGATATCGTGTTAAGATATCGTTTGACTAAAATCAAACATGACTTTCATCATATGTAAGGTCATAATAATCTCAGGTCTAGGGACTAAATGAAGTAACCATATGAGATTTAATTATGACATTTGACCATGACATAAATCTCAAACGGGTCAAGTCCAGTCACTTGTTCTCTAACAAGTACCCATAAATTTAATGTGCATCTCTATGCATATAATCATCATATGATTATCCATTAACATTTATACTAATTATTCACTTAATAATTAGGGACGGAGATTATTACAAATAAATATGCAAAACATATAATAATCAAATAATAAACTTTTCATATAATAATAAATAATGTCAACACATAAGTCTATCAACCATAGGCCTAGGGCATAACACTAACAAACTATATACAAATAAGCCGTCAATTCCAAGTACGGTACACCTTTTCAGGGTGTTCCTTAAATAAGAGACCTTACGCCTAATCAGGTCGCTCCCATATCGTAATAAGAGACCTTATGCCTAATCAGGTCGTTCCCTTATTGAGATAAGAGACCTTACGCCTTTCCAGGGCGCTCCCTTATCAGACAAGAGACCTTACGCCTTTCCAGGGCGCTCCCTTGCCAAGATGTACCATGATAATCAAACTACTTCATCAAGTAGTATAATATGATAAGAGACCTTACGCCTTTACATGGCGCTCCCTTATCGAGACAATCAAACTACTTCATCAAGTAGTATAAAAGAGTCTAGATCCCTTTTCAGTCAGGTTAGACTAATTCTCATAAAGTCCTTTCAATCGGACAATTCCTGCTAAGTCCTTTTTAATCGAACAAGCTAGCTACATCGAGTTCAAATAGATATAGCAAATTCCACATATCATGTTCATAGGTACAAGAACACATAAGCAAATCCAATAATCATGGATACCCGTTGAACAACACATATCAAGGGTAAGATTATATCAATAGACGTTCAATCAAAGGAACATTTAGAATCAAGACTACCGGCCACGTTGGTAGTAAACAATTACAGTTCATGGAATCCTATCTCAAAGAAGGATACTTCAAAAACTAAAGAGTGCAATCCCTTACCTCGATTGATTGCCCTTTCTTTGCCACGAATCCTTGCACGAATCTACAATCATGCCAACGGTGTTCTTAGGGTACAATTATCTTTTATTTACTTAATCGAAAAACTAGTAAACTAAGAGTTATTCTTCTTTAACTCTCCTAAAGGGTACCATTTCACCCCTTTAAGTTACTAACTTCTTCCTAGGGTTCCTAGGTTCTAAACCCCTTCCAATTCACTTCAACCAATTTCACACACACAAAACACACCTTTTACAGCACACACAAACACACACTAACCCCAATACACCCATACACCCACACACACACGTATACCCTCTGTACAGCCACTGTACACACACTCACATAACACACCCACAACTAACACACACCCACCCTAACCCTAACACCCCCCCACACGGCTGTCCCCACCCCCACACACATACGACATCCATTCACACACACACAACAGAAACACATGCACAGACACTGCACATAAAATATACACATATAACACCCTAGTTCATTGTACAATTCCTAGCATGACCTATTTGAATCAATATTCAATAATTTTCATGCCTAATCCTTAGTTATAATCAACAATAAAGGTTTCAAGATTTAAACATAATAATCTTGATTTTCTCAACCCTAGTTTTACTTTTAGGGTTCTTAAGATTTTTCCAAGGTTTCTATAAGATGTTCTATCTTAGAAATCAAACAAGGGAAGGATTGCTTTACCTTTGATTTTTGATTGCCAACCAAAATGAAGGAGTCTACTTCTTCTTCTCCTTCTCAAGCTTGGCTTCTTCCTCCCTCGGTCTCTTCTTCTCCTTCTACTGTCAGCTTCTTCTGTCCGCCTTCTCTCTCTAAGGTCTCTCTCTCTATGCGGTTTACTCTTCCTCAGCGTATCTCCCTCTCAGCCGTGTCCCTCTCTCTATTTTTATTCCATGCGGCTCCTTCTATTCCCTTTTTCCGTTGGAAAATATGGAGGGCTCCATCAGTTACAGAAAAATCAAGAGGCCTAGGGTTAATGGATTATGTTTACTTGGGTTCCTAATTTTCTAGCCCACATGTTAAGTAAAAATCCAACCCACCAAAGGTAATCTAAGTTGAATAAACTAAGCCCACATAATCCTAGTCCATCTAGGAAAAGAAATAGACCCAAATAATTAATTAAATAACTAAAATCATTAATCAAAGTAAATAATATTTAATAAATAAATAGTATAGATTTTTAGGGTTATTACATTCTTACCCCCTTAAAAGGGTTTGGTCTACCAAACCAAACTCACTCATTCCAAAAACAGGGCGGGATACGACTCTCGCATCTCGCTCACGAGATCCCACATCGCTTCTCTTTCTGTGTGGTTGCTCCACTGCACTTTTACATACGGAATTATTTGCCTTCTCAAATTCTGATCTTTCCGATCCACAATTTCCACAGGTTGCTCATCATAACTCAGATCGGCACGGAATATGAGATGTCTATACTCAATCACATGGCTCGGTCAGGGATGTACTTTCTCAATATCGAGACATGAAACACATTATGTACTCTTGCAAGTACAGGTGGTAGGGCCAACTTAGAGGCTACCAGCCCAACTCGCTCCAAAATTTCGAATGGTCTCACATACCTCGAGCTTAACTTCCCGCGAATGCCAAACCTCATAACCCCTTTGCCCTATGGTCGGCGAAATCTTAAGAATACGTGATCCCCCAACTGAAATTCCAAATCTCGTCGTCGGCGATCTGCATACGACTTATGTCGACTCTGTGCGGTTAATAACCATTTTTGGATTTGTTGTACTTTATCTGCGGTTACCTGAACAATCTCCGGTCCCGTCATTGTCTTCTATACGAAAATCTATTACCTTTCCTTTTGCCATACTCCAATGCATCCTCACGGTTCTTCATCTATTCCTTGTGCTTTCTTGATTCGGTCTAATAGTGTTAGATGAACACCCAACTAAGCCAAATACCCTTTAACTCTCACTTCTATACTTGAAACCTCGGCCACCTTATTGGCCTTCCCTGGGTGATACAAAATGGTACAATTGTAATCTTTAAGTAATTCTAGCCATGTCCTTTGCCTCATGTTAAGCTCTTTCTGAGTGAAAATATACTTAAGATTCTTATGATCCGTGTAAATCTGACATGTCACCCCATACAAATAATGTCTCCAAATCTTCAAAGCAACCCTACAGTTGCTAACTCCAAATCATGGGTTGGATAATTCTTCTCATGGTTATTTAGTTGCCTTGACGCATAAGCTATCACCTTATCATTCTGCATCAACACACAACCTAAGCCCTTCAACGAAGCATCACTATAACTCACAAATTTGTTCGATCCTGATGGTACTGTAAGAACTGGTGCGGACACTAATCGACTCTTCAGCTCTTGAAAATTCTTTTCACATTCTTCCGACCAAACGAACTTTGCTCCTCCTTTCTGCGTTAACTTCGTTAACGGTCCTGATAACCTTGAAAATCCTTCAACAAATCTCCTATAGTATCCTGCTAACCCCAAGAAACTTCTTATTTCGCTGACTGTAGTTGGTCTCTCCCAATCCACCATAGCTTCTATCTTCGCTGGATCCACTTCAATCCCATCCTTAGATACCACATGCCCTAAGAATGCTACTTTCTCCGACCAGAATTCACACTTCTTGAATTTCGCATGCAACTTATGTTCCCTCAGGATCTGCATTACTAACCTTAAATGTTCTTCATGTTCCTCCTTAGTCTTAGAATACACCAATATGGCATCTATAAATACCATTACACATTTATCAAACATTCCTGAGATATCCTATTCATCAATTCCATGAATGTTGTCGGCGCGTTCATCAACTTGAACGGTATAACCAAAAACTCATAATGGTCGTACCTTGTCCTAAAAGCCGTCTTCGCAACATCCTCTTTCTTCACTCTCAGCTGATGATATCTCGATCTCAAATATATCTTCGAGAAATAACACGCTCCCCGAAGTTGGTCAAACAAATCATCAATTCTGGGTAGCGGATACTGGTTCCTCACCGTCACACGGTTTTGTTCTCGATAGTCGATACACATCCTCATTGACCCATCCTTCTTCTTTACAAACAACACCGGAGCACCCCATGGTGAAACACTTGGCCTAATCAAACCTTTATCCAACAATTCTTGCAATTGTTCCTTCAATTCTTTAAGTTCAGCCGGCGCCATTTTGTAAGGTGCTTTGGATATCGGTGCGGTTTCTGGTACTATATCTATGGAAAATTCCACCTCCCTCTCTGGTGGTATTCCCGGAAAATCTTCTGGAAACACATCCTTAAAATCTCTTACCACCGAAAGCGCTTCTATACTCACTTTTTTCTTGTCCATCTCGCCAATATAGGCCAAGAACCCTTCACATCCTTTTCTTAACATCTTTCGAGCCTTCATTACCGAAATAAAACCCAATCGGATTCTCGGTTCCGATCCTTGAAAATAAATCTCTTCTACAGATAGCAATCTGAAATGTACTTCCTTCCTAAAGCAGTCTACCTTAGCAAGGTAAGCAGCTAACCAATCCATCCCTAGGACAATGCCAAATTCGTTCATTTCTAATTCAATAAGATCAACCTCAAGTTCTCTATCTCCTATTCTCAGAGGACACATCTTATAAACAGATGAGATAGAGATTGACTCTCTAGTCGGAGTATCTATCACAAGAGGTATTTCTAATGTCTCGGGTTTCAAGTTCAATTTCTTAGCTAGACGAGTGCTAATGACCGAATGTGTAGCACCAGTGTCTATCAATGCATAAACGCTACGAGGATAAAGTTGAAGCGTACCTGCCACAAGATCATTGGTGGCCCTCGCATCCCTGGCTGTCATGGTAAATACACGGCCACGACCTCCCTCATTCCCTTTGTTGTTGCCCCTATATCCTTGAGCATTAGCGTCCTTCTTGGGTTCCGGACATTTCCATTTCGGATGTCCTATTTATTACAATTGAAGCACTTCTTGTCCTTATACCAACATTCATCGTTCTTATGACTCCTTTCACACACTTTGCACTTTTCCTCGGGTTCTCTTCCTCGAGTTTCACTTCGATTCCCATCTCTGCGGTTACCATAGCTCTTGTTTTGGTATTTGTTACTAGTAATTTCCTTTCCACGGTTCTATTTTGTAGCCTTCCTCTTATTACCGGTTCCGTCTCGGTTCCAATTTCCAGCATTCCCTCTGGTTCCACCTAGTTCTTTCTCTGTCATCTTCTTCTTCTCTTCGCACTTGCAGCGATAACTATTTACTTCTTTCTCACAATTCTAAACGCTTTCACCCACGCTAATACTAGTAATAATTAATGCTAAAACTTTTATATCGTAAAGTAAGCCATCTCACAGACTAAACATAAATTCATAGGTCAATCAACTAGACCCTTGGTCTCTTCAATAGACCGACATTACTCTCATAAGTCGTTTCAATAGACTTATTGGTCGATTCAACAGACCAACAATACTAATACTCATACTTGCTATTCCTATAGCATTCACTTAAATTAGGGCGTCTCAACAGACTAAAACATTCAAATCGTAGGTCATTTTAGTAGACCACCAATCGTTCAATAGATCAGTTAACACATTCATAGGTCATTTCAATCGACACAAAATTAATCACACTTGGCTATTTCATTCAGCCGATTATCATATACTTTTGGTCGATTGACTAGACCAATCTTTCTTGTTCCCATTAACACACTCAATTAACATTTAAGGAACAAAATCAAGCAATCATAATTCAAAATGCGGAAAAGTTTTATTTCAAAAATAACTTTGAAGGGAAAACAATCATTTCATAAGTTCTTTAATTCTAACTACCCTCCTTTCTAGAATTAAAACCAAATCACTCCAATCGTTTCATAAGTTCTTTAATTCTAACTACTCTCCTTTCTAGAATTAAAACCAAATCACTCCACCTTTCGTTTCCAATCTCACTTTCTTCCTAAAACTTCCTTTAGGTTTTCCACTAGTCACTTCCTCTTCCTCATCATCTTCAATCATGAATGGAGACGCTTCGGTCCCTTCTAAGTCTTCAACAAGATTCTTAACAGTTACTTCTTCAAGTACGGTACACCTTTTCTGGGTGTTCCTTAAATAAGAGACCTTACGCCTAATCAGGTTGCTCCCTTATCGTAATAAGAGACCTTACGCCTAATCAGGTCATTCCCTTATTGAGATAAGAGACCTTACGCCTTTCCAGGGCGCTCCCTTGCCAAGATGTATCATGACAATCAAACTACATCATCAAGTAGTATAATATGATAAGAGACCTTACGCCTTTACAGGGCGCTCCCTTATCGAGACAAATCAAACTATTTCATCAAGTAGTATAAAAGAGTCGAGATCCCTTTTCAGTCAGGCTAGACTAATTCTCATAAAGTCCTTTCAATCGGACAATTCCTGCTAAGTCCTTTTTAATTGGACAAGGCTAGCTACATCGAGTTCAAATAGATATAGCAAATTCCACATATCATGTTCATAGGTACAAGAACACATAAGAAAATCCAATCATCATAGATACCCGTTGAACAACACATATCAAGGGTAAGATTATATCAATAGACGTTCAATCAAAGGAACATTTAGAATCAAGACTACCGGCCACATTGGTAGTAAACAATTACAGTTCATGGAATCCTATCTCAAAGAAGGATACTTCAAAAACAAAAGAGCGTAATCCCTTACCTCGATTGATTGCCCTTTCTTTGCCACGAATCCTTGCACGAATTTACAATCATGCCAAGGGTGTTCTTAGGGTACAATTATCTTTTATTTACTTAACCGAAAAATTAACTTTAACAGCCTTTGGTAAACTAAGAGTTATTCTTCTTTAACTCTCCTAAAGGGTACCATTTCACCCCTTTAAGTTTTCTAGTTTCTTCCTAGGGTTCCTAGGTTCTATACCCCTTCCAATTCACTTCAACCAATTTCACACACACTAAACACACCATTTCCAGCACACACAAACACACACTAACCCTAATACACCCACACACCCACATACAAACACACACGGCATACCACACACACACGCACACCATCTGTACACAGCCACTGTACACACACACACACAATACACACACACACACCTAACACACCTATGACTCACACACACCCACCCTAACCCTAACACCCCCACACGGCTGTCCCTACCCCCCCACACACACGACAGCCATTCACACACGCACACACACGGCACACAAAATACACACATACAACACCCTAGTTCATTGTACAATTCCTAGCCTGACCTATTTGAATCAATATTCAATAATTTTCATGCCTAATCCTTAGTTATAATCAACAATAAAGGTTTCAAGATTTAAACATAATAATCTTGATTTTCTCAACCCTAGTTTTACTTTTAGGCTTCTTAAGATTTTTTCCAAGGTTTCTATAAGATGTTCTATCTTAGAAATCAAACAAGGGAAGGATTGCTTTACCTTTGATTTTTGATTGCCAACCAAAATGAAGGAGTCTACTTCTTCTTCTCCTTCCCAAGCTTGGCTTCTTCCTCCCTCGGTCTCTTCTTCTCCTTCTGCTGTTGGCTTCTTCTGTCCGCCTTCTCTCTCTAAGGTCTCTCTCTCTCTATGCGGTTTACTCTTCCTCAGTGTATCTCCCTCTCAGCCGTGTCCCTCTCTCTATTTTTATTCCATGCGGCTCCTTCTATTCCTTTTTCCGTTGGAAAATATGGAGGGCTCCATCAGTTACAGAAAATTAAGAGGCCTAGGGTGTTAATGGATTATGTTTACTTGGGTTCCTAATTTTTTAGCCCACATGTTAAGTAAAAATCCAACCCACCAAAGGTAATCTAAGTTGAATAAACTAAGCCCACATAATCCTAGTCCATCTAGGAAAAGAAATAGACTCAAATAATTAATTAAATAACTAAAATCATTAATTAAAGTAAATAATATTTAATAAATAAATAGTATAGATTTATAGGGTTATTACATTAATACTCCCTAGGATAAATTAATCTATATTAGTAGCCCCCGCCCCCCAAGCATTTGTATCCTATATCCTCTTATGCTCAGACTCTTTGATTTACCCCGTCGTATTCGTGACGGACACTCCTATTTTAGTGTTGTTGATAAGAGTCCGGCTGGATAAACCAAAGAGTCCGAGCATCATAGCCTATATCTCTGTCTCTCACCAATTTGTTCCCCATTTCCTACTTATAAACCTTAAATTCTCCTTTACTTTGCTATCTGGGATTGTAACCGTTGCAATATTTGATTTGGAGATAAAGGGAGTTTTGTTGTGGAGGGGGAATGTGAATGGATTTGGGGATATTATTTTTGGGTTTTATTTTCTATCCCCATTAGAGATAACGTCCATTAAGTTTTGGATGGGTATTTAACAGAGAAGGCTATTCTAGACCATTTAATAAACATTAATATGATTAGTAGAATAAAAATGGCATGAATGAGTTTCTGGATACATTCAATTATTCCGGACATTTTTTTTTTCTATCCCCATTAAAGATAACGTTCGCTAAGTTTTGGATGGGCATCTCCCCGAGAAGGTTATTCTGGACCTTTTTATAAACATTAATGTGATTAGTAGGATAAGAATGGCATGAATGAGTTTCTTGATACATTTGAATAGTTCAATGGTTAAAAAAGGATTTATGCCTTTTTATTAATATTATCTGTAGTACTGCTATAGAAACTGAAGCGAATTGTCATATGCTATCATATCATGTATTAGGAATATAATATCATTATATTATATTCAAGTATATATTGTAATAAATAGGTTAGAAAACATAATCCTTGTACTAGATTAGGAAACACAATCTTAAAAACCTTCTCTTTCTAGGAGATTAATCCTTGTATTATATTAAGAAACACAATCTTAGAAACCTTCTCCTTCTAGGAGATTCGTCATTGTAATCATATAAATATATATCTCTATCATCATAATCAATTGAGTCATTCAATTCAATTCTTCTCTTTCATGTTTTAATTGGCTCCGTCTAACCCTCATTTTTCTAATATGGTATCAGAGCCTAGATCCATAGAAGAACTTCTCCGCGAAACCCTAGCGCCAAAACCCTTAGTCGAAACTCTCACCCTCTCTACCTCCTACACCACCACTGTCACCCGCCCCAACCCCGCATTTATTCTCATGGTTCTTAAACTTTCGACACTTAATCTCCCGTGATCGAACCACTAAACCCCTTGGCCTTTGTTCTTCTTCTTCCTTTTTTTATCCTAAACTCCTAAAGGTACTTCTTTTTCTTTTTCTTAACTCTTTTCTTCTTCCAATTCTAATACTTCTTTCAACTTATTTTCTCAAATTATTTTTCTCAAATTGCCACTCTTTCTCAAACTGGTCATCTCTTTGGCCACTTTAAAAAATTTCTTCGTCTTAAATTTTTTTTCTTATCTCAATGTAACGTTAAGTATTATTTCTCCCCTTCAAAAACATTCTTCTTCTTAAATTTTTTTCTTATCTCAATGTAACGTTGAGTATTTTTTTCCTCTCTTCACTCAACCTCCCTTTGAAAAACCCTCCTTATTCTAATATGGTATCAAAGCCCCAAGGCCGAAACCACCCCCCCCTCTTAACAATCGGCTCAAAAACCCTTTTGACCGAAATCCTAAACCTTTTTGTAATTCAACCCCCTCGGCTCAAAAACTCTTTTGATCGAAATCCTAAACCTTTTTGTAATTCAACCCCTTCGGCTCAAAAACTCTTTTGACCGAAATCCCAATTTTTTTTTGTAATTAAACACCCTCGGCTCAAAAACTCTTTTGACCGAAACCCTAATTTTTTTTTGTAATTCAACCCCCTCGGCTCAAAAACCCTTTAACCGACAAGTGAGGGGTGAAACCCCTACTTGTACAAGGTGACTCCACGTGCTCGTCTCACGCGTGAGGGGTAAAACCCCTACTTGTACAAGGTGACTCCACGTGCATAACCCCTACTTCAAAGCCCCCTTGGCCTAGCCAAAACCAATTCCCCCTACTTTAAAACCCCCTCGACAAAACCGAAAACCCCTCTCCACAACTCCATCGTCTCCGACGTAGTCATGCACCAACCTATCACCACCTCGGATGCGAGGAACCACATCTCTTCAGAAATGGCACACATGTCCGAGAACACATCTTCAACTCGTCATCAAACCCGGTTTATCTCGTCAGTCTCCAAGATTTGACTTATCCAAAGACCGTCCATCTTGCGGGGGCATATTAGGAATATAATATCATTATATTATATTCAAGTATATATTGTAATAAATAGATTAGAAAACATAATTGAAAGTTTCGTGTAGCTAGGAATCTTCAATCACGCAACAGGAAACGAATGTGAGTACAGATGTGTCGCACAACTGTCCACACATCCACAGACAATGCAGCGAAATAAAACAAATTAAAAACAATAACACAAAGGTTATATACGCTTACTGATCTATGAGATCAGCAAACAAGGCTTACGCCCAAAAACTTTTCACTATAAAAACTTTTGTTGCTTACAAAAACAAATAAGCGAAAACTGTGAAGAACAAGTAATTTTCTCTCTTAAATTCCGTGACTTCTCTTGTGCTGAATGCCTTGTATTTATATGCACTTTGGAGAAGGTCTTCACGTAATCAACATATTCCTTTGTGAGATCTCTTTTCCTATACGAAAACATAAAAGCACACTCACAAAGAAATAGAATATTAGTAGGTTAGTCCTAATATAAAACTATGTACATAAATAAAAGATATTTACTCTATTTACAATGTCCTAGTCAAAGTAGGACAATAATAAATCTTCCATGAAAGTTCCAAAATCTTCTTACCATTATAGAAGTCTTTTAAAGTAAGGAAACAAGAACATGTTCCCTAAAAAGCTCACGCTTTCAATCTCCCCCTATTTTGGACTTTCTGGTCAAAACCATAGATTTATAGAGATCACATTTTTTAACCACATAATAAACATAACTCCCCCTGAATGGATGTGTGTCCAGATGTGTTGACACATCCACACATAAAAACTGCATAGAACAAGTTAGAGCAGAATAGCAGCATTTCATTAAACAGCAAGAGCAAAACAACCATTCAGCAACATCCTAATTAAAGTTATTACAACCCATTGTTTAAAACTAAAACAGAAAATAAAAATTGTTTTAAAACCATCAAAGTAAAACAACTCTTAAAAAGTCTTCTCCCCCTTAATTCAAAGTTCCCAGCTTCTCCGGGAAGAATAAAGCGGCATCCCAAACTTTGTTTCAGCCCAAAAATTTGTTTCCAAAGCGAAGAGTTCATCTCCCCCTTTTTGAGCAGAAAGATTAGCATGCCATTTGAGGAGTCTATCCTTAAGGGCTTTAAGATTGTTGGCATGGGCAATGGAGGCTTGAAGTTGATCAGTTAAAGCAGAGGAATGAGATTCAGCAGCTGCAATTTCAGCATCCAAATCCTTCATTTGAGCATCAAAAAGATCTTCAGATGTGGGTTCAGTTGTGTCCACATATGGAATAGAAATTTCAGGGACAGTACCCAAAGGGAGATCAACAAATCTTTTCTTAGGATCTAGGAGGGTTTTGGTCTCCTTAAACAAATCAAATTTATTAACCTTATCTTCACCTTTCTCAGGCTTAACACTATTGGCAATTAAACTTTGAGAGATTAGAGAGGGATAGGGTAAAGACCACTTCTTAGAGGGGGATTCTCCATAGGCACAAATTTTCCTAAAAATGAAATCTCCAAAATTGATATTCCTTTTAATACCCAGCCTATACAGTAAATCAGCTTGCACCCTAGTCACAGAGGTCTTGTTATTTGAGGGGCAAAGGTTGGCAGCAAGAATAGTATGGAGAAAACAATAAAGAGAGGAGAGAGAACCACTTCCCAAATCTTTTGGATTTACAGGCCAAGTGGTTACTTTGCCATGGGTGATTGCAGACACAAGATCTTCATCAGAAATAGCACAAAGCTGATCCAAAGTATTATCCAAACCAAGGAAATCATTGATCACAGATGGGGAAAAGGGGACAAACATTCCTCTAACATAGACAGAGTAGGGAGAGGAGTATCTATCTAGCCCTTTGGTTAAGTTGGCATAAAACTCATAAACCATCTTAGGGTAGAAAGGGAGAGGGTGATCCACAGTTAAAAACAAGCCTCTCTCTTCAAAAAATTTATACATACCAAGTTTAAAGAAGGTTTCTCTATCTCTTTTCATCTCTACAATGAAGGCCTTATTTGAAATTAGGCCAAACCTATCAGAGGCATTCTTGGTTAAAAATTTCTTAGAAAAGGGTTTAGGGGCAGGAGTAATGGAAAGAGTTGAAGAAATACCCTTATCAGCCTTCTTCCGGGTGGATGTGCGTCTGAATGTGTGCATATCTTCAGACACATCCTTTGCAGGAGATGGTATTTTGACAGACTCCATCTCTGTCTCATCATCAGAGGAAGCATCCTTTTCTTGTTCAAGCTCAACCCTTCCCAGCTTAAAATTGGCATCTGAGGCAGTATCATCACTATCATAACTGGACTCAGAATCATCAGCTTCTTCATCAATTGGCTCTAGGTTTGTAGCAGCCACCTTTTTCTTACCTTTCAACTCCAATAAAATATTGGCCAAGGGCTCTTCATCACTAAATACAGAGGGATCATCAACAGGATTTGCAGCCTCAGGAACAGAAACATCAACAACTGGAGTAGGAGCAGGGATGATGGGATCAGAAGGCTTACTAGGAGAGGATGGAACTGGATCAATAGGTTCTGTAGGAGGAATTTCTTCAGAAGGAGCAATAACATGGGCAACAACTGATGGAGGAGGATTTGAGGGTTGAGCCCTAGTTCTAACAAGAGAAGGAATTACCTCTTCTTCTTCTTCATCATCACAGGCTATGGCAGTAGAGGGCTTACCACCAGGTTTCTTCAGATTCTTAAGCTTGTCAGCTTCTGACAGTTTCCTAACCCTGTACGATCGACGTAGACTGCGTTGGGAAACAGGGTTTGCAGCATGGCCCAATGATTTTACAGGGGTTAACTTCCTCTTTTTGGTTGAAGAAGGTTCAACAGAGGGTAAAACAGGGGCGATAACCGATGGTTGTATAACCGGAGAGGTTGGAGCATTAGGGTTTTCAGAAGCTGTTGGAATAGATAAGGGTTCCAATGTAAGAGATTTAGAGGGAGATCCTTCCATTGAAGAGCTAGACGAGGATGAGGGAGGAGGAATTTCAGCAAGAAATTTCGAGATTACAGAGTTGGCGGTAATTGGAGCTTCAGCAATGGCAAAAGAAAGGGGCTCAATGTCTAGGACGTCTTCCTCACGAATGTTTGAGTGATCAGCCATTTAAACAACTCAAGAGCATTAGGTTGAACAGTGCAAGGGAATTAATTGCAATGTGTGAGTGATTATGTGCAAAAGATGGAAGAACAAAAGGTTTTAGCAAGGGTTTATGGGGGATGGGACGGATGTGAGGTCTAATTAATACTCACAGCTCCCCCTTTCCAACTGAAACTTGGAATCCTTCTCCAAAAAGGTTTCAGGAGGAAAATCTCTCCAAATCTAATGCCTTTGTAAATATATCAGCCAATAAATTTTCAGCCCCAACAAATTCCAGACACACAGTTTTTTGTTCTACAAGATTTCTAATGAAATGATGTCTAATATCAATGTGCTTTGTTCTGGAATGTTGGACAGGATTTTTAGATATGTCCAAGGCACTTTTGTTATCACAAAAAGCAGTCAAAATTTTGCTATTTAATCCATAATTTTTCAACATTTGATTCATTCAAAGCAGTTGTGTGCAGCAACTTCCAAGGGCAACATATTCAGCCTCAGCAGTGGATAAGGACACACAGTTCTGCTTCCTACTATACCAAGACACAAGGTTATTTACTAGGTAGAAACATCCACCTGTGGTACTCTTTCTATCATCACTATTTCCAGCCCAATCAGAATCTGTGTACCCAACCAAATTGGTGTTTGTTTCTTTTGAATAATGCAGTCCTAGGTTTACCGTCCCACTTGCATATCTAATGATTCTTTTCAAGGCTTTAAGATGGGACACCTTTGGGTTGGCTTGGTATCTAGCACAGAGACACACACTATACATAATGTCAGGTCTACTTGCACTGAGGTAAAGCAGACTTCCTATCATGCTTCTGTATAGGGTTTGATCAACACTCTCAGCATCTGAATCATGACTTAGCTTTTGGGAAGATCCCATTGGGGTTCTTTGATGTGAAGAGTGTTCAAGCTCAAACTTTTTCACAAGATTCTTGGCATACTTAGACTGTGAGATGAACATGCCATTTTTGAATTGTTTGATCTGTAGGTCTAAGAAAAATTTCAACTCACCTACCATACTTATCTCAAATGTGGAAGTCATGCTATCCACAAACTTAGCTAGCATAGGGTCAGAGTTTGACCCAAACACAATATCATCCACATAGATTTGTGCCACAAGAATCTCCTTTTTATTTTTCCTCACAAATAATGTTTTGTCAACCTCACCTCTCTTGAATCCTAGGTGAAGCAAATGGTCAGTCAACCTACCATACCAAGCTCTAGGGGCTTGCTTTAGCCCATACAGAGCTTTCTTTAGCTTATACACATGGTTAGGGTACTTGGAGTCCACAAAGCCTTTAGGTTGTTCAACATAGGCTTCCTCATTCAATATCCCATTTAAAAAAGGCACTCTTAACATCCATTTGATGAAGAGTAATCTTGAGCAACTAACAGAAGCCTAAAGGACTCAATCCTTGCAACAGGGGCAAATGGCTCCTCAAAATCAATTCCCTCAATTTGAGTGTAACCTTGAGCAACTAACCTAGCTTTATTTCTAGTGATCACACCTTGCTCATCAGTTTTGTTCTTGAAAATCCATTTGGTTCCTATGACATTTCCATGTGAGGGTCTAGGAACAAGATTCCATACCTCATTCTTTTCAAATTGAATCAACTCATCTTGCATAGCAAGAATCCAGTCAGCATCTTTTAATGCTTCAGTAACATTCTTAGGTTCAATCTTTGAAACAAAACAACAAAAACTTACCTGGGAGTATGCTGAGGAGCAACTCCATAAATCAGCCATCTTTCTATAGTCCACTTTGTCTTTTTGTCTAGTTCTCACTTGAGTATCCACATCTCCCACAACTTGTGAAGTGGGGTGGTTTTTCTGGATTTTAGAAGGAATATCCTTTGATCTATCCACACACCCATCCACATTTTCTTCTTGAGCATCATCCTGATCAGATTCAGAGGAACTGTCCTCAGTTACAGGATTTTGATTAGATGTGGGAACAGATGTGGGTTCAGATGTGGATGCAGATGTGTCCACATCCTTGGTTACATCCTTATCAGGTTCAACATGTTTTTCAAGACCTTTGGAAGTTTCGTTGGTTTTTCAAAGACTGTTTCTTCATCCTTCCAGTCCAGTAAGCAACCTGAAACATCATCCTCAGTAGTCTTGAGGTTAAGATCAAGTGAGTCATCAAAAATAACATTAGCAGATTCAATAATGGTTTTAGTTTTGAGATTAAAAACTCTGTAAGCTCTACTATTAGTGGAATAGCCCATGAAAATTGCTTTGTCACTCTTTGAGTAAAATTTGGACAAGTATTCTCTATCATTGAGAATGTAACAGATGCACCCAAACACATGAAAGTACTTTACTGTGGGTTTCTTTCCAAGAAGGATTTGATATGGAGTGACAGTGCTACCAATTCTAAGAAACACTCTATTGCCAATGTGACAAGCAGTGTTTAGATCTTCTGCCCAGAATTTCTTGGACAGGTTTTTAGAACTTAGCATAACCCTAGCCATTTCTTGCAAGGTTCTATTTTTTCTTTCAGCAATTCCATTTTGTTGTGGAGTGATTGGTGCAGAAAACTCATGGGTGATTCCCTTAGAATTGCAAAAATTAGTAAACATTTGGTTCTCATATTCAGTGCCATGGTCAGACCTAATCCTCACAGTCTTAAGACCATAAAGATTTCTAACCCTTTTGTACCAATTTTTGAATTCACCAATGGTTTCAGATCTCTCTCTTAAGAACATTACCCAAGTGTACCTAGAATAAACATCAACACACAAAGGCATACTTTTTCCTACCAAAGCTTTCTACTTCAATAGGTCCCATTAAATCAGTGTGAATCAGCTCCAAACACCTAGATGTGGAGCACTGTTGGATCTTTTTATGTGATGCTTTTGTTTGCTTTCCCTTTTGACATGAACCACAGACATCAGGGTTCTTGAAGTTCAGTTTAGGGAGATCTTTAATAGCTTCAAACCTTTGAAGTTCTTCCAGAGTTCTACAGCTAGCATGCCCTAATTTTTGGTGCCACAGATTGACATCATTAGCTTTTGAGCTTAGGCAAGAAAGAATGTCACCAAATTGGTAACAATTGTCAGCAGATCTAGGACCAGTAAACACACATTTATTATCCTTATCAAACACTTCACACAAGTGCTTATCAAACTTCACATAAAGGTCATCATCACACAGTTGACTGATGCTTATTAGGTTGGCTTTCAAGCCTTCCACATGGTACACATTGTGCAATTTTGGGAGACCCTTGACATCTAGGGTTCCTTTCCCAACAATCTTTCCTTGAGCACCTCCACCAAAATTTACTTTCCCTCCACTAATCACTTCATAGTCAAGGAGGACTGCTTGGTTTCCAGTCATGTGCCTAGAGCACCCACTATCAAAATACCAAGAGCCAGAGACAGTACTCTTGAGGGAAGAGTAAACAACATTGCAGGTGGCACTTGGTTTGGCCACCCACTGCTTTACAGCTTTCTTTTTGGGTTGCAGAGGTCTCAGTTTATCAGGATGTGTGTTCGGATGTGCATACATCTTCTCACACATCTAAGGCTGATTGAAGTGACCAGACTTTTTGTCAGCCTTGAGTTTGTAACAGAAGGGTCTAATGTGACCAGGAGCAAGACAATAGTGGCAGATGTAGTGCCTCTTCCTTGATATTTTCTCACTCAAAAGGAGTTTTTCTCTAAAAATTGGTTTTTTCACACCTTTTGAAGTAGAAGTCTCACATCCCTCCTTTACAAAATTACCAGTCTCAAAGCTCAGACCAGTTTTGTTAAGCTGACCTATTGAGATAGCTTCATCAAGTTTCATCTTACTTTTGTTTAACTTGGTAAATGTACTCTCAGCTTTCTCACATTCATTTTTGAATTTTTCAAGCTCAACTTCTCTTTTGGTCACAAAGACTTCAAGTTTAGCAATGGTATCTTTTTGAACATCATTTTCTTTAGAAAGTATAGCTTTTTCATTTTCACAAGTAGCTAATTTGTCAGACAGAGATTTATTTACCTTAACAAGTACCTCAATCTTGTCCAATCTTTTCATCCAATCTGTATGCAACTCTTTGTATGTTGCAAAAAGTTCCTCATAGGGGATGTCCCTATCTTCATCATCAGAATCTCCTTTTACTGTGAAACAATTCAGCATCAGGTCAGATGTGACACCAGATGTGTACACATCTGAGATCACATCCAAGGAATTTTCAGAACCTCCATCTTCTATATCTGCAGAAAATGCATTAAACACAGAATGGCAATTGATAATAGACATGTTAGCCACTTCATCTTCATCCTCACTGTCACTCAGGGTAGCAGTTAAGCTCATTCCCTTCTTTTTAAGTGTGTTAGCACACTCATTGGCATAATGACCAAAGCCACGACATGCCCTACATTGGATAGACTCAGAGGATTTGTTATTTTCAAAGCTTGGTTTCTTGAATCCAGTGTCAGTGCTAGGTTTTGGTTTTTCAGTAGCACTGGGAGTAGGCCTGTTAGGAAATTTACTTATCCTTTTATTTTTCAGTATGGAACTGAATTTCTTTGAAATAAAAGCCATATCCTCTTCTTCAAAATTCGACTTGTCAATTTCAGAGGATAATTCCACAAGTTCTCTTGGTAATGCAGCAGCACTTCTGAGAGCAAGACTGTGAGATTTGTTCTTTTTCTGAGCTTCAAGGTTTAGCTCAAACACAGTCAAGATACCTACAATTTTGTCTAGACCTACAGTATTGATGTCATTAGTTTCCTCAATCACTGCCACTTTTATGTTGAACCTTTCAGGTAAGGTCCTCAAAATCTTACTCACGAGTCTTGCATTGGAGATAGATTCTCCTAGACTTGTGCACTCATTTGAAATCTCATGAATCTTAGCAGCATATGACACAATGTCCTCAGTTTCTTCCATTCGAAGTAACTCAAACCTATCCATTAAAATTCTAAGCCTCGTAACTTTTACACTTGGTGCACCCTCACATTGTGTTTGCAGGATATCCCAAGCAGCTTTGGCTACACTCTCATTAGTGATAAGCTTGTACATATTCCCAGAAACATGGCTGAAAATAGCACCAATTGCTTTTGAATTATAGTTAGCAGCCTGAATTTCTTCAAGAGTCCATTGCTCTTCAGATTTTCTTTCGAAAATAGACTCACTAACACCTGAAGTAGGCTTCTTCTCCACAGTAGGAGGTTGCCATGCAACAAGGATACACATCCAAGCCCTTTCATCAATACTTTTGATGTAATTACGTATCTTAGACTTCCAAAGAGAATAATTCGTGCCATCCAAGACAGGAGGCCTGTTTTGGTGATTTTGGCATTCCATAATGACTACACTTTCTGGATCAACACTCAGTAATATATCGAGAGTTGACTCTGATACCAATTGAAAGTTTCGTGTAGCTAGGAATCTTCAATCACGCAACAGGCAACGAATGTGAGTACAGATGTGGCTCACAACTGTCCACACATCCACAGACAATGCAGCGAAATAAAACAAATTAAAAACAATAACACAAATGTTATATACACTTACTGATCTATGAGATCAGCAAACTAAGCTTACGCCCAAAAACTTTTTACTATAAAAACTTTTGTTGCTTACAAAAACAAATAAGTGAAAAACTAAAATACTAAAATACTAAATGAGTTCTAATCACCTTCTACGACAAGAACAATTCTCCTTTCCCAAGTAGGACCTATTTTAGTCAGAAGTAAAACAAAGAACTCTATGAAAAACTAGATGTGAGTTACGGATGTGAGGCACAACCTTCACTCACAACCTAAAAACAATAATGTCGAAAACTGTGAAGAACAAGTAATTTTCTCTCTTAAATTCCGTGACTTCTCTTGTGCTGAATGCCTTGTATTTATATGCACTTTGGAGAAGGTCTTCACGTAATCAACATCTTTCTTTGTGAGATCTCTTTTCCTATACGAAAACATAAAAGCACACTCACAAAGAAATAAAATATTAGTAGGTTAGTCCTAATATAAAACTATGTACATAAATAAAAGATATTTACTCTATTTACAATGTCCTAGTCAAAGTAGGACAATAATAAATCTTCCATGAAAGTTTCAAAGTCTTCTTACCATTATAGAAGTCTTTTAAAATAAGGAAACAAGAACATGTTCCCTAAAAAGCTCACGCTTTCAATAATCCTTGTACTAGATTAGGAAACACAATCTTAGAAACCTTCTCTTTCTAGGAGATTAATTCTTGTATTATATTAGGAAACACAATCTTAGAAACCTTCTCCTTCTAGGAGATTCCTCATTGTAATCCTATAAATATGTATCTCTAGCATCATAATCAATTGAGTCATTCAATTCAATTCTTCTATTCCATGTTTTGATTGGCTCCGTCTAACCCTCATTTTTCTAATATCATGGAACTTTCAGATGGAAAGAATTTTAATGTTGGATAAAATTCACGAGGTAGATTATCGAGAATATCTTTCTGTTGATGTAAATGAAGAAAAAGATGCTCCAGAAGAAAACAATGTTGCAAAAAGTGTAGATCATAGTGCAATTGCTATTGTAGAATTGGTTGATTCCGTCAAGAAAAGTCTGTCCATATACACAAGTCGTGACTCCGCACCTGTTTCGATATACAAAGTTCCTGCAAAACTTAGGAGAGTAAATGAGGAAGCATATAATCCTCGGTTAATCTCAGTAGGTCCTATTCATCATGGAAGACCAGAATTGCAGGGAATGGATAGGTACAAATGGAGATTCCTTGATAGGTTTCTTAAAATGAGTTCAATTTCTTTGAAAGAACTTGCCACAATTGCACGGGATCTGGAAAACCGGGTAAGACAATGTTACCAGGAGTCTTTTGATAACCTTAGCAGCAAAGAGTTCTCGGAAATGATAATGTTGGATGGAGTATTTTTAGTTGTGCTCTTGGATGAGAATATTAGAAGAGAAACGGAAGACAAATCTAAAGAAAACTCAAGCGCAAGCGCATATGTATCTAAAAATCAGTTTGTGACAACTGATATAATGCACGACTTGATGCTACTCGAGAATCAACTTCCCCTTTTTGTCCTCGAAAACTTTTACAAGTACATAGGGGGATCTGATTTAGAACAGAGTATTGGTACATTCTTCTCAGAAATTGGAAATATCCCGACATATTTGGTAAGCGAAAACTCTAGGAAGGGAAGGAGGCATTTGGTTGATTTCTTGAAAACTTATTACCAACCCGTACGTGATAGTCATAGTAGAGGAAAGAATATTGTTTATAACCGTAATGCAACCAACTTACAGGAGGCGGGGGTTAAGATCCAAGGGGTACCACTATATGATATTTTTGAGATACAATTTCTAGAAGGTAAGTTGTCAATTCCGAGATTAAGGATCGATGAGCACACCGAAACTCTTCTACGGAATCTGATAGCTTTTGAACAATGTCAATATGGCGAAAGAAAAGACCTAACCAGTTACATCATATTTATGGGTGGCCTTATAAACACTACCAAAGATGTGGATTTACTTGTTGATTGCGGTGTAATAGAAAACTTTCTTGGTGATCATGAACGCGTTGCAAGCCTATTTAACAATCTCCACAAGGAAACTGTGAGGCGTGAGAACGAGTTCTATTTTGAGGAACTTTGCATAAAGCTAAATGAGTACAGCAAAGACTATTGGCATCAGTTGAAGGCAAAATGGTTCAGGTATAAGAGAGAGTTGAGACGCAATTACTTCAACACCCCGTGGTCTGCACTCTCTGTCATTGCTGCTGTCATACTGCTTTTCCTCACCATGGTACAAACAGTATGTTCCATTGTTTCAATACTGCAATCAAAGTGATGATATATGCCAACTTGCTTCTGCTTTGTGAAGTCATGCAGTGATGTTCAAGGCATGATTGAAGTTAAACCATTTTCAGCGGTATGGGCCAATTACTAGCTCTTTGCCTAGATGGTTTTTGTCGCTTAATTTCTATTTCAATAGTCGTATGAGAGCAAGTGTGTGAGCTATTCATGGTGTCTGTTTATTTTCTATGTTGTATATGTTGCATATGAGTTAGAGTGTGGACTATCATTTGAGTCTGTAATATTATGACTGAAAATCTTTTTTTATTTTTGTTTTTTATTTACAAAAATAAAAGAACGTTCTTACTATAGCCCCAATCACATTAAGGGTAGTATTTTTAGAATATGTGAGCGTCCAGAAACTCTTTTCTGAAGTCTGATAGCTTTTGATTGATGGAACAATTACGATCTATTAAATATGAACCGACTCATTACTAGATTAAGAAGAGAAGAAGAAGAAGACGGAAGCGTGTAATTACCTTGTGATTCCATGTTTGTTCTTTAGTCTTGTTCTTGTTCTTGAATAAAGAGAATGAAGTAAGAAGATAGACTTTTAAATTATGGAGGAATAGATCTTCTAAATGATGAGTGCCCTTTACTCTCTTTGATCTTCAAGTACTTAGGAAGAGTTTTGACTAAATGAGAATGTAAACAACTAGTGATTCATAGGCTTGATGGATAGGCCTTTATATAGGAATCCAAGGGGCACTTCATTTAGGGACTACACCTATTGATATATAAGATATTACCATTATGCCCATCATTTAATGGTATACTTATATTATGGAATTCTACATATTATTTAGAGTTCTATACTTTATACCATATATTATAATATTGATCATTATATTATTAAGTATTTATATGTTACATTAATCCATGTTCTTACAATCTCCCACTTGGATTATTATAACATATACCTTCACTTAATAAATTACTTCAATCATATTTATAACACAAATGACAACCCTTATGTGCACTTTGTTGTCATTTGAAAACAATCCCGTCCATTAGTCATATAAGTATAAGGACTAAAGGGGCATTCGTTGTAATTGATTCGCAACTAAACCCACATTAATCACATATATATATCCAACTAAATGACATAGATAAAGTATAGATATGTAGCATGGAAAATTAATGAATATATATGAAGAATGCATATATATATTCTCCAACTAGTCCTACTTTAACCAAATGAGATCAATTTAAATGAAAACAATACAAGGAAATAGAAACATTTAAAACTCCCACCGATTTAGGCATTATCAAAAGTCATTACACCCATATGAGCAACATGCTCGTGAAATACTAAAGGAGATAACGCCTTAGTAAATGGATCCGCTAACATGGAGTTTGTACCAATAAGTTCTATTTCTATTTGTTCATTTTGTACTCTTTCTCTCACAACAAGAAACTTAATATCTATATGCTTAGATTTAGATGAACTCTTGTTGTTGTTGGAGTACAATACCGCGGCCCGATTGTCACAATATAACTTAAGTGGTCTTTCAACACCTTTGACAATTCGCAGTCCTTCAATGAATTTACGCAGCCATATAGCTTGATTGGATGCCTCATAGCAAGCAACAAATTCGGCTTCCATGGTGGAAGTAGTAACTAATGTTTGCTTGGCACTTCTCCAAGATATCGCTCCACCGGCCAAGGTGAAGACATAACCCGATGTCGATTTGCGACTATCTTGGCATCCAAGAAAGTCGAATCGGAAAAACCAATGATCTCAAGATGATCCGACTTTCAGTATATGTAAGCATGTAGTTCTTCGTGTTTTGTAAGTATCTCATCACTCTTTGGCCGCGACCCAATGTTCTCTTCCCGGATTGCTTTGATATCGCCCAAGCATGCCAACAATAAAAGCAAGATCTCGGGCGAGTACGTACTTGAGCATACATTAGGCTTCCTACGCGATGCGTAAGGGATATTTTCCATATACTTGGATTCAAGATTATTTTTAGGACATTGATTTAGACCGAACTTATCTCCCTTAGAGACCGGGGTGTCATGTGGTTTACAATTTTCCATGCTAAACCTTTGTAATACCTTTCTCTATATAGCTCTTTTGTGATAATCCTAACATACCTCGTGAGCGATCACGATGTATTTGGATTCCTAATACAAAAGAAGCTTCTCCAAGATCTTTCATCTTAAATTTGTTTGAGAGAAATTTCTTGGTTTCCTTAAGAAGGTCCTTATCATTACTAGCAAGTAAAATATCATCCACATATAAGACCAAAAATATAAATATACTCCCATCGAACTTATGGTACACACAATCTTCACCAAGATTCATTTCAAAGCCAAATGAAAGAATAACTTGGTTAAATTTTAAGTACCATTGACGAGATGCTTGCTTGAGCCCATAAATGGATTTCTTGAGTTTACAAACTAGTTGACTAGTTTGATCCGAATCGCCACCATTTCGGTTTCTTCATATAGATAGTTTCCTCAATGTCACCATTGAGAAAAGCTGTCTTTACATCCATTTGATGAAGCTCGAGGTCAAAATGTGCCACTAAAGCCATAATGATTCTAAAAGCATTTTTAGAGGATACCGGTGAAAATGTTTCTTTGTAATCAATGCCTTCTTTTGAGTAAATCCTTTAGCGACAAGACGAGCCTTATGTCTTTCCACATTACCTTGTGAATCCCTTTTGGTCTTAAAGATCCATTTACATCCGATGGGTTTCACATTCTTAGGTAATGGGACAAGATCCCAAACGTCATTATCATTCATGGATTTTAACTCTTCATTTATGGCATCAATCCACTTATGAGAATTTGGACCACTAATGGCTTCATGGAAGGTGATTGGCTCATCTCCCACTAAACCTAACGGTTCCTCATTCTCGGCAAGATATACATCATAATAATCCGGTATAGCACTCCTTCTTGCTCTATTAGATCTTCTTAATGGCAACGGTTCTTCTTGATTTTGAGGGTGTTGAATTTCCTCATCAACATTTTCATGTTGTTCATTAATAGGAGAATTAACGTCATTTTGAATTATATGTTCTTGTCGAATTTCAGGCACAACTGCTTGATTTTCGATAGGAACTATAGGAAGAGGTATAGAAACGAATTCCTCTTCCATTTCTTCAAATTCAAAATTACTATTCAAATTTTCCCCTCTAAATTCAACATCCTCAAAGAACCTAGCATTTCCCGTCTCAAAAAAGGTTCTAGTTTTAGGGTCATAGAATTTATATCCCCTAGATCTTTGAGAATACCCTACAAAATAACTACTAACTGTCTTAGCGTCCAACTTTCCTTCGTTAGGTTTATAAGGCCTAGCTTCGGCTGGACAACCCCATACATGAAGATGATTTAGGGACGGTTTCTTTCCGGTCCATAATTCATAAGGGGTTTTGTTAGTAGCTTTTGAAGGAGCTCTATTAAGTAGGTAGGTTGCGGTTTTCAAAGCATCACCCCATAATGAGTGAGGTAAAGAAGTACAAGAAACCATACTTCTTACCATATCCTTAAGGGTTCTATTACGTCTCTCGGCTACACCATTCATGCTAGGTGTCCCCGGCATGGTGTAGTGAGGGACAATCCCACACTCTTCCAAATAGCGAGCAAAAGGACCCGGACGTTGTTCTCCCGAACCTTCATTCCTACCGTAGTATTCACCACCACGATCGGATCTAACGTTCTTAATAGTCTTTTCAAGTTGATTTTCAACTTCGGTTTTAAAAGACTTGAAAACGTCCAATGATTGAGACTTTTCATGAAGTAAATAAATGTATCCATAACGAGAGAAGTCATCTATGAACGTAATAAAATATGTTTGTCCGTTCCATGAAGGGGTAGGGAACGGTCCACATATGTCCGTATGAATTAGTTCTAAGACTTTTGTAGCTCTCAAGGATTCATTTTTGTTTGTACTATTCGTAAATTTTCCCTTAAGGCATTCAATACAAAAGTTATTTTCCGGAGTATCAAGCTTATGTAATATTCTCTCGGACACAAGCTTGTCAATTCTCCTTTTGGAGATATGACCCAAACGCCTATGCCACAAGGTATAAGAGTTTTTATTTGAAAACTTTCGTTTTGTGCCTCGAGAGTTAGTTTCTTTATTGTGGAACTCATTTAATGAATTTACTGTGTCAAGTAAATATAGATTATCAATGTAAGATAAAGAACTAGTACCAAAAAGCTTTGAATCAAAATATAAATTGCATTTATTATTACCAAAGATACAGGAATAACCTTCCCGATCTAATGTAGTGACGGAAATCAAATTCCGTCTAAAGGATGGAATAATAAATACATTATTCAAAACTAAATAATATCCGGTACTAAGAGATAATCTAAAAGTCCCTATGCCCTCCACCTCTACCGGCTTTTCAGATCCCATGTAGATGAATCTTTCACCTTCATTGGGCGTTCGGTAGTTCAGGCAACCCTGCATACATGAACTTATGTGAGTAGTTGCACCGGAGTCTAACCACCATGTATACGAAGGAATTGAAACTAAATTAGCTTCAGTACAAACAAAGCTAAATGACATACCTTTCTTAATTCGCCATTGGCGATACTTAGGGCAGTCGGGCTTCATGTGAGTGGGGTCCTTGCAAAAGAAGCACTTTTTCACCTTTTGATCATTTGATGATCCCTTAGGCTTCTTTGTTGCAACCGCAATCTCCTTACCTTTTCTCTTTATCCCACGAGAAGAGGTAGATGCATAATGAGCACTTTCGGATTTAGATTGTTTCAATCTATCCTCTTCCTCTCGTCACATGTGAAATCAATTCATTGATATTCCACTTGTCCTTTTGACGCTTATAGGTCGTTTCAAAATGACCGAATTGATGAGGAAGAGAAATTAAAGCCAAATGCACAAGCAAGTCTTCCGAAAGGTCTAACTTGAGTGCCTTTAATTTAGAAGATAGATGAAACATTTCCATTATATATTCCCTTATGCTTCCTAAGTGCCCTTATACCGCATGGAAACAAGCTTCCTTAAGGTAGCACTTGTTTCCGATTTATCGCTTTTGCAAAGCGTTCCTCTAGGGCATCCAAAAGCCTTTAGCTCCATTATCCTCTGAGACACTGTTCAAAAATGTCTCCGGATCGCATTCTTTATAATGCTTAGGCCGACGCGATTAGAACGCTTCCACCTCTCTCGAACTTAAGCGGTCTTCCGCAAAGTGCTTTTATCGCTAGAGGGGCAGGAGCTTGTTCTCTTAATGCGAGGTCAAGGTCCAAACAGCCTAAGACCATAATAATCTTGTTTTTCCAAGTTTTAAAATTTGTCCCGCTTAGCAAAGGTATTGAGTTTATGGCGTAGTAATAGATGAAGCACCGATCAAATCCGAATGAAGAGAACAAAAGAATGAAACAAAACATGTATAAGAATCTACACAATGATTAATTATATCAAAATGAATTCCATCAAAATAAAGATAATCAATATGACATCAAGACTAATCTTTGGATTTCGAATTGACTCACAATTTGATTTATCTTAGGGTAAACAAATAGCTTAAACAATACATTTCATGTACTTGCCTTCCTTTGGGCCGGATCAAGTACAAAAAGTGTCCTAAAGTTTAAGGTACTTGTTCCCCGATAATAAAGAATATAAACAACTCATTTTAAACACCCGCCTTCCTTTGGGATGGATCAAAGTATTTAAAATGACCTAAAGTTTAACTTCAATTATTACCCATGAATGCAAATACTTAGTCAACAACAAGGTCTCCTTTGGGAAACAAGCATGTTATCACATATCAATATTTACATTCATCTTTTAACAATTTTGAATTCAATCAACAAGGTCTCCTTTGGGAAACAAGCATGTTAATTTTATCCAAAATTGTTAAGGATATAATTAATCAAAATTAAGGCCTTAAGGTAAATTTGAAACTTTAAAGGGTAAGAAAAGAACGAAAATTTATTAATAAAAGACAATATCCTTATGTTCTACTCCGTCCATTCTTAAAGTTTAACAACTTTAAGAACCGCCAATCAGCGTGACTGGTGTCCAGATATCATATTTTGTCAATAAATTATCAAAATTCTGAAAAATATTTGAGACTGAAGTTTTTCTGGACGACCTGGAATTTCAAGGGGACGACTCGTCCCTTAGGGCACGACTCGTCCCTAAGGGGACGACTCGTCCATATAAGGGGGACGCCTGAATCAGAAAGGTCCCATTCCAGAAAATTGATGGGCACGACTCGTCCCCTACGGGACGACTCGTCCCCAATGCCCAGAATTACGAATAGTCACTATTTTCAAACCCTTTTATGAACAGTTTTCCAACCAAATTTCCATTTTAATGCATTATAATTATTGGCTATGTAAATGGGACAAGTTTGCACTTTAATTAACATGATTCAAACAAGTAGACCTAGATTTACACACTCCAAACACATGATGTTGGCTATGTAAATGGGGTAATCTTGTATGAACCATTGTGTCTCTTAAAACTTGACCTTACCATTATTTCCATGGTGACTCAATTTTCAATCAAAGTAAGTAGATCCGCATACTCACAACACATTTAAAAAATGCGTGGCTATGCAAATGAACAAACTCACAACGCATCCAAGGATGGTGGCTATGTTCAAAAAATGGGATAATCTTACATTAAGGATTGAAAGCCTTTTGAGTAAAACCAAAATTCATAAATAGGATGAAGTTATGAACATAATACTCTTAGACAAAATGAGTATTATGTACAAGAACAAAAAACAAGTGTAATTTTACATGGATTACAAACCTTGAACAAATTAAAGCACAAGACTTTATAAGAAATTCAAACTCAATCTAGTATATGAGCAGGCTCTGATACCAATTGATGGAACAATTACGATCCATTAAATATGAACCGACTCATTACTAGATTAAGAAGAGAAGAAGAAGAAGACGGAAGCGTGTAATTACCTTGTGATTCCATGTTTGTTCTTTAGTCTTGTTCTTGTTCTTGAATAAAGAGAATGAAGTAAGAAGATAGACTTTTAAATTATGGAGGAATAGATCTTCTAAATGATGAGTGCCCTTTACTCTCTTTGATCTTCAAGTACTTAGGAAGAGTTTTGACTAAATGAGAATGTAAACAACTAGTGATTCATAGGCTTGATGGATAGGCCTTTATATAGGAATCCAAGGGGCACTTCATTTAGGGACTACACCTATTGATATATAAGATATTACCATTATGCCCATCATTTAATGGTATACTTATATTATGGAATTCTACATATTATTTAGAGTTCTATACTTTATACCATATATTATAATATTGATCATTATATTATTAAGTATTTATATGTTACATTAATCCATGTTCTTACATTGATCAGTCCGAGTTAGGTGCAACCAGTGAAGAATGAAGCGGTTCAGGTGATTCATTTGAGTTTTTGCTTCAATTCTTATACTTGTAGTAACTACAAGTCATGCTGTGTGTTCAATCAGATCAATATGGTCGTCAGAGTGATCATTTTAAATTTTTGTTACCAGAGTTTGAATCTTTATATCAACCTTATACTCCTTTATTTGTTGCTCGAAGAATTATTGTTTCGCTTGTTATTCTTATATGTTAGAAAATAGTCTACTTTGTGCTGTTTCGGTACAGTTCATGTTGGGATTTTGGCTCAAATTCTAATTCCAAATTTGATTGTGAAAATCATGATCAGGAGTATTCTATTTCCTAATTGGATTTGGAGTGGAGGATGTATACTTATACAAGTAGGAGAGAAATTTGTGAATCCTTATAGGAAAAGGAGAAAGCGATTTTCCTAAAAGTATTAGAAAATACTTTTTGGTGTGCCTATATAAGGGGTATGTGGATTATTATTTTGGGTGTGCCTTGGTGGTACCAAGAGGGGTCCCTTAGAGGAGATTGGTTGATTAGCAATGTGTGCAACTATGAGAAAGAGTTGTACATTGATTGCGTTCGTATTCAAGGATGTTGAGACGGATGAGAATACCTCCATTCTTGTAATATCGGGTTTGTGGTGAGGGCGAGTCTTTGCGAGTTTCTTGATTAAAACTTGCGTTCTTGTAATTCCATGATTATTAATGAAAGTCGTTGATCGGTCCGTGGACGTAGCCCATGATGTTGGGGTGAACCACATTAAATCTTGTGTCATTTACTTTTCTTGTTATATTGTGTGGTTGTCCAAATTAATGTGGTGTTGCATAACCTGGAATATTATTGTGATACGCTTCCGTCTGCGCCCATCAGTTCAGTCAGGAATCAGGATCCTTCAAATGCATCAGTAAATGGGATGGTGCAATTCAGATCGTGAAAGTCAAAACAGTCGATGAATTCAAAGTCAGAGGTAAGCTATAAATTTCCAGCCATCTTGTGCAATGTTATCCAATTTTAATTTACTTAGAATTAAGTTCACACCTTATTATGTTTTGAGTTTTCTAGTGCTGTCACCAAATGAAATAGTCCCAGTGCGCAGCACTTTGTAAAACACTCGTAACTTTCTCTACAAAATTCAAAATGCGGTAGAAGATTCATGGACCTTTCCAACGGGTTTCTACTCATAATTTTCGGACCAGTAGTTTCTTACAGACTTTCGGTTAAGTTGGCTGAATTTATTGAGACTGTGATGTAGGGGGCTGCAACCCAGGCGCACGCCTCAGCAACCACCAGGCGGCCGCCCCACTGAGCCTCAACAGGCGAGATCCTACTGATGTCCGGGCGGCAGCCTCAAGCCAGCCCAGGTGAGCGCCTCCCCGTGGCATCAACAATCCATAGCTACTGGAGCCCAGGCGGGCGCATGACCCTTCCCAGGCGAGCGCCTCATTGACGGGTTGCCTGTTTCCTTATTTCGTTTTTACTGATGTTTGGAACTTTGAGTTGGGGTATTTTGGTCTTTGTTTTGTTATTGCGTTTTAGGGTTTTAAGGAAGTGACGCAGCACGGAAGCGATAAATTCGTGATTAGCGCACTAATCACAAGAGTTCTCAAGCGAAGAACCCTAAAAACACAATAACTGAAATCCATCAGAAATTAACTGGAATTCACCAGAAAATAAAGAGAAAACTCTTCAAATTATAGTTCAAAAAACTGATTTTCAGATTACACCACTAGGCCTATTTTATATTGCCCATAAAACTTGAAAAATAATCCTAAACCTTCTAGAATTACTCCTAACCTATATGGTAACTAAATAGGACTCAAAAACTTGTAAATCTCCTTAAAATCTACTCTAAAATCATCTTTAATCAACCTATTAAAATTAATGACGAAAATAAGAATTAAAATATAAACTAAAACAAATTAAATCCTAATATATTAATTAAAATACAAAAATAATTAGTATATTTGACTTCGTCAAATATCCTTCCTACATCAGGAAGTATTTAAACATCTTTATGAATTTGAATAACTTAGTTTTATCAAATATTTTTCAAGAGTTTTCTCTTATTCTCTGGTGGATTCCAGTTTATTGTTTTCTAGGGTTCATTGCAAGGTTCTAAAAAGCGCTAGGCGGATGCTAGGCGGCGGAGCCGGGCCTAGCGTCTAGGCGGGGACTAGTCGGGGACTAATCGGGATTAGTCGGGATTAGTCAGGACCTAGGCGGGGCTTAGAACTAGGCGTTGGAGAGGGGCCTAGCGCCTAGGCGGGGCCTAGGCGCCCTTAGGCGGGGTCTTTTAGAACAGAGGTTCATTGCTGGTGAACTCTTGTGTTTAGCATTTGCTATTCACGATTATCGCTTCCGTTATGCGTCAGTTGGTATCAGAGCAGGCTTTATCCTGTCTTATCGTCACTGAATCATTATGGGGGATCAAGCAACAAAGGCAGATATCGATGGCATAACCACCTCTATTGCTGCCTTGACAACACAGGTTGCAGCATTAGTGGCTGCTCAACAAGCTCAAAACGCTCGTGCTAATCGAAATCGTGGTGGCAAGAGAGACAGGGAGGTTGAACCGGTTCGACGTCCTAGAAGGGTAGAAAATCGGGATGAAGAGGATTCCAGTTCTAGTTCCGATGACGAGGTTGATAATGCTGAAGAGCCGGATCAGGGTGATAATCGACACCGCCAGGATTATAGAATTAAGGCTGACATTCCTTTATTCTATGGAACCATGGGGATTGAAGATTTTCTGGATTGGCAGAATAATATTGATCCTTTTTTCGAGGTTATGGACGTACCTACGAATAAACAAGTAAAGATGGTGGCAATCCGATTGAAGAGTACTGCTGCGGTCTGGTGGGAAAAACTTGTTGATCAGAGACGACGGCAAGGAAAGGGGCCAATAAAAACCTGGAGGCGTATGAAGCAGTTGATTTCTGAGCGGTTTCTACCGGCAGATTATGAGCAGACTCTATATAAGCTGTATCTCAACTGTGTGCAGGGCAAGAGAACGGTTGATGAATATACTACTGAATTTCAGAGGTATACAGCGCGGGTTAGGGTTGAGGAGACCGAGGATCAGAAAGTTGCTCGTTATATTAACGGCCTGAAAAGTTTGATACATGAAAAGATGGGTTTGCATCAGGTTTGGACTTTGACGGACGTTTCCACTCTGGCCCTGAAAGCTGAACTTATGGAGAAATCGAGTTCGAAAAATTTTACCCCTTTTCGCAGATTTCCACAACAGGGTAGTTCTGAAGTAGGAACTGATAAGGACCCAACTCCGCAGGCTAAGGGTACAGGCAGCACTAGCAGTACCGTATGGAACAAAACTCCAACACAGAAAACAGCAAATCCGTATGCCAAGCCAACAGGGGATAAGTGTTTTCGTTGTGGTAGACAGGGTCACAGGTCGAACGTTTGCCCCACCCGGCGAACTGCTGCAATTCTGAATGAGGGAGACGAGGAAGAACACGAAGCTGATGAGTATGAAGGGGTCGAATTTGCTGAAGAGGAGTATGAGGAGAGAGTCGGTTGTGTGCTTCAACAAATGCTACTTTCTTCCAAGGATGAGGGCCAACGAAAAAATCTTTTGAGAGCACACTGTTCTGTTAAGAACAAGGTATGTAATATGATTATTGATAATGGTTGTACTGAAAATATAGTTTCACAGAAATTAGTTGAATTTTTAGGGGGTTAAAAACTGAACCTCATGAGAAACCTTATAGTTTGGGATGGGTGAATAAAGGTTCAGAACTCAGGGTATCACGGACTTGCAGGGTTCCTATTTCTATTGGCAAACATTATAAGGAGGAGGTTGTTTGTGACGTTCTGAATATGGACGTCTGTCATATATTGCTTGGTCTCCCTTGGCAGTATGACCATGACATTACATATCGGGGAAAGGATAATGTGCTGATGTTCACATGGGGTAAACATAAAATTGTTATAGCTCCGATGCTGTGTTTTGAGAAGCAGGTTGAGAAGGAAAAACCGGTCGTGATGCTTATACAGAACGAGAAAGATTTGACAGCAGCCATTGAAGAAGCAGAGTACTTTTGTCCGATAGTGATTAAGGGGTTATTGGGTTCTGTTAGTGTGGAGATCAGGATGCCGAGAGATATTGAAGAACTTTTTTCAGGGTTTCAGGAGTTGATTTCTGACGAGTTGCCTAATGAGCTCCCTCCTATGAGGGACATTCAACATCAGATTGACTTGATTCCAGGAGCTAGTCTGCCAAACCTCCTGCATTATCGAATGAGCCCTAAGTAGAACGAGATACTTAGAGAGCAGATTGAAGACTTGCTGCGAAAGGGATTTATCAGGGAGAGTATGAGTCCATGTGCAGTACCAGTCCTTCTTGTGCCAAAGAAGGGCAATCAGTGGCGTATGTGTGTTGATAGCAGAGCCATCAACAAGATAACCATCATGTACAGATTTCCTATCCCCCATTTAGAGGACATGCTTGATGAGTTATCCGGTTCTAAGGTGTTCACAAAGTTGGATTTGCGCAGTGGGTACCATCAGATTCGGATCAGACCTGGGGATGAGTGGAAAACAGCTTTCAAGAGCAAGGAGGGACTTTATGAGTTGCAGGTTTTAAAAGATAATCAGTTGTATATCAATCTTAAGAAGTGTACATTTTGCACCAACAAATTGCTTTTTCTGGGATTTGTTGTTGGTGAGGATGGGATTCAGGTTGATGAGGAGAAAGTGAGGGCGATAAGGGATTGGCCGGCCCCAAAATCAGTCACGGAGGTGCGTAATTTTCATGGCTTGGCTACTTTTTACAGGAGATTTGTGCATGATTTCAGTACCATTACTGCACCTATTACCGAGTGTCTGAAAAAAGGCAAATTTCAGTGGGGTTTTGAGCAAGATCAGAGTTTTTCCCTCATCAAGGAAAAACTTTGCGCCGCACCAGTTCTTGCTCTACCAGATTTTGATAAGATATTCCAGGTGGAGTGTGATGCTAGTGGTGTAGGGATAGGGGCTGTTCTCTCACAAGAAAAGCGGTTGTGGCTTTTTTCAGTGAGAAGTTGAGTGAGGCTCGACGGAAGTGGAGTACTTATGACCAGGAGTTTTACGCAGTCTTTCGGGCTTTGCGACAGTGGGAGCATTATCTGGTTCAGAGGGAGTATATTCTATTTTCTGATCATCTTGCTTTGAAGTTCTTGCATAGCCAGAAAGTGATAAATAAAATGCATGCCTGCTGGGTTAGTTATTTGCAGAAGTTTCCTTTTATTATTCAACATAAATCAAGGGTTCAAAACAAAGTTGCAGATGCTTTGAGCAGAAGGGCTTCTTTGTTGATCACTTTATCCCAGGAGATTGTGGGTTTCGACTCGCTGAAAGAATTGTACGAGGATGATGCAGATTTCAAGGAGTTATGGGTGAAGTGTGTGGGCAAACATCCTAGTGCAGATTTTCACATCCCTGATGGGTTTCTGTTTAAAGGGGATTAGTTGTGCATTCCTATTTCTTCCTTACGGGAGAAGCTGATTCGAGATTTACATGGTGGGGGCCTTAGTGGACATTTGGGACGAGACAAGACTATTGCTGGTTTGGAGGAGCGTTATTTCTGGCCTCATCTAAGGAAGGATGCGAGTTCGATTGTCAGAAGATGCTATACCTACCAAGTTTCTAAGGTCAGTCTCAAAATACTGGTCTTTATTTGCCTTTACCTATTCCTGATGATATTTGGCTGGATCTATCCATGGACTTTGTATTGGGTTTGCCTCGTACACAGCGGGGCGTGGATTCTGTTTTTGTTGTGGTGGATCGGTTTTCCAAAATGTCCCATTTTATTGCTTGCAAGAAGACTGCGGATGCATCTAATATTGCAAAGTTGTTTTTCAGAGATATTGTGCGACTGCATGGAGTTCCTAAGTCCATTACCTCGGACAGGGACACCAAATTCCTGAGTCATTTCTGGATTACTTTGTGGCGTATGTTCGGCACTTCGCTGAATAGGAGTTCTGCAGCACATCCGCAGACGGACGGACATTCGGAGGTTACTTACAGGACATTAGGAAATATGATTAGAAGTGTTTGTGGAGACAAGCCGAAGCAGTGGGATTTAGCTTTGCCACAGGTGGAGTTTGCTTATAACAGTGCAGTACATTCGACTACAGGGAAATCACCTTTTTCCTTGGTTTATACGTCTGTTCCTAGGCATGTGGTGGATCTGGTGCCATTACCTAACGGTCGTGGTGTGAGTCAAGCTACTGAAAATATGGCCAAGGATGTGCAAGCCGTCAAGGAAGCTGTCAAAGCTAAGCTAGAGGCTACAGGGTTGAAAAATAAGGTTGTTGCCGACAAAAAGAGGCGAGAGAAGGTTTTCGCAGTTGCGGATGATGTCACGGTGTTCCTGCGGAAGGATCGTTTTCCTGTAGGTACTTAAAAGAAGTTGCAACCTCGCAAGTATGTGCCTTTCAAAGTGACCAGAAAAATTAATGACAATGCTTATGTGGTGGCTCTTCCCGATGATTTGAACATTTCTAATACATTCAATGTTGCTGATATTTATGAGTACCACGCGGATTGATTTCTTTATCCCGATGAGTACTCGGGGTCGAGTTCTTTAGATGTGGAGGAGACTGATGTAGGAGGCTGCAACCCAGGCGCACGCCTCAGCAACCACCAGGCGGCCGCCCCACTGAGCCTCAACAGGAGAGATCCTACTGATGTCCAGGTGGCAGCCTCAAGCCAGCCCAGGCGAGAGCCTCCCCATGGCATCAACAATCCACCAACTATTGGAGCCCAGGCGGGCGCATGACCCTTCCCAGGCGAGCGCCTCATTGACGGGTTGTGTAGCGATGCACGAATTTTTCGAATAACAGAGTCGCCACTTATTATTTATTTAGGAAAACAATAAGAAAAACCTTAAAAAGAGATTTGAGGGTTCGGGGGTTAAGTTATCGAATGGGTAGGTCGAGGAGCATCCATTCCACCCAATCCGGAGATCGGTCTTGCCAATTGAGTATTATCAATCTTTTTAATTACTAATTAAATAAAGAACAAGAAAACCCTAATCAATTTCTTGATTAGGAATGTCGGATTGTACGCTTCGAGATCGCCTTCATCGATTGAAGGGACTCTAGGCTAATCCTTTTGATGGGATTACACCACTCTAAAAGCCAATAGAGAGAGATTAAGAAGAAAAGAGTAAAAGTATAGGAGTTTACCTAGTTTAGGGAGGATTTGATTTAGAACGTGGTTCTAAAATGTTTTCTCGATCGAGAAGTGATTTGGGCAGAGTTTCGACTCAATATGAGAGTCAAATCTTGATGCGGACAGAGCTTCGCCTCAATCCTTGATTCGGGTTTGGATGTTTGTTGATCAACAGGATTGATAAACAAACTTTAGGTGATTTTAGGGAGGTTTTGTGAGTGACTTGAAGGAATCTTTCGTGGAGAGAAACCAACAAATTGTGTGTGTTGTGTGGAAATCTGGACCCCTGAAACAGTGGAAGTCACCAAGTATTTATAGGGGTTTAAGAGGTAGAGGTGGAGAGGTAAAACACTCCTAGGAAGCTTCCAGAACTCAATTCTGATTGGAGAACCAGATTAGATGAGGTTTATCAAGAAAGGAGGTTGAAACGGAGAAGGAGAGTGATTTCTGCACATCCTGTCGAGGGGATATCTCGCGCGAGATATGATATCTCGTGCGAGATATCTAGTCTGATGACTATTTTGTCCTCTTCAGTTATTCCGTTAGTCAGTTAAGTCCAAAACTAACGAGGTTAGTTAGAAACTTAACGAAAACATGACGAAACTGATATGCTTTCATCAAAACATAAAAGAGAGACGAAGAGTAGTGTAATCATGAATTATTGGTTCAGAATGGGGTGTCTACAGGTTGCCTGTTTCCTTATTTCGTTTTTGCTGATGTTTGAAACTTTCAGTTGGGGTATTTTGGTCTTTGTTTTGTTATTTCGTTTTAGGGTTTTAAGGGAGTATTTAAACATCTTTATGGCTTTGAATAACTTAGTTTTATCATATATTTTTCAAGAGTTTTCTCTTATTCTCTGGTGAATTCCAGTTTATTGTTTTTTAGGGTTCATTGCTGGTGAACTCTTGTGTTTAGCGTTTGCTATTCACGAATATCGCTTCCGTTCTGCGTCAGACTGACAAGTAGCTTCTGTGTCACCCAAAGACATGGAACATTAAAAACAAAAGGAACCTACAAATAAAGTCAAACAAAGCCTTAGTCTTAGGTTTCTTGGACAATTGCTTGATACAATATCTACTATGTGAAATCAACAAGGTGGATTTTTTTTTTTTTTGTAAAGTCAACTTTTATGAAGCTTCTTGGAAGTGAATATGTTGGTCTTTAAGTAGTCAGAGAGGCCTGCGGCAGCTTATAAATAATCATAAGCTGTTTTTTGATTATCAAAGTGAGGTTAATATCATCCCAGCTCAAGATTACATTTCTCGGCTCCCATTGGCAACAATTTTTGCGAGAAAGGTTAGTATATCGAAATCTTTATGTATAATTAACCCGTGATTTCGATCATTTTAAAATGGTTGTCTGATGAGCCAAAGCCTTGGGCTCAATATTAAACCGGAGTAACCCAAAGAAGATCGGACCAAGACCTACAAGTAGCAAACCCAAACCGCACACTTGCGGTTTCATCCCATTCTCCCCTTGTCCTTCTCACCCTATTCTCCCCTTGTCCTTCTCATCCCATCATCCTATTCTTCTTGTCCTTATCCTTCTCATTCCATCATCCCATTCTCCCCTTGTCCTTCTCACCCTATTCTCCCCTTGTCCTTCTCATCCCATCATCCCATTCTCCTTGTCCTTCTCATTCCATCATCCCATTCTCCCCTTGTCCTTCTCACCCTATTCTCCCCTTGTCCTTCTCATTCCATCATCCCATTTTCTCCTTGTCCTTGTCCTTCTCATTCCATCATCCCATTCTCTCCTTGTCCTTCTCACTCTATTCTCCCCTTGTCCTTCTCATCCCATCATCCCATTCTCCTTGTCCTTCTCACCTCAAACCGCCCTCTCCCTTCTCCCTCACACCGCCAAGTCCTCCTCCCTCAAACCGCCTACCAAGTCCTTCTCCCTTCATCCCGCCTGCCAAGTCCTTCTCCCTCCAAACCGCCAACATCCTTCTCCCTCCACACCGCCAATATCCCCTCCTTCATACCGCCAACATCCTTGTCCCTTCATGCCGCCAACATCCTTCTCCCTCCAAACCGCCAACATCCATCTCCACCAAACCGCCTTCACTCCTTTCTCCCTCACACCGTCATCTCTCCCTTCCCCCTCACTCTGCCTTCCCTTTTTCCTTCACACCACCTTATACCCTCTCCCCTCAAATCGCCTTATAGCTTCTCCCTTCAAACGGCGGTTTCCCCTAGAGTTTCCCCTCTTCTTCATTGGCCCATTCAAAATATCTTAGTTCCTATCCCCATCGTCATTGCGTTTTCCCCCGAGGGAATGTCCCCATGCAATTTCTTCCCATCCAACTAAGTCCATGATCCTCCCTCGACTTAGACGATCGTTTCCTCCTACGGATATCAACAACCTCTCCACGTGTAGTGACCCTAAGTAGCCTAGAATGGTCCCCCTACGAATATGATGATCATCCTAGTGTCCCCCGATAAGGACCTCCACCAATGACTCCACTCCCTCTGTATGGCAGAGAGTGCTCCCATGATCTCTGTCCCAACAGATATTTGCTCCCCACTCTCCCAACCAAAAGGACTCTCCGCCAATGAGGTATGAACACTTGTCCCCTTGATATTTGATAATAATTAAAACCTCCTCCTCATATAAATATGACTTCTCCCTCAAGGCAGAAGGTAAGTCACTTGAACTCAAGCCAATTTCCATACTCCATAGTTTTATCTCCCATCACTGTGTTATTATCCTCACGCCGGAGCCTCATCGCCGGGGAAACCCCCCCCCCCTCGGCTTTGAGCCAACGGTTTTCTTTCTTATTTCTCAGGTTAAGGAGATCGAATCAAGCCAGATATCCGACCACCCTCATCCTTGAGCCAGACCACCGTTGCATACTATTTTCTATTGGTAGCATCATTGTCATTGTCATGTTTAGATACTATTCATGCATTACCAAACTAGACATGGTACTGAAGTACTGATATTCCTTTATGAATTCTTCAGATGGAAACTGAACTCAAAGGACTTCAAGAATTGCCAATTTCACAAGGAAGACATTGGAGAATTTGTTGCCATTGATATAGAAGATGCTGAAGAAGAAGAAAAAAATATCCCTGCAGACAACAATGATGAAGAAAGTACTACTGTAGAGTTGAATCAGTTGATGAACTCCGTTGTTAGAAACCTGTCATTGCACAAGAGCCGTCTCTCCTCTCCTATTTCACTATACAAAGTTCCTGCAAAACTTAGGAAAGTAAACGAAGCAACATATACTCCACGATCAGTCTCAATCGGTCCTATTCATCATGGAAGACCAGAATTGCAAGAGGGAAAGGTATAAATGGAGATTTCTCGACAGATATCTAGAAAGATTTCAATTTCCTTAAATCAACTCACACGGGCCGCAATGGATATTGAAAACCAGGTACGAGAATGTTACCAAGAATCTTTTGATAATCTTAGCAGCAAAGAGTTTTCAGAAATGATGATGCTTGATGGTATATTTGTCATTACGCTCTGATAACAACGAAGCTTTTTTTTATTAATCAAAAATAAGAAAAAAGAACTAATAATCTACTATATTATGACATCTTTCTCTCTTTCTTTCTCTGTGGTTAATAAACATAATTTTATCTTTTCTGAAACTACAAATTAATCTAATTAAAATATAAGTTTCTCACCATACAAAAACAGTTGGGCATGTAGTGACATATATATCTCGGAACACTTGAATCTCCTGTACTCTAACTGCAGCTGAATAGGTTCCTTAATAATAATAGCATGATTTTGACCTTATCAACTATGGACAAGAGACTACTGCAGCGACCGGTGTGCTATCACACTGCAGCCATCAGTTGAGATTTTGGCCTTTCGGTCTTTTTAGGGTTATAGATGTTCGAGTCATTCAGTGTGATATAGGCCACAGGTTATATTTTTGGCATTGATCGGGTGAAATTAAATTGGTCCAGAAAATTAGATCGATATACAATGACCTAAATCGCGATTGTTGATGGTTACAGCGCTGCAGCAGTTCCAGGTCTCATTATTACGTATAAACCCTAAGTCTCCTTTTCTTTGATATATGTGATTGTAATGCAGCAACAACAATAACAAAGTCATAGTCTCGGTAAAAATATTGGAGGAGAGGAAAAGTGCTTGGTGTGGAGAAGGAGTGTGTTTTGTTGGTGATTTTAGTGTCATCAGCTATTTTATTGTAATGGTGATTTACTAGAGATCAATGTGATTCATATTAGACTCGGATAAGAGTAAGGGAAAGTGTGGAGTACACACTCGTTTGAGCTAAAACGAAATCAACCTCGAATAAAGAAGTAAAGGTTAAAGGGTAGCACATTTGACTTTGCTGATGTGTTCGACCGAGCAGAGTCCTTGATTCGGCCGAGCATAGCATAGCAGATTGTCAAAGGCTCTGGACAGTCTTGCTTGGCCAAGGCATATGCCTTGCTCGGCCGAGCTGAATGATTGACACGGCCGTGCAGTTCAAATGACACGGTCGTACAGCTGGGCAAAATGTCTTGGGACATCTTTGCTCGGCCGAGCGAGGCCCTTGACTCGGCCGAGCAGTTCCTGAACTGGTGTCATTTCAAACTGAAAAGACACATCGTTTGGCTAAAGTCATGACTGTTGATTATACCCTTTATCTAATGCCTCTCCATCTGTATATATATAGAGTTTGATCTCCTTTGTACACACACTAGTATTACCCATCCGTGCGGATCGCACGGTGACAGTACAATAATGATTGTATAAAAATTAAAGAAAGGATGAATTGCCCCCCCCCCACAACCCCACACCACCCCCTAAAAGAACACATTCTACTCACTACCATCTTTCTACCTAGCTTAAGACTTTCATCTTAGCCTCTTAGTACAATATTTGTATCGCCCCGATCCAAATATAGCCAAATAAATACTGAGGTAATGAGGCATTTTCACAAACAGATTGTGAGTGAAAACGGAGAAAATAAGAACAACAAAACAACCAACCACATACCATCATAATTGTACATAAACATTTAACAATAGTTATTTGACAGCAAAAAGATATTATATTGAATACCAAGCCTGCTATCCCTCTCAAAGACTCCATGAGTAGCAAAAGTTCTACAAAAATATAAACCATCATAATTGTACAAATGCCATATTCACATAAACATTTAACAATAGTTAATTGACAGCAAAAAGATATTATATTGAATACCAAGCCTGCTATCCCTCTCAAAGACTCCATGAGTAGCAAAAGTTCTACAAAAATATAAACCAAGCAAAATAGACATTATCAAGCAAGCAATAGCATAGTACAAAAAATATTTGTTAGTAAATTCACCATTTAGCTAAATTATTTATATTACTTAGTAACCGGTGTAGGGGAGTTTTTTTTTGTTTTTTCCAACTTTAAATCTAGGCTGCTCTTTGTCTTTTGAGAGATTAAATCTGAGCCACTCTTTGTATGGCGGTTAGAGAGGTAGTAACCGTTGTAGCAGAATGGGAAGTTAAAAACAAATTTATTTTTCATATTCAATCCTAGCCACCAGTTATGTTTTCTCAAACTCAATCTTGACCATCGATTGTGTGACGGTTAGATGTGAGCTCTATTGTATTATAGATGAAATCATAAGAGTGATACAACAACAATGAAAGCACAAACAATTCTCAAGTTTAGATTTGTCTTCTTTGCCTAGAAACAAATTGTGTGATTGTCTTATCCCAATAGAGATTTCGTGCAACCCAGGCAATAAAGGGTCGAAATACTTTATTCGAAAAGTGGATTATACACGATTCAATCATATATCCAGCCTTGTTATCAAGATCAAGACCCTATATTCCCCAACAAACGAATAAAGTATTTAGGTGATACTCATGGCTGGTGGAAGTACTGTGAAGGAGATGACGATTAAGTTTGGAAAGCTAGACAAATTTGAAGGACAAGATTTCAGGCCTTGGCAAAAGAAGATGCACTTCCTTTTAACAACGTTAAAAGTGGTGTATGTTCTATCTACCCCTATTCCAGAATTGCTTGAAGATGATAACTTGGAAGCAGTCAGACGTAGATCAAAGTGGGAAAACGATGACTACATCTGCAGAGGACACATATTAAACGGTATGTCTGATTATCTATTTGACATTTATCAAAATGAGGAATCTGCAAAAGAGTTATGGGATTCTCTTGAATCCAAGTACATGGCAGAGGATGCTTCTAGTAAGAAGTTCCTTGTAAGTACTTTTAATAATTACAAGATGTTCGATTCAAGGCATGTCATGGAACAATTCAATGAACTCCTTAGAATCCTTGGACAATATACACAACATGGGTTGAAGATGGATGAGTCAATATCTGTTTCAAGTGTGATTTACAAGTTGCCTCCCTCCTGAAAGGATTTCAAACACACTTTGAAACATGGTAAAGACAATCTGTCTTTGGTTCAACTTGGTAGTCACTTGCGCATAGAGGAATCTCTTAGGGCGCAAGAGAATGACAAAGGCAAAGGAAAAGAAGTTGTTGGACCCTCGGTAAATATGGTTGATGAGGGTGGAAATAATAAAAACAAAGGAAATAAACGTAGTTTCAAAGACAATGGTTCTGGTCCCAATAAGAAGCCTAAATTGGCATGTTGGAAGTGTGGCAAAACTGGTCACTTTAAGAAGGATTGTCGTGTTGGAAACAACAAGAATGGCGCAAGCACCAGTGGTTCGGGAAAGGGGTCTAAGGACCATTATCAAAACCAAGGTCAGAATTTAATACTTAGTTGGAACAGATTTATTAAAAATTTTGTTTCACTAATTTCTGAAGCATTTTATGTGCAGGATGATGCTATTGCGTGGTGGATTGATTCCGGTGCCACAACTCATGTTTGTAAAGATCGTTGTTGGTTTAAGACATACGAACCAATGGAAGACGGATCTGTCCTCTACATGGGTGATGACCATTCCGCTCCTATTCAAGGAAAAGGAAGTGTGGTATTGGAATTCAGTTCGAAAAAAACTATTTCTTTGTTTAATGTATTGTATGTACCAAAACTTCGTAAGAATTTAATTTCTGGTCCTGTATTAAACAAGTGTGGATATAAATAAGTTTATGAATCCGATAAGTATATCTTATCGAAGTTGGGTGTATTTGTAGGATTTGGTTATTATAATAATGGGATGTTTATGTTGAATTTAAATAAATTCCTGTTAACTCTAGTTTTGTTTATATGACTTTTTCTATTGTTATCAATTCCTCATTATGGCATGCTCGGTTAGGACATGTGCACTATAAAAGAATACTTTAAATGTCCAAAGATGGTTTGATTCCTGCTATTGATAAAAATACGGAAAAGTGTAATACTTGCATGTTGACAAAAATCACTAGAAAACCTTTTAAAAGTGTTACAAGGAATTCTGTAAAACTTGAATTAATTCATAGTGATTTATGTGATTTTCATGCAACTCCATCTTTAGGCAATAAAAAGTATATTGTTACTTTTATAGATGATGCTTCTAGGTTTTGCTATATTTATTTGCTGCATGCAAAAGATGAAGCCCTAGATAAATTTAAAATTTATAAAACCGAAGTTGAACTTCAACAAAATGGCTTGATTAAAACCTTGCGTATGGATAGAGGTGGTGAATATTATGATCCTAAATATTTCCAAACCATAGGGATAATTCATGAAACTACGGCTCCTTATGTACCACAACAAAATGGTATGGCTGAAAGGAAGAATATAACTCTTGAAGAAATGGTTAATGCCATGTTATCTTACTCGGGCTTGAGTGACGGGTTTTGGGGAGAAGCCATGTTAACGGCTTGTCATTTATTGAATAGAGTTCCTAATAAAAGGAACAAAATTACCCCATATGAGCTTTGGTATAAGAAACGACCAAACTTGACATTTTTACGAGTTTGGGGATGTAGGGCCGTGGTTAGGCTTCCGGATCCTAAAAGGAAAAAGTTGGGAGAAAAAGGTATTGACTGCATCTTTATTGGATATGTTGAGCATTCCAAGGCATATAAGTTTTATGTTATAGAACCTAATGATTTCATTTCTATTAACACAATTATAGAATCGAGAGATGCAATCTTTGATGAGAATCGTTTCTCTTCAATACCTAGACCAAAGGATATTATACCAATGTCGGCTGAATCTCAAATGGATGATCATTCAATTGATGTACCAAGTGAGACGCCCGAACCTCGTAAAAGTAAAAGAGCAAGAAAAGCTAAATCATATGGTTCTGATTTTCAACTATATTTAGTTATGGGATCAAGAGATCAAATTGAATCTCAATACTCTTACTGTTATTGTGAGCGTTGTGAGGGATTTTTGAGTCGCCACCTATATTATTCGTTTGGAAAACATAGAAAAACCATTTTTTGAAAGAGATTTGGGTTCGGGGCTTAGGTTATGGAATGGGAAGGTCAAGGAGCACCCATTCCACACAATCCGGAGATCGGTCTTGCTAAAGAAAAGAGAGGTTTTCAAAAGAGAAGAAGATTTCAAATAAAAACAACAAATAAAGATCCATTTAACGGGGTTAAACGGAATGTAGGATCGATTGCTTCGAGACCATCCCCATGATTTGGAGAGGCTCTAGGCCGACCCTAGATTCTATGGATTTATACCACTCTAACAATCAATTAGAAAGGGATTTAGGGGTTACCTTGCGTGAGGTGATTTGGGCAGAGTTTCGACTCAAGTTTAGAATCGAATCTTGATACGGACAGAGCTTTGCCTCAGTCCTTTGACTTGGATCTTGATGTTTGTTTATCAACAAGGTTGACAAACAAACTTTGAGGTGATTATAGGGTGATTTTACAGGAATCTTTCAAGGAGAGAAACCAGTAAAATGTGTGTGTTGTGTAGAAATTGTGGTCCCTTGAACCTTGGAAGTCACCAAGTATTTATAGGTGTTGGAGAGGTGTTGAAGATGAGATCAAACATTTCAAGAAGGTTCCACACTCCAAACTCTATTGGTTGGCCGGATGGATGAAGTTTTATCCCGAAAAGAGGTTGAAATCGACGAGAAGACTGTCATCTGCATGCTGCAGTGGGACAATATCTCGCGCGAGTGTGAATGTGTGCCCAAATTTAATTTTTGTGTTTTAAATCGGATTCACTTGAGTTTGAAAACATCCGGTTTAATTTGAAAAACGGAGTCGCCACGCCATTTTGATTTCCTCAAAACTTTGAAAAAAAGGTTTTTTTAGGGTTCGGAGGTTAAGTTACCCCTTGGGAAGAACGGATCGTCATTCACCCAAGGTGCCTTGCCATAGCAAGTCTCCCAAGATTCCATTTATCGTGCTTGCTTGCGTGCTTTCTTGTGTGCATGTGTTGAAAAGAGGGGGGGAATGTCCCAAGTTGTCTTCCGGACGTACAAACCATTTAGTTGGTTGTCGCTCGGGATTCCTTGGATTTTTATGTGTTCGGGATTTTGATCCCGTCCTCATCTTAGACTTGTGATCATCGCTTTTTGGCCTCAGGTCTTGCGTGATTGAGAGAAGGACTCTCTTTTATAGTCCAAAATGAGGTTCTTTAGGAAAGGAGTGTCCTTAGCCCATCAATCCTACACCTTAAGATGATTGAGCTTATATAGGGGCTTCCATGCACGTCTTAAGTGATAATCGGAGATATCGGGTTCAAGGTATGTCCCTTTCTAAAGAGATTGCGGCACCTTTAATGGAAGAAACGATGTAAAGATAGGATCTTTACGCCGGTCCATTCCAAAGGTTGCTAATGGGGACATGGGGAAATTCATGTAAAAATGACATTTTTAGTGAAAAGATGACATTTTGGGTTGCAAAGGATGCTTTTGGTTGCAAATGATGCTTTTTAATGTAAAGAAATGATTTTTATGCAAAGGATGCATTTTTATGTGGAAAATGGATTTTAGGTGCAAAGGATGCACCTTTAATGTAAAGACATGATTTTTATGTGCAAATGATGCATTTTTATATGGAAAATGGCCTTTTTAGGTGCAAAGGATGCACCTTTGATGCAAAGAAATGATCTTTAATGCAAAGGATGCATCTTTATTTATGAAAATGAGTTTTAGGGTGCAAAGGATGCAATTTGAATATAAAGATTGCATTTTTATGTGCAAAGGATGCATAAAGATATCATTTTTATGTAGAAAAAGGATTTTTAAGTGCAAAGGATGCACCTTTAATGCAAAGATTACATTTTTATGAGCAAATGATGCTTATTTCATGCAAAGGATGCAAAAGGGAAAGGGGGTATGATTTATATGAATAAAGATAGGATCTTTAACAACAAATACCAAGTCCCAAGCAATATAATAGCAATATGTAAATGCAAGGAGCAATTAGATCACATAAACAAGTATAATGCAAGGTAAGAGGGTGAGAGGTTACCAATGGTGGTGACCTCTTCTTCTTTGGATCTTGCCTAGTGGAAGGACCAATTCTTGGAGGCTTCAAGGAGGAGGGAGGTGACTTCTTGGCACTCTTCAACTTCTTGATTTCGCAGCAGTGCTTGAATGGAGTTTTTGGGGGTGGAAATTCGTATGTTGTTCTTGTTGAAATGGGTAGAGGAGGGCTCTATTTATAGGCAGTCTGGATAAGGCTAATGAGGCCGTGCGGCTAGGGATCCTCTCCTAATGCAGCCGTGCGGCATTATCCTGTATGACTCAGCATCTTTCTAGAATCATGCAAGGTGGCATTTCTAGAAGGATGCCCAAATCAAGGAAAACGTGCCTTTTTAATTTAGAGCAGTCCCTTCATCCCTCGGAAGGTTTGGAACAGTTCCCGAATTGCTCCTGAACTTTAGGAAAGTCCGGGGAATTGTCGGGAAAATTAACCGGAAGGCATGAGCCAAATTTGGGTACTTACAGAAGCCCCTCGGCAACGTCACTTGCAGGGCGAGTGGGGTTGTCGATAGAAAAGGATCCGATCTGGCGAATGCCGAGACGGATTAGGTGACCAAAGTGGTCGAGTGGATGAACCTTTGAAAGGCTACCTACGTATCCCGGGTGGGAATCAAGCCATAATCGTAGTTCAGAATCCACTGGGAGAAGGGAGTGTCACATGTGACGAATTTGCTGAACCTAAAGTAGGCTACCTACGTATCCCGGAGGAATCAAGCCAGGTCGTAGTTTGAACTTTTACTGAGTCGAAATGTTATTCCTTCATTCTGGAATAACGGAGATCGCGAGAGAGCGAAATGTTATTCCTTCATCCTGGAATAACGGAGATCGCGAGAGAGCGAAATGTTATTCCTTCATTCTGGAATAACGGGGATCGCGAGAGAGCAAAATGTTATTCCTTCATTCTGGAATAACGGAGATCGCGAGAGAGGTCGAAATGTTATTCCTTCATCTTGGAATAACGGAGATCGAAAGAGAAAGAATGGATTTTGTAAAGAAGTAGGAAGGACTCGATGATTTTTGTAAAGCAACGGGATGTACCCGATGATTTAATTATTTGAAAGTAGAATTGAAAATGCCAAGGGCAAATAAAATAAGCCACAGGGGTAAATTTGTAAAATAGGGCACGGGGGCACTGGAGGGAAAACTGGATTGGAAATGATTGGAAATGATTGGAAATGCCAGGGGCGTAAAGGGTAAAATAGGCCTATGGGGACAAAATTCGTAAAATTGGGCCTACATGGGCAAAAATTGTAAAATCCAGCCACATGGGCTAAGTATGTCACACGACTTTGTATGCCAAGTGGCTAGGTTTGTCGCGTGACATAGGTAGCCTGAACTGTACTTTACAGAACCTTTGGAATTGGATTGGAATTGCCAACACGGGTTGGAATTGGGTGACCAAGGGGTCACATGCCTGATCCTACCAGGGCAATGGCAAAGAGATATTAGTCCCTTAATATAAGGATGGAAACGGGGTGACCTAGGAGGTCAAACGACCAATCCTACTAGGAATGTGCCAAATAAAAAAGGGGTGACCAAATATGGTCATATAATTGGACTTTTATGAAAAGCTTACGCACCATTGAGGAATGGGGAAAGAAAAAAGGTGACCAAATATGGTCGGATGGCTGGACCTTCATGAAAGGCTACCTACGTATCCCGGAGGAATCAAGCCTTGATCATAGTTCAAGCATCACTAGATAGTTAGGAACGATGTCTAGGATCATTGAGGTTTTGACAATTAATGGAGGTTGTCACCTGATTGGATACTAAAGCTTACGTCACTATCGAGTGGATAGAGGTAGCTGAAGTTTGGAGAACTTGAGCGTACTTCACTATCTGTGATAGAGGTAGCTAAAGTTTGGAGAAATTGAGCGTACTTTTCAATCTGTGATAGAGGTAGCAAAAGTTTGGAGAACTTGAGCGTACTTCACTATCTGTGATAGAGGTAGCTTAAGTTAGGAGAACTTGAGCGTACTTCTCAATCTGTGATAGAGGTAGCAAAAGTTAGGAGAACTTGAGCGTACTTCTCAATCTGTGATAGAGGTAGCTAAAGTTTGGAGAACTTGAGCGTACTTCTCAATCTGTGATAGAGGTAGCTAAAGTTTGGATTTCGACAATTCGGAGGTTGTCACCTAGCGTTATCCCGTTATAACGGAAGTAACGGAGGCGACTGGGGAAAAAAGTCTATTTGCTTAGGAGATAAAGGATATCTTCTGAAAAGGACGTTATCCTAGTCAAAGGATAATAGGAATTATATGCCCAAGTGGAAAGTCCAGGGGCAAAAAGGTAATTTCTGCTCAGGACAAAAGAAGCCGCCCGGCATGAGAGGGAGGCAAAAGAGGCCGTACGGCTAGAAGTCTGATTTTTCCAGATTATTTAAAATCAGATTTGAACGGGCATTGGGCATTGTTGCCGCCCATCTGTTTCCGAGGAAGAGAGAGAGGAGGGAGAGAATTTCTTCAAGAATCCTTCAATCCCTTGCTTCTACTGATCTAGATGGATCCGGAGGGGAATCCGATGCCAAGGCAAGCGAGAAGGAACATCTCCGAGGCCGCTCGAAGGAGGAGGAGAGAGCTCGTCTGTACGGAGAGGAAATATGACTTCCTTACACCTCCATCGGAGCTTTATCCGGGCAAGAGGGAGCACAAATCGACGAATCCTCAATCGGTTGGGGTAAGCATTCTTAATTTGCTCGATTTCGTCTATTTTGATAGAATTTTGATTGATTTTAGGGCTTGGCCCGAATTTTAGGAATTTCTCGAATTTTCCTAGGATTTTTGATGATGATTTTGAAATCTTGAGGATTAACCTATGAGGCTAAGAAAATAAACGAATATGCATGTGCAATTTATTTGAAAAATAATGAGAATGACCCATTTTTCGAAAATAAAGTGAGAAAATAATTGTCCAAAATGTGACGGAGTCCTTGCATGTGCTAGAACTAGGTCAATTTTTGATCATGAATGAGGAAACGGGATTTTGGACGATGAAAAGGATTCATGCATGCCATTTTTGAGAAAAAATTAATGCTTATGCGCAAATAATTTTGAAAATTGGAATTTTGTGCTTAGGATAGCAATGTGCTTGATGTGTTTCAAGTGATGAAAGACACGTTTTCCATGCAAAGGATGCTAGAAAATTTTTATGAATGCTTTTCTTTTGAAAATATGTGCACTTTTGAATATATGTATGCTTTTTGAAATGAGATGAAGGACTGACACATTTCTTTTGTGTTCTCTTACAGGAGAACAAATCCAGGGGACCTTCCGAGATTGCAGTGAGGCTATGGGAGAGGATGCCTGATTTCGAGAAGGATGGGGTAAACCCCAAGCAGCTTGTGAGGGCTACCGGCCTTGATCTGTTCATTGAGGCTATCGGCAGGGGTATTCACATTACCTTGAAGAGCAAGGGCTTGATCCAGGCCATCTCGGAGTTCTGGTGGGACACCACCCACAGCTTTCATCTTAGCTGGGGAGAGCTGACAGTGACGCCTGCAGATTTTATTGCTATCACGGGCTTACAGTTCACCGGGAGGCCTGTGACCTGGAGGGACCATATCACGGTGGAGGAGTTTATGGCTCTGGTTGGGTTTGAGCTTATTCCCAAGGGGCTCGGGATGGAGACGAGGAACGTCGAGGTGGCAGTCCAGAACTGCATGCAGGGATTTGCTGCTAATGAGGTGACTGCCCACCAGCTTGCGAGGGCTTTTGTGTGGTTGATGCTGTCAGTCACCATTTTTACCAATTCTGGGACACTGGCTATGACTTGCCTCCTCGACTCTTTGGAGGATGTTGATGGGATTGGGATGGTCTCTTGGGGCGAGGCCGGATTGGCGGAGCTTTACTTCTCCCTGGACATGTACAGCCGGAATAAGGCTGCCTCCATGGACTGCTTCTCCTTTGCTCTGGAGGTATTCTAACCTTCTTTCCTTTCTCTTTTCTTTTCTGTCTTGAGATTTTTATGAGAGAAAATGACCTTTTTGATGTTTTGAACATGCAGGTCTGGTTTTGCGAGGTGATCAGGTTCTTTCCGTGGAACCAACAGAGTGATGTTACCATCTTTCCCGCTATAATCCGCTGGAGGGGAGATGCTAGGGATAAGTTCACCGGGAAGACCCGGATCACCTTTGATTACAAGATGGTGAGGCCAGTCATCAACAGGGATGGGCACGATGGAGTGGATTTTTATCCTTGGGGGAGGTACCTGGAGATTCTGCTAGGGGAGGCCATGGAGGTGACTAGACAGAGACGGTGGTTGACCGGGCTGACATGCGATGTCATCTATCTGGGGGACCGCTTTTCCAGGCAGCATGGCCATATCCCTCCATTGGATGCCATTACTCCTCTTGATCCTCCAGCACGGATGCTGCAGCCCAGGGATTGGCCGGCGGATGAGATAGCGAGATATCAGGCAGTCATAGCAGCTGAGGAGTACTTTGACTTGGCTACCCCGTATGCCATCTTTGTAGTGCAGCGGTTGAGGACTCCACAAAAGCTAGTGAAGCTGGCTGTCACTCAGGGGTATGGGGAAGCCGAGCCTTCTAACCCGCCGATGCCTCCTGCTCACCTTTCTTACGTGGTCAACGGGGTACCGAGGAGGTTCAGGATACCTGTCCCCGACACTAGGGAGCCCCAGTATACTTTGCCACCGGACAGCACTGTAAGTACACTTTAGGGTCTTTTCCCTTTTTTCAGATTTCTTTGCTTTTTTGCAATTCCGAGATTTTTCTGAGATTTTCTTCTCTCTTTCTCAGGTTCCAGCTCGCATTTATGACGGCTTGGTCAGGCAGAACAGGGGCTGGAAGGATGTATGTCGGTCCCTTGTGAAGAAGCTTGCTTGCGCTTCAAAGGCTGCAGCGAACGTGCAGGAGCCCGTGCGCAAAAGAAGGCACGTCGGGGGCATGGCATCCACTTCATCGGCCTCAGAGTACTCCTCCAGCGCCATGCCTCGGGGACGGGGACCCAATGCCGGCATCCTGGAGCATCTGGCTGAGTACGAGCACGAGAATGTCCATCTTTCTGATGTGAGCGACAGCGAGGACTTGATGAGGGAAGCGAGCTTTTATGAGCTGAGCAGCGATGAGGAAGGATCGGAGGCCTAGGAGGTCTCTAGAATCGATTTAGGAAGAAGAACAAACAATGAACAATTTTATGCACATTTTGTTTATTTTTTGCTTTATTTGGGCGCCGATGGGGCGAAAACAATGTACTACTGCTTTATTTACTTTTCTAATTTATGCATTATTAATTTGCATATTGTTTGAGCCTCGGGGCAGTTTTTCGCTTGGAATTGGGGCTGAAACTGGGCCAAAATGATTTATAATGATATATAAATGCTTGGATGGTGTTTGGACATGTTTGTGTACAGGTTTTTGTTGGAAAAGTGGGGTGAAAACTCCCTTTGGGCAGCAACTTGGTTGCTGCAGATTTGCTTTCCACATCAGGCAAATGAAGCCGTGCGGTCTGGTCTCTGGAGCAAATGAGGCCGTGCGGCTCACAGTTCTGTCTGGACTGATCTTTTTCAGAATAAAATCAAGGCTTGGCCATTTCATTTCATTTTTATCCTAGACTTGTCCCAACTGTTCCCAGAGCACATATTGGACCTAAAGACATCAACTTTGATCATCTTGCAATGGAGAAACCCGTCAGATTGCAAAGGGGAAAAAGAGATCATTTTTTGTCCGATCTTCAATCTTGGGTGAGATACAACTTTCAATCTCACAAGGGGTTGTTTGATTCTTCCTTCAAGATCAAGTCTTTATGGCATTTGAAGGATCTCCCACCCGATTGGGACCTTTTGAGAGCAGCAGCAAGGTTTTGGGACGTCCGTAGACACGTTTACTGCTTTTCTTACAATGAGATTGTCCCAACCTACGAAGACTTCCGAGCCTTGATTGGGGGTCCAGAAATCGAGGCTATATCAATTCCGCTGATTGAAGACGTGCCGGTGGCGGCAAAGCTTGCATCTTTTCTGCAGATATCTCTGGGAGAGGCTGAGGGGATGATGATTGCTCCGGACAGGATTGACCTTTCTGATATCCCGGGCAGGTTTGGGTCTCCGTCTATGGCTACGACCACGGTGTCTATGGATGCCTTTATCCTCTGCATATTTTCATCTTTGTTCACTGCTGAGTCCGTGGGGATCTGTCATGGCGGTCTCTTGGACATGGTCAGAGATTGCAGGGCTGGGAAGGACATTGTCCCACTGGTTTTGGGTGAGACCCTGCATGGCATTGACAGGATGGCTAGGGGAGACCATTTCATGAGGTCTGGGAGCCCGGCTGTGCTGACTTTATGGCTGCAGGAGAGGCTTGGGGCTTTGCCAGGGGCTTTGCCGACTCAGTTCCCTTGGGTGATTTCTCGGAGGGGGTTGCCTAGGCAGTAGGGCCAAGGTGACTGGGAGCTGATGATGGCCAGGTTATCCACTTCGGACATTCGCTGGTGGGTACCCCACTGGAGGTTGCAGACTCGAAGGACATTTCAGGAGTCCTATGTGGTGAGGATTCTAGGGTTTTGTCGGTCATCCTTCTACATACCCTGTTTGGTATCCAGGCAGTTCGGGGCCTTACAGGAGCCGTTGGTCAATTGGGAGGACATTCGCACCATGGAGGTGGTGTCTCTAGACATGAGGGATCCAGCCAGCTTCTCATTCTTCTCGAGGGCTTGGACATATACTGCTTTCCCACCCAGGGCCATTCTCAAGAGCAGGAAAAGTACCATCTTGACCACGGCGTACTTGGACTGGTATGAGAGGGAGATGGGAGCGACTCAGGTCATATTGGGAGAGAGACGTCAGTCTTTATTGGGAGCTGACTGCGACTTGAGTAGGACTCTGAGGGAGACCGAGGCTAAGGCGAGTCGCCATAACCAATCGGGTGACCTTATCAGGGATATGGAAGCTCGATATAAGAGGCTTTCTGAAGTCGCTCCCTTGACTGAGGCTCAGACGGAGGAAGTGCGGACTCGTGCCCGAGTAGAGAAAGCACTTATTGACACAGGTCTGATGGAGGCTCCAGTGAGGATACCGGAGATCGGAATGAGGGAGACCGACATCATCGAGAAGAAGAGAAAGAATACTCGACGGGGTCGAGGTAAAGGGAAGAAGACCAAAGAAGATGCAGCGAATGACGACTGACAGATCTTTTCTTAGGATTCCCTTATTGCCATTTTGCAAACACAGTAGTTTATTAGGCATTTTATTGTATTTTAGATCTTTGTAGCAGGTTAGCAGAGTCAAGAGTAGACCGTGCTTGAACTCATCAAGAAGTTTTTAACTTGTAAAGAACAAGGATATTATCTTAGAAATTAATCAAGACACATTTTCATGGAAAATTTCTGATGTCTTATTGCCTGGGACCCGTTTTATGAAAACTTGAATGCCCTTCATTTATTGTTTAGTTAGACCGAACCATATATGGCTGCCTACGTTCCCCTTTTACAAGAAAGACTAAGGGGCTCAGGTCTTCGTAGTTCATTCTGATGAACTAACAGGATTAGGTCTTTTGACTTCTTTTTTTTTTTATGCAACCCTGTTTTTTACCTAGACCGCCCTTTTTAGGGTTTTCAGCCTAGCTGGGTATTACTCTTTTTGCACTCAGATTTTTTTTTTTTTTATTTTCTTTTATGTGCAACCCTGTTTTTTGCCTAGACCGCCCTTTTTAGGGTTTTCAGCCTAGCTGGGTATTACTCTTTTTGCACTAAGATTTTTTTTCTTTTTTTTATTTTCTATTTTCTTTTATTTTTTTTTTATTTTTTTTTCTTTAGACATAGTACCTTCGGAGCGTATCACCGTTGACTGGGTGGACAAAGGGATTGCCGTCCAGGTCTGCAAGCTTCATGGCTCCTCCCGATAGTATCTTCTGCACCACATACGGGCCGATCCAAACGGGTTCCCATTTTCCCAGGGGGTTGTCTCTGGTAGGGGGCTTCACTTTCAGCACTAAGTCACCCTCTTTGATGTCCCTGGCCTTGACCTTTTTATCAAATGCTCTGGCCATTCGCCTCTGGTAGGTTCGGGTGTGCTCCATGGATTTTAGCCTTCTCTCGTCGAGCAGGGCCAACTCATCATGCCGGCTACGTAGCCATTCTACTTCGTTGACACTGTTTTCCAGGAGGTCCCTTAATAACGGGATTTCCAACTCCACTGGTAACACTGCTTCCATCCCGTAGGTTAAGGCAAAGGGAGTTTCTCCCGTAGCTGTTCTGACAGATGTCCTGTAGACCCAGATTGCTAGGTGCAGATTTTCGGGCCAGTCACGACCACAGGTGGCCATTTTCCGGATGATCCATTCGAGCGTCTTATTAGAAGCTTCTACGGCTCCATTAGTCTGAGGTCTGTATGGGGATGACTTGTGGCGAGTGATCCTGAATTCTGACAGCAATCTACCGCAATCCCCTTCAAAGTGTGACCCGTTATCAGAAATGATCTCATTGGGCACCCCGTATCTGCACATTATGTTTTCTTTGACAAACTGGGCCACCTTCTTGGAAGTGAGGACCTTGTAGGACTTGGCCTCTACCCACTTTGTGAAGTAGTCGACTGCTACCAACACAAACTCATGCCCATTGCTTCCTGTCGGGGCTATCTTCACTATCACGTCAATACCCCAAGTTGCGAACGGCCAAGGAGTCGTCATGCAGTACAGGTCATGAGGCGGGAGATGGTTGAGGTTGGCAAACCGTTGGCATTTGTCGCACGCCTGACATGCCGGACACACTGTCTCCATGGAGATCCAGAGTAACCCATTCTCGAGGATCACTTGCATCGTGGCTCTAGCATTCATATGAGGACCGCAGGACTATTGTGGACTTCGATCATCAACTCTCCGGCCCTTTCTTGAGTTACACACAAGAGGAGTGGTCCTTGGTATCGCTTCTTGTGTGCTGCCTCCTAAAATGACATAATGGGAGGCCAACCTTTTCGTAGCTTGCAAGCTCTTGGCTTTGACACCTTCCTTTGGTCTACCTTCTTCGTCTCTCGAAAGCCGACTCTCCATCTTTGAGGAACCGGTAAATTTGATTGTACCACGGTTCCTTGATAGGCTCAGTCCCAAATCTATTTCACAACAAAGTCTTCGGGCTTCTCTTCTACCCACTCGAAGGGTTTTATGGCTTTTCCTCGGGATCTATACCTGAGGCTAGAGTAGCTAGGGCATCTTGAATCTCTTCTTTTCCCTTGGCAAGTAGTGGAAAGTCACTTCTCCGAACCAACTCCTCCATATAGGCATGATACCGCTGAAGATTAGGGTCCACAGCCTTCCATTTGTTGGAGACCTGCTGATGATCGTGGCTGAAGTCTCCATAAACTTCGAGCTCCTCGACATTCCTTTCTAAGGCAGCTTCTAAACCAAAGAATGCAAAGCCAGCTCTGGGACATTGTTCGTGTGGAAGTTTAACTTGAGGGCTACGGGCGTGTGCTCATCTTTTCGGATCGACCAAAGCAGCATCCCTACGCCATTTCTCTTTGTTAGCAAACCCATCAAAGAATAGCCGCCATCGGTTCTCGGGCTCAACTATGAAGATCCCTTCATCTGGGAATTGGGGTTCAGGCCCGCGGTCCTCATTACTGGGGAAGTTCGCTAGATGGTGTTATAATGCTTGACCCTTGATGGCCTTTCTGGTCACATAGTTGATGTCGTACTCTGCTAAGAAGAAGGACCACTTTTGCTAGGCGCATCGAGAGGGAAGGTTTATCGAAGATGTACTTGATGGGGTCCATTTTTGAGACCAAGTTCACAGGGTGGGCTTGCATATAATGCTTTAGCTTGCTGACTACCCAGAACAGTCCTGCTCAAGTCTTTTCACATGCTGAGTAATTGAGCTCACTTCCTTGTAGCTTCCGGCTAACAAAGTAAATGGCATTCTCTACCCGAGAGTCTTTCTTCTCCTGAGCAAGCATAGCCCCGATTGCCGTATCAGTGACAGTGAGATAGAGAAGAAGAGGTTTCTGTCTATGTGGGGGGCATAGCACTGGAGGATGTACTAAGTACGCCTTGATCTGGTCAAAGGCATCCTGGCATTCCTCGGTCCATTCTGTGTCTACATTCTTCTTCATGAGCTTGAAGATGGGCTCGCACATAGTGGTCAACTGATTGACGAAACGGCTGATGTACTGCAGCTTGTCCATAAAGCTTTTGACTTCTGTCTGGGTTCGAGGTGGCCTCATGTCCATAATGGCTTTGATCTTTCGGGGGTCAACTTCGATACCTCTCTCCGTGACCATATACCCAAGCACTTTTCCCCTTGTCACTCCGAAGGTGCATTTGGCAGGGTTTAGTCTCATGGAATGCTGTCTCAGCCTCTCAAAGAATTTTCGCAGGTCAACAAAGTGATGTCCATTCTTGCCTTTGGAGTGGATTATCATGTCGTCTACGTAGACCTCAATCTCCTTGTGGATCATGTCATGAAAAAGTGCGATCGCTGCCCTTTGGTAAGTAGCCCCGGCATTCTTAAGCCCAAATGGCATCACTGTATAGCAGTAAGTTCCCCACGGTGTGGTGAAGGCTGTCTTTTCTTGGTCTTCCTCGCCATCTTGATCTGGTTGTAGCCTGCAAAGCCATCAACGAAGGATTTGACTTCGTAGTTGGCAGTGGAGTCCACCAGGATGTCTATGTTTGGCAAGGGGTAGTCATCTTTGGGCCGGCCTTGTTCGTATCTCGAAATCTACACAAAGCAGCCGCACCTTCCCATTAGCCTTGGTTACGGTCACAATGTTGGACAACCATGTCGGGTATTCGATGACTCGATGAATCCTACCCGCAGTAGCTTCTCAATCTCTTCTTTGACCTCGTAGAGACCATTCTCGCTTGATCTTCCTCGCTCGCTTTACCGGCTTAGCATCCGGTGCTAGAGGGATTCTCGTGCTCAACTATTGAACCTGTCTAGCCCCTAAGCATATCCCCGTACGACCATGCAAACACGTCCATGTATTCTCCTGAGCAGTATCGATCGGGCCCGTCCCTGCTCAACCCCCGGAAGAAGTTTCCAATCTGTGTCTCTTTAGGTTCTTCGATAGTACCCAAGTTAACACTTGCCAAAACCTCCTCGGCACTTGGGCCCGGTTTTCCTCTTTTTCTGTAACCTGCTTAAAGATTTCTTTAATGTATTGTTCATTTAGTGTGTTTGCATCTTGTTCAAATGATTCATTATTAACTGTTGTTAAGTTTTGAGTTAATTTATCATTTGTTAAGTTGGCAATAAGAGGATACTCAGAAAGATCTGTCATTTCATTCAAAGCAAGAGGAAAGATGACATCGATTACATATTCATAATCCTCGTGCGTGAGGCCTTCTGATGACTCTGAGGACTGAATTCAAAGATTCCCGACTCAACCGTATAGACAACAGGGTGTTTGACACGACTGGGCTGAGAAGGACGGGGTACCAATCCAAGCTCCGTGATCATTTGCTGTCGACTGGCTATCGGTCTTGAGAATGTCTCCCAATTCTTCAACGGCATCTCTGTCTTAGTCACCAAAGTGCGGGGATCAAAAGGATCTTCACCACCGTCTCCAATTGCGGCAACTACCTCATCATCTGAGTTGAAGTCGATCAAATCAGGGATCTGTGCTTCTTCATCAAACAACTCTTGCAAACCCCACTCACTGTCTTCACTACTGGCAGCTTCTATCTGGCTGATCTTCGGAAGAGCTAACTCGAAGGCGGAGAAGTCCATTACCCCGGATGAGAAGTGTGCTGGCTCCTTGACACTGTCTGAATTTTCTTTGAAGACATACTCGTTCTGAACGGTAGTAGCAGCCCCAGGAATGTCTGGCAAATCAAGGAACATTCTCCGAACGGGATTTGCTGGTTTTCCCCTAACTTTCTCAAGGTTTTCCAGAAGGGTTTTTCTCAAGGAGATCTGGCGATTGCTGTCACCGTATTGGGTCCCACCTTTTGTAAAGTAATGGGTCAGAGACAAACTGTAGGGATAGAGCTGGACCCCTTCACTTTGTTTTCCTGGAACTGTGCCTTTAGCTTTTCTGTCATCCCGAGAGTTCGGTTTGCATCCCAAGCCATATCTGGTAGTCTGTTCCTTTACATCAATGATGGTATTGCGACCCTGGAGTCTTTTACCCAATCCAAGCCCCGGAAGGTAACCCATTTTTCTCATCATTCGCATAGCAGGAGGGATTTTATCGGAGGTAGCAGTGAGGTCAGTGTAACACACTTGTGCCTTGGAAGAAGCTACAGAAAATCCAGTCAATGCCAACCCTTCATCATCATGCATGATTTCCAATATCGGGATACCTCCAGTGCTGGTTCCTTCTACCGTGACACTGTCTCCGTAAATAGTGGTGATAGTACCATCACTTAACTGAAATTTGACGCACTGGTGCAGAGTAGAGGCTACCCCGTTTATCTGGTGGATCCAAGGCCGTCCCAGCAGAGCGGTAAACGAGATCGGAATGTCAATTACTTGGAAGTCAACATCCATGACCTTTTTCCCAAACCACAACTTGAGAGTAGCAATCCCCAAAACTGATCGTGCAGTGGAGTCGTAGGCCTTAATAGTCTGACTAGAAGGCTTCAAATCCGTTGGCTTCAAATCCAATAAGTCCATCATCTTTGCTGGCAGGACATTCATTGCGGATCCTCCATCAATTAATACCCGTGGCAACTGGCGTTCTTCCAGCTGGACTGTGATGTAAAGGGGTTCGTTATGACTATCCCCATACTTTGGCAGGTCCAAGTCAGTGAAGGTAATGATGTTTCCGTAATGGATACTTCCAATCATCTGGACGACCTCATCTGGGGTGACATCTATGGGCACCATGGTCTTGGCCAAACTTTCTTCTAGCTTCAGCTTATGAGGGTATGAAGAGGTTAACAGGGACCAAAAGGAGATATTGGCTTGAGTACACTTCAACTGAGTCAGGACTGGATCCTCTTTCTCGGAGTCTGGCTTTTCTGCTTCTGGCTTATAAGGTCTTTTGTCTATTTTTGGCTCAGAGACGGCATTTCTTTTGTCACCCTTAGGCTGCTCAACACTCATCTGTCCAGACCGAGTCATCACATAGACATTAGATTTTTCTGGGTCATCATTCCTACTGGAGGATTCTTTCAGCTCTTTCAAGGTTAAAGGCGGGCTCTTGCTGGCGTATGGCCAACTCTGCTGATTAATCTGATTGACTGCACTACTAGAGGCATAGGCGGCTTCCCGAATCTGATCCCAGGTTACTGGCTTTCTGACTTTTTCTGCGTTCTGACTCCTTAATTGGCTCAGCAGCCGGCTGGTTTCAGCTTCACCTTCCTCATTTAAAGCCTTTACAGTCTCGTTCAAGCTTTTCAAAGTCATCATGCAACAGGAATTATCGCTTTCAGGGTTTGGAGCCTGGCGAATGTCTTCCTCATCCGGACCTAGCAACTTTTTCAGCAGAGTGGGATCACATTCCTCATCACTGTCAAGCATGTCCCTCCTTTCCCTAGGGGTCAGCTTTCTGACGGCATCTTTGACATTGGCCAAACACTTTCTGAAGTGGGAGATTCCATCATCAAGGAGGATTTCTGCGGGGTCAAACCTCGTGGTGGGTTCCTGTTCTTTACTGTCGGGAAGGTTTTCTGGGCTTTTCGGCTTCTGGGCTAACCACTCCTCTACTGTTCCTTCCGGTACTTCGACTGTGTCAGTATCACTACAGTAACTCCCGTGAGAACTTTCATCTTGACTCTGATGACCAATGAGGGCAAAAGCAGGTCGGGACACTTGACGCCATATAAGAGGTATCTTGGACTCTTCCTCTGACTTGGGAATCACCAAGAAAACATCACTGTCATCATAGGATATGAAGGGGACCGGGGTCGCTTCAAACTTTAGGACTCTTTCTAAAGCTTCCATACACTCTTCTTCAGACAAGGTCTCAGGGGCGACTCTTAGCACTGCAATGGAGTCTACTCTTCCCGACGGGGGTTTAGCCTCAATGACGCTTACGTGTTCTAGATCGGCGGGTGGAGCCCACTTCCCTCTTTCAGCTAAAGCTTCGATTAAGTTCCTCCATTCACCGACCAAGTCTTTGTAAGGAGTATTGAATTCTAGGATGTAGAATTCATATGCTGCCTCATCTGAGCTAGCATCCTTTTTCTCTTCCAAGCCTTCACACAGGCTACAGACACACTTTGAAGTGATTCCATCTCCTATTCCAGGTCTGTGGTTTTCCACTTCATCTTGCCCTCTGGGTTTCACTTCCGTTGACTCCAAGTTCATTCCTTCTATTGAACTGTCATCATCACTGTAAATCCATTCATTCCTATTCTCATTTGCGACTGACTCCTCACTGTCGCTGTCTGAGATATGGGCAAATTCACAGGCGTTGACAAAGTTAGAAAGATCAGGCTGGTACTGGAATTCCAGGGTAAGGAAATTTGGATCAGGCTGAAAGGAGGGAATGAGTCCCATGGGCTAATGCAGAGGCTGCGTAACTGGGATGGCTGTGGCGTTTGCTCTCTTTTGGAAGGGAACAAAGCTGGGTCTCATTTGAGGAGGCGAGGGTGTTGGGAGCCTGATGGCTTGGGATACTGGAAAGGACTGGAAAGGGATAGTCCTTGGTAAGGGATCATATGTGGATGGAGGAGGGCATTGGTTATAGGCTGGGGGAGCTGAGATGGCTACTTCTGGAGTCTCATCTTCTACCATAACCAAGGAACCATTGGATTCGACCACTATCTGAACCCCATGACTGTTCTCCGTCAAATCGGCCATTCTGACTCTCTGGACTGACAAAACTGAGGATTCTGGCGAACTGTCTGAGAATTCTGCGCTAACAAGTCGCTGACCCGCTGTTCTCACCCACTTCTTTCTCGCTGCGGGAAAGGGATAGGAGAGGTTTAGACTTGGGGTAGGTGTTTAGGCTGAAGGCTCAGGCAATATGCAAATTAGGAATCTTCCAGTTTACTTAAAACAGTGTCTTTTATTAATTTCTATTTGGTTGGAAAAGGGGTTCTGCCCTTCTTTTTCGCAACTACTCTAGATCCTGGATCAGTGGGTTCCGTCACTATGTCTATAAGCCCCTCGTATTCCACCTGTATTTCGACCTCCCAGGGTGGACAGCCCCGGGCGAGGGTCCTATAGGGCACGCAGATCCCACCGATCGAGAGAAAAGAACGCTCCTAATGGATCTAGCGGGTCATAGGAACTTTTAACGCACGAGCGATGCGGATTATAGTCAAGGCAATACCGGGAAAGTCTCGTCTTTCAGCCTTAACAGAATTTTGGTAGAGTTTCGCTTGCGCGAATGACGTTTTGACTTTTCGGTAATGTCTGAGAAGATAATAGGCATGGGTCGGGCGGTAAAAGCCGGATGACACAGTGTCACATTGAACTTCGTTACATACGCAGTGCGTGAGTCAGAATCGAAGTCAATGCCGGGTCAAGATCTTGCCAATTTTTCCTTGTCGGAATTTTGGCAGAGTTTCGCTTGAGCGAAAGATCTTTGGATTTTTGGCAAAGACTCGGTCTTGACTCTTACGCATTCCGTGCGGGTCAAGGTCAAAGTCAATGTCGGAGTCAAGATTCTACCGATTTTTCCTTGTCGGAATTTCGGCAGAGTTTCGCTTGAGCGAAAGATCTTGACTTCCGTTATGAACTAAGGCTTGACCTTTACGGGGATATGCAACTGGGCTATATGACACGGACTAGACCAAAAACCAACCAAAAGTCACAGTTTTTTTGAAACGTGTGACACGGACTGTGCATTGGTCGACACTGGCTGCCATGGGGAGTTTGGGGTGATTTCGTGCGCGCCCGGGAGCATCGTAAGGCTGTCCGTGACTGCAACTGAACAACCACCCCGGGTTTAAGGGACGTGCGTGCAAAGTGTACAGGATATATAAGGTGCGCGTAGTGTGCAGTCTCCTAAAAAAATGTTCCTTTTTGAGTTAAAACAGAGATTTTCAGAAATGTGTTTTAAAAGGAATGATTTTCGGGACGAGGGAAAATGCAACAGTTAAAGCACGTAAATTTTCTGGCAGCCCCGGTCATCTTTGGAACTGAATAGCCCCAAGCTGCCAAGGCTGCCAGATTAACTTCGATTTTGTCCTGGTGGAATTGCCAATGAGGCCGCCCGGTCAGAATCCAGGGAGGATTAAGCTGTACGACTGCATGGATCAATTTTCCAGGTTCCACTCCTTTGCAATTTTAGGTTTATTCCCCGAACTTTTCGGGCACCTTTCTTTTTCCTGTTCAGTATGCACAATTCCCAAGATGCAAATGATGCAATGCAAGGCAAAGAAAGCAAGCACGATAAACGGAATCCGCGACGGGAGTCTAACCCGCTCAAAGGGAAAAAGCTTTCTTTTATTATTATTTTTTTCGAAAAGGGATACCGGTACGTGGGATTGTTAAACCACCGTTTATCCCAAGCCCCGGGTTAGGGAGCGATACAAGAAGGTTAAATGGTTTCCACCTATATACCGGGTATCGTTTATTTTGAAAATGAAAGCTTTTCTCCTTTGGGATCTTCCCCAGCGGAGTCGCCAAACTGTGAATGTGTGCCCAAATTTAATTTTTGTGTTTTAAATCGGATTCACTTGAGTTTGAAAACATCCGGTTTAATTTGAAAAACGGAGTCGCCACGCCATTTTGATTTCCTCAAAACTTTGAAAAAAAGGTTTTTTTTAGGGTTCGGAGGTTAAGTTACCCCTTGGGAAGAACGGATCGTCGTTCACCCAAGGTGCCTTGCCGTAGCAAGTCTCCCAAGATTCCATTTATCGTGCTTTCTTGTGTGCATGTGTTGAAAAGAGGGGGGGAATGTCCCAAGTTGCTTCCGGACGTACAAACCATTAAGTTGGTTGTCGCTCGGGATTCCTTGGATTTTTATGTGTTTGGGATTTTGATCCCGTCCTCATCTTAGACTTGTGATCATCGCTTTTTTGCCTCGGGTCTTGCGTGATCGAGAAAAGGACTCTCTTTTATAGTCCAAAATGAGGTTCTTTAGGAAAGGAGTGTCCTTAGCCCATCAATCCTACACCTTAAGACGATTGAGCTTATATAGGGGCTTCCATGCTCGTCTTAAGTTATAATCGGAGATATCGGGTTCAAGGTATGTCCCTTTCTAAAGAGATTGCGACACCTTTAATGGAAGAAACGATGTAAAGATAGGATCTTTACGCCGGTCCATTCCAAAGGTTGCTAATGGGGACATGGGGAAATGCATGTAAAAATGACATTTTTAGTGAAAAGATGACATTTTGGGTTGCAAAGGATGCTTTTGGTTGCAAATGATGCTTTTTAATGTAAAGAAATGATTTTTATGCAAAGGATGCATTTTTATGTGGAAAATGGATTTTAGGTGCAAAGGATGCACCTTTAATGTAAAGACATGATTTTTATGTGCAAAGGATGCATTTTTATATGGAAAATGGCCTTTTTAGGTGCAAAGGATGCACCTTTGATGCAAAGAAATGATCTTTAATGCAAAGGATGCATCTTTATTTATGAAAATGAGTTTTAGGGTGCAAAGGATGCAATTTGAATATAAATATTGCATTTTTATGTGCAAAGGATGCATAAAGATATCATTTTATGTAGAAAAAGGATTTTTAAGTGCAAAGGATGCACCTTTAATGCAAAGATTACATTTTTATGAGCAAATGATGCTTATTTTATGCAAAGGATGCAAAAGGGAAAGGGGGTATGATTTATATGAATAAAGATAGGATCTTTAACAACAAATACCAAGTCCCAAGCAATATAATAGCAATATGTAAATGCAAGAAGCAATTAGATCACATAAACAAGTATAATGCAAGGTAAGAGGGTGAGAGGTTATCAATGGTGGTGACCTCTTCTTCTTTGGATCTTGCCTAGTGGAAGGACCAATTCTTGAAGGCTTCAAGGAGGAGGGAGGTGACTTCTTGGCACTCTTCAACTTCTTGATTTCACAGCAGTGCTTGAATGGAGTTTTTGGGGGTGGAAATTCGTATGTTGTTCTTGTTGAAATGGGTAGAGGAGGGCTCTATTTATAGGCAGTCTGGATAAGGCTAATGAGGCCGTGCGGCTAGGGATCCTCTCCTAATGCAGCCGTGCGGCATTATCCTGTATGACTCAGCATCTTTCTAGAATCATGCAAGGTGGCATTTATAGAAGGATGTCCAAATCAAGGAAAACGTGCCTTTTTAATTTAGAGCAGTCCCTTCATCCCTCGATAGGTTTGGAACAGTTCCCGAATTGCTCCTGAACTTTAGGAAAGTCCGGGGAATTTCCGGGAAAATTAACCGGAAGGCATGAGCCAGATTTGGGTACTTACAGCGAGACACGCCATTCCGCACGAGATATCATTGTCTGTGGACAGTTCTGTCCTTTCCCCGTTACCTCATACGCAGTTTAGTCCTAAACTAACGGTGGTTAGTCAAAACTTAACGAAACATGACGAAATGATGGATTTCTACTTCTTGACTAAAAGCGAGACTTAGAGTGGTATAAATATGATCCGATGTGTTCAGAATGGGGTGTCTACAGTTATAGTATAGAGGAGGATCCAAGAACCTATGATGAAGCAATAAAATCTCGAGATGCTGGTTTTTGGAAAGAAGCAATCGATGATGAGATTAGTTCTATTATGGAAAATAATACGTGGGTCTTGTCTGATTTACCACCAGGCTGTAAACCTTTAGGGTGCAAATGGATCTTCAAAAAAAAGATGAAATTCGATGGAACAATTGACAAGTTTAAAGCTCGATTGGTAATCCAAGGCTATAGACAAAAGGAAGGGATCGATTACTTCGATACCTATGCACTGGTTGCTCGTATCACTACTATTAGATTACTGATAGCTTTGGCAGCTATTCAGAATCTATTGATCCATCAAATGGATGTCAAAATAGCATTTTTAAATGGTGATTTGGAAGAAGAAGTGTATATGAAACAACCTGAAGGATTTGTTATGCCAGGTAATGAGCATAAGGTATGTAAGTTAATTAAGTCATTGTATGGGCTGAATCAAGCACCTAAACAATGGCATCAAAAATTTGATGAGGTTGTTTTGTCGAATGGTTTTGTATTAAATCAATCAGAAAAATATGTATATAGCAGATTTGATGAATCCGGCAATGGTGTAATCATCTGCCTATATGTAGATGACATGTTGATTTTTGGCACAAACCAAAATGTAGTTGATAAAACTAAGAAGTTTTTGTCATCAAAGTTTTCTATGAAGGACATGGAAGAAGCCGACGTAATTCTTGGCATAAAGATTAAACGGATGAACAAAGGAATTGCAATTACACAATCTCATTATATTGAGAAAATTCTAAAGAGGTTTAATTGTAATGATTGTTCTAAAGTTAGTACTCCCATGGATCCAACTGAGAAACTTGTGTCAAACACTGGTAAACCTGTGTCACAGCTCGAATACTCAAAAGCCATTGGCAGTTTGATGTATGCTATGACGGGCACTCGACTTGATATTGCTTATGCAGTTGGAAGATTGAGCAGGTTTACTAGTAATCCTAGTAGACAGCATTGGCATGCAATAACAAGGATATCCAAGTACTAAAAGTTACTATGGATTATGGTTTGTGTTATTGTGGACATCCTTCTATATTAGAAGGTTACACAGATGCTAGTTAGATCAACCAAGAAGATTCATCTTCTACTAGTGGTTGGGTGTTCTTGCTTGGAGGAGGTGCCATTTCTTGGGCTTCCAAAAAGCAGACATGTATTACACATTCTACAATGGAATCTGAGTTTGTAGCATTGGCTGCTGCTGGAAAAGAAGCAGAGTGGCTTCGAAACTTGATATATGAGATTCCATTATGGCCAAAACCGATATCACCAATTTCTATCCATTGTGATAGTGCAGCTACGTTGGCTAGGGCTTATAGTCAAATGTATAATGGCAAGTCTAGACACTTAGGTGTCAGACATAGTATGATTCGTGAATTGATCATGAATGGTGTGATATCAGTTGAGTTTGTTCGATCGCAACAAAATTTGGCTGACCACTTGACGAAGGGGTTAGCCAGAGACTTGGTAAATAAGTCTGCAATTGGAATGAGATTAAAGTCCATTTAATCCTCTAATTGTGAGATACCCAATTCCCTTCTAATACAACGTTAGAAGCTTGAATTCAATGTGGAAAGCTCGTAGTTGGAGATTGGAACACATGTTATTATCTTTCCCAAGGTATGTGTTCAGACCTGCAAGTAATGGTTAGGTTGAAGAATATCTTCTTAATAGTTCCTTTGAAAAATTGCAACTGCAGTTGCAAAATTAAAGGAACTACCTATGTGGACATGAAGTTTTGCCGCTTCAAGAAGCTAGGACTTGGCTTCCTATATGTTCACTATTGGATATGGACACATGGCTTGTAATAGTGTCAAGATTAAACAAAGAGAATTGTATGAAACTTATGTGTATAGTATCTTCAGGTATTCATATGAGTTGACGGGTTCAATCGTTAGGACACCCCGATTCTCGAGTATTTGAAATGTGTATTATACTAAGATGAAAATTCAATCGCAAGACATTTTCATTTATGCATTCGTTTGTTTCGTTATTTATAAGATTAGTAAATCAAAGGATTACACTAAAATGGAGGGGATTTTTTGGTGATTTTAGTGTCATCAACTATTTTATTGTAATGGTGATTTATTAGAGATCAATGTGATTCATATTAGACTCGGATACGAATAAGGGAAAGTGTGGAGTACACACTCGTTTGAGCTAAAACGAAATCAACCTCGAATAAAGAAGTAAAGGTTAAAGGGTAGCACATTTGACTTTGCTGATGTGTTCGGCCGAGCAGAGTCCTTAACTCGGCCGAGCATAGCATAGCAGATTGTCAAAGGCTCTGGAAAGTCTTGCTCGGCCGAGGCATATGCCTTGCTCGGCCGAGCAGAATGATTGACACGGCCGTGCAGTTCAAATGACACGGTCGTACAGCTGGGCAAAATGTCTTGGGACATCTTTGCTCGGCCGAGCGAGGCCCTTGACTCGGCCGAGCAGTTCTTGAACTGGTGTCATTTCAAACTGAAAAGACACATCGCTTGGCTAAAGTCATGACTGTTGATTATACCCTTTATCTAATGCCTCTCCATCTGTATATATACAGAGTTTGATCTCCTTTGTACACACATGAAATCATAAGAGTGATACAACAACAACGAAAGCACAAACAATTCTCAAGTTTAGATTTGTCTTCTTTGCCTAGAAACAAATTGTGTGATTGTCTTACCCCAATAGAGATTTCATGCAACCCAGGCAATAAAGGATCGAAATACTTTATTCGGAAAGTGGATTATACACGATTCAATCATATATCTAGCCTTGTTATCAAGATCAAGACCCTATATTCCCCAACATGTATGGTTGTGGGGATATCGATTTTTCGGGTTCAATTTTCCATCCTCATTAAACAAAAAATCTATGCAAGCAAAATATATCCCCGTATAACTGGGAAATTTGTTAAGTTCTTGGATGGGCATCCAACGAAGAAAAGTATTTTGGACAATGCATTTAGTACACCAAATGAAAAGTAAGGATTTTCAGAGATTATAGTATTGATCTAAACATTGTAAAACGTCATGTCCTTTTACATAGGATAAATTCCTTTAGGGCCCTCCCTGTCTAAATTTTGTTCTTTTTTAAGGAGACTCTTTTTGTAAATCTTAAATAGAGAGTTCTCCTAAGATTATAATTCCGTATACACCCCTCACCTCCGTTGACCAGTCAAATAAAACTCTTAAATACCAAAACTACCCTCATGTATATAAGTCTAAGCCCCTCTCTTTCCTTCTCTCAATTTCATTTTCTATCTTTTTTTTCTCTCCCTAAAAACACACACACACACATTAAATCTCATTCTCTCCAACCCCTAATCTCAACCCCACCATCCCTTTCTTCTCCGGTGACCTAAACTCCGGCACCGGCGTCTCTTATCCTCCGTCTCTGACGTCCCTACCCTCCATTCCGACCAGATTCTCTCTATAAACACACGCACACACCCACACTCTCTCTATCTCCCTCTTCAAATTTACCATCGCCACCCACACCTTCGTCAAACCATTTCTCCGGCGATCTCTATCTCCATCATTCTCTACAACTCCGGTGAGTGGATCTACAACTCCGGTAAGATCTGCAAAGTCTAGCGTCTTCTATGGCGTCTTCTTCGAGCTCAATCTCTGACGCCCCTACCTAACCAATCTCACTAGATCTGAAAATGGAGGTTTCTCTGTTCCATTTCCACGATGGAGGAGCAAGTGGTTATATATTGTATATAATAGAATGGTGAAGGAGACAGAAGTCATGGGTAGAAAAGGAACAAGAAAATGGAGGTTTCTCTGTTCCATTTCCAAGTACTTCTGTGTTCTGTCACAGTTTTGGTAAATGGCTATTTTGCAAATGTTTTTTTTTTTTTAATTTTCAGGTGGGATTTTTGAAAGTTGTAGGCAGCCATGCTTATTTCTTCACAATAATTCAATTGAAGCTTTTATTACAGAGTAAGTTGCGTCCATTGGTGTTCAAATCTTGGATATTTGTTGATTTTTCTTGTTGAGTTTTTGGACTTCATGGCTCGTTTTTCTTGATTTTTCTCATTTGGCAAATAATTAGTTAAAGTGTCTAGATCTAAGGTGTTGTTTTTGCAATTGCGGGCATAGATGGCCATGAGCAGAGGAGTTTGGAGTGTCAATAAAGCAGTGGTATAGGCTTTTCATTTTAGACTTTTTAAAAAGTTTTATACGTAACTTATATAAAGATGTTTATTCTGACTTTTGAGTTTGTAATCTGATGAGTATTTTGTTAAGTGTGGAATATTGACGTTTTATTATCTGGATCCATTTTGAATTTGATTTTTTTGTTACTTATAAGACTTTTAAAAAAGTCTTATAAGTAACTTATAAGGCTTTTAAAAAAAGTCTTATAAGTAACTTATAAGACTTTTTAAAAAGTTTTATACGTAACTTATATAAAGACTTTTTTAAAAAGTCTTATAAGTTACTACTTATAAGACTTTTTTACAATACAGTTTCCAATGTTCAAATAGGTCTTATAACTAATTTATAAGACTTTTTAAAAAGTCTTATATGTTACTTATAAGACTTATTAAAAAGTCTTATAAGTTACTACTTATAAAACTTTTTTACAACACAGTTCCCAATGTTCAAATAGGTCTTATAACTAACTTATAAGATTTTTTAAAAAGTCTTATATGTTACTTATAAGACTTATTAAAAAGTCTTATAAGTTACTACTTATAAGACTTTTTTACAACACAATTTCCAATGTTCAAATAGGTCTTATAACTAACTTATAAGACTTATTAAAAAGTCTTATATGTTACTTAATATGTTACTTATAAGACTTTTTAAAAAAGTCTTGTATGTTACTTATAAGACTTTTTTAAAAAGTCTTATAAGTTTATAAGTCAATTATAAGAGTAATTCGTTGTTATTATGAGAGTAATTCGTTGTTATTATTGAAAATTTTAATTTTTTTGATTGAAAAAATTGTTTTAAAAATCAATTATAAAAGACAAAGTAGTCGTATAATTAACTTATAAAAGTTGTAAATGTATAAATTATGAGAGTAATTCGTTGTTATTATTGAAATTTTTGATTTTTTTGATTGAAAATTTTGTATTATAAGTCAATTATAAGAGACAAAGTAGTCTTATAATTAACTTATAAGAGTTGTAAATGTGTAAATTATGAGATTAATTCGTTGTTAATAATGATTTTTTTTTGTTGAAAAAATTAAACTGAAATTATTCTGAATCTAATGACTGATTTAAAATACTTGAATGGCTAGTGACCAATATCTAATTCCCAAAGTTTCAGTGACCAAAGTATAATTTGAATTTTGAAATTGCATAAGTCAGTACAGTACGTTGTACGTGCAAAGAGGGCAAAGAAGGGCATTAAAGTCATTGTGTCAAGAAAGGGTGTCTTTGGAATTTTCAAAATGTTATTTCTTAAAATGGGTTTAAATTTCGCATGAGGGGCTCTAGAGGAAGTGGGCCATTTACATATTACTCCCCCCGTTTCTAAATAAATGTCCAAATTTTATTTTGACGGACATTCTGAAAACCTATGTGTTTTATACATTTTGATGCTGACAAGGAAAATGGTTGCTCAGATCCAAAGTATATAGTCCAGCTGATAATATCCCGCCTTTTTCTCCAGGAAAGCCCTTGAGGACAAGTACAAGTTCAGGTGAAGAAGAAAAGTATAAAGGAAACTCTAGGAAAAATTTGCAAAAATGTACTTGTGACTTACTTATTATGATTTCTAGTGTTGTTTATATACTCCCTACTATCATGTGCATATCACATGCCTTTGGCCACGTGTATTATTTACATTAGATGTGCATTAACACTCAAAGTTAGTGCAGACGCCACCCCTTTTTTGACAGGTAAATCATCATTGTAACAGATTTTGTGGGCCCAAATGTAACATCTTTGACTGATTCTGAAATACTGTTGTTGATCCATATGTCGTTAATGGCCAACAACCTGACTAGGGCGGCAACCTTTATTGTTGTCGCTGGGTTGATCATCATCCTGTGAAAGTGTGTGCTTTTTAGGAAACAATGTGTTTCCTTATTCGAATCAATATCACACATTTGTTAAGTTGATTTTGGGACTTTCATGGAAAGATTTATATTGTCCTATTGTGAAAAGGATTTTAGTTTAGGAAATAAGTTGTTTCCTATTTCGAATCAAAGAGGTATTTTTGGTAAGTTGATTTTATACTTTCATGGAAAGTTTCATAAGTATCCTACTTTGAAAAGGACTTTGTAAATAAAGTAAATATATTTTATTTATGTACATAGTTTTATATTAGGACTAACCTACTAACAATCTCTTTCTTTGTGAGTGTGCTTTATGTTTCCTTGTAGGAATTGGATTCTCACATAAGGAAGAGTTTGAATTCGTGAAGATCTTCTCCAAGGTGCCTATAAATACAAGAGACCAGCACAAGAGAAGATAGAGCTTTAGAGATTTGTTTGAGAGAATAATACTTTTCTTTTTCACGTTTTCATATTGTTGTTTTAGGTTGTGAGTGAAGGTTGTGCCTTACATCCGTAACTCACATCTAGATTTTCATAGAGTTCTCTTGTTTTACTTCTGACTAGAATAGGTCCTACTTGGGAAAGGGGAGTTGTTCTTGTCATAGAAGGTGATTAGAGCTCGTTTAGTATTTTCATATTTTAGTCTTTTACTTATTTGTTTTTGTAAGAAACAAAAGTTTTTATAGTGAAAAGTTTTTTGGGCGTAAGCCTAGTTTGCTGATCACACAGATCAGTAAGCGTAAATAATTCTTGAGTTATTTATGTTAATTGTTTTATTCCGCTGCATTATCTGTGGATGTGTGGACAGTTGTGAGACACATCTGTACTCACATCCGTAGTCTGTTGTGTGATCTAAGTTTCCTAGCTACACGAAACTTTCAATTGGAATCAAAGCCAACTCTCGATATATTACTGAGTGTTGATCCAGAAAGTGTAGTCATTATGGAATACCAAAATCACCAAAACAGGCCTCCTGTCTTGGATGGTACGAACTATTCTCTTTGGAAGTCTAAAATACGTAATTACATCAAAAGTATTGATGAAAGGGCTTGGATGTGTATCCTTGTTGCATGGCAACCTCCTACTGTGGAGAAGAAGCCTGCGTCTGGTGTTGGTGAGTCTATTTTCGAAAGAAAACCTGAAGAGCAATGGACTCTTGAAGAAATTCAGGCTGCTAATTATAATTCAAAAGCTATGGGTGCTATTTCCAGTCATGTTTCTGGGAATATGTACAAACTTATCACTAATGAGAGTGTAGCCAAAGCTGCTTGGGATATTTTGTAAACTCAATGTGAGGGAGCTCCAAGTGTTAAAGCTACGAGGCTTAGAATTTTAATGGATAGGTTTGAGTTACTTCGAATGGAAGAGTCTGAGGACATAGTTTCTTATGCTGCAAAAATCCATGAAATCTCCAATGAATGCACTAGCCTAGGAGAGTCAATTTCGAATGCTAGATTAGTAAGCAAAATCTTAAGAACTTTGCCTGAAAGGTTTAATATCAAGGTTGCTATCATTGAAGAGACGAGTGACACCAACACAGTAGAATTAGAAAAAATTGTTGGTATTTTAACTGTTTTTGAACTCAATCTTGAAGCTCAACAAAAGAACAAGGCAATAAGTATTGCCCTTAAGAGTTCTGCAGCTATTCCAAAGGAAATAGCTGATCTTTCCTCTGAAATTAATGAGTCTAATCTTGAGGAAGATGATGTGGGTGTAATCACCAAGAAATTCAATTCCATTCTGAATAACAAAAGGAGAAACAAGTTTCCTAGAAAAACCTCTCAGGATTTAGAGAAACAAGATGATAATTCTGATGAGAGGTTCAAAAAGAAAAGTTTTGATAACAAGAAATCCTCTGATTCAGTGCAATGTAGAGCATGTCGTGGCTTTGGTCACTTTGCTAATGAGTGTGCTAACACACTTAAGAAAAGGGGAATGAGCTTAACTGCCTCTCTAAGTGATAGTGAGGATGAGGAAGATGCTAACATGCCTGTGATAAACTGCCATTCTGTGTTTAATGCTCATTTTGCAGAAATTGGTGAAGGAGTTCCTGAGGAATATTTGGATGTGGTCCCAGATGTGAACACATCCGTTGACACATCCGATTTGATTTTCAATTGCTTCACTGTAAAAAGATATTCTGATGATGAAGATAGGGACATTCCCTATGAGGAACTTTTTGCGACCTACAGAAAGGTGCATACTGATTGGATAAAGGGATTGGACAAAATTGAGGTATTTACTAAGGTAAATAAATCTCTTTCTGATAAATTAGTTGTTTGTGAAGATGAGAAAACCAAACTTTCAAAAGAAATTGAGGTGCTTGCTAAGGTAAATAAATCTTTGTCTGATAATTTAGCTGTTTGTGAAGATGAAAAAGCCATACTTTCAAAAGTGAATGATGATCAAAAAGATATCATTTCCAAACTTGAAGTTCTAATATCCAAGAGAGAAGGTTAATTCGAAAAATTCAAAACTGATTTTGAAAAAGCTGAAAGTACAGTAACCAAGTTAAATACTGGGAAAATGAAACTTGATGAAGCTATTGTTCTTGGTAAAACTGGAAAAAATGGCATTGGTTTTGAGAAAACAAAATTTGTAAAGGAAGGATGTGAGACTTCTACTTCAAAAAGTGTGGAAAAATCAATTTTGAGAGAAAAAACCTTTTTGAGTGAGAAAAGGCCAAGGAGAAGGCACTACATCTGTCATTATTGCTTTGCTCCTGGGCACATTAGACCCTTCTGTCACAAATTAAAGGTTGATAAGAAATCTGGTTTTCATCAGTCTCAGATGTGTGGAAAGATGTATACACATCCGGACACACATCCATGTAATCTGAGACCTCTGCACCACAAAAAGAAAAGTGAAAAACAGTGGGTGGCCAAACCAAGTGCTACCTGCAATGTTGCTTACTCTTCCCTCAAGAGTAGTGTCTCTGATTCTTGGTATTTTGATAGTGGGTGCTCTAGGCACATGACTGGGAATCAAGATTTTCTAGTAGACTATGAGTTAATCAATGGGGGAAAGGTGAATTTTGGTGGTGGTGCTCAAGGCAAAATCATTGGGAAAGGTACCCTAGATGTGAAGGGATTCCCAAAACTTCATAATGTGTATCATGTGGAAGGTCTTAGGACTAATCTCATTAGTATAAGTCAGTTTTGTGATGATGACTTATATGTGAAGTTTGATAAGAAGATTTGTGAGGTGTTTAATGAGTCTAACACATGTGTCCTCACTGGTCTAAGATCATCTGACAATTGTTACAAATTTTGTGATAATTTGTCTTGTTTAAGTTCCTTTGATATTCTATTTGATGATACACTTGACTTTAACCTCAAAACTGCCAAGGATAATGTTTGAGGTTATCAACTGGAGTGGAAATCTGCTGATATAGGTGCTGGAGATACGGAAAGCACTGTAAAAGAAAAACAGGCAGATGTGAGTCCAGATGTGCAAAAGGATGTATCTGCGGATGTGAACACAACCGTTCCCACATCTGAACACACATCCACTCAAAGAACTGAGTCTGAAGTCAGTTCTTCAGATTCAGAAGGAGAAGCTAATTCTGAAAGAGACCATGTTGGGTCTGTTGATAGATCAGATGACATTTTGTCCAGAATTCAGAAAAATCACCACACTTCTCAAGTGGTTGGTGAAATGCATGATCAAAGGCAAACCAAAAGGAATGAGAAGGTAACTCACAGTTATTTGGATGCTTTATGGAGTCATGCATCCTTATACTCCAAGGTATGTAGTTACTGCTTTGTGTCTAACATAGTGGTATACTGTGACTTAGATTGGGCAAACAATTTTGATGATAAAAACATATGTGTTCGATGTTCCTACCTTGGTAACATCCTTTATTCCTGGTATAGAAGGAGAAAAAGTTATGTCTTCTTGTTCATAGCTAAGGCTAAATATGTTGCCCTTGCAAGTTTTTGCACACAACTGCTTTGGATGAATCAAATGTTGAAAGATTATGGATTGAGTAGCAAAATTTTGACTGCTTTTTGTGATAACAAAAGTGCCTTGGACATATCTAAAAATCCTGTCCAACATTCTAGAACAAAACACTTTGATATTAGACATCATTTCATTAGGGATCTTGTGGAACAAAAAACTGTGTGTCTGGAATTTGTTGGGACTGAAAATCAATTGGCTGATATATTTACAAAGGCATTAGATTTGGAGAGATTTTCCTCCTTGAGAAAGTCTCTTGGCTTGTGTGATATCTAAGGTTGTGAGACCAAATGTGTCTCACATCCTCTAACACATCTGTATATTAGATTAACTGAAAAAAAAATTACAAAAAAAAATATATATATATCATGCATTAGCACGAAATTTCTCAGTGTGGTCACTTGTGAGTCTTCATCTTGACATTGTTTTTTATCACTTAATTGTGAGCACTTTCTGTCCATGTCATCTTTTGATGACTTGATATAACCTTCCTAGGTATCTCACAGTGGGTGCTATAAAAGAAAAAAATATGTGTGAGAAATAGCTGCTTCACCCTTAGTATGAAGCCATACCATTGTGATCAAGTGATTCTCATAAGAAAACTTGAAATCAAACTTGACAAGATCATTGGGAAAAAGGGCTATCTTTGGGATCAAGTAAAGTGAAAGCTACTCACAATGCAAAAATCCACATCAAAAAAATTGGTGGATGCATCCTAGAGGCTGTGCAGATTGGATTATTGCTCATTGACTTTTTGTGATCTAAATGTGTTCCCAAATGTGACTCACATCCTATGCCACATCCATAAGCTGAGATTTTTCCATCACCTGTGTGTTTGCATCATGCTAGGCATACTGCATTTTTTAGGACATATAGGAGCTTTGTAAATATACTAGTTAATTAATTTTTCTTCTTAATTTATTCTTTGATTATATAGATTTTTGATCTCCAATATCTCTCATGAAAGAAAAAGGTGTGTATCAATCCTTAGTTAAAAAAAGGTTGGATAATTTTGAAAGGGATTCTGTTGAAAAAGATATGGTTGAAGTGATTTTTTGTTACCATAAAACGTTGGCAAAATTTTGATTTATTCTAATCCCTAATTTTTTTCGTGATTTGGTGTGTGGTAATATCAAAGGGTTATAGCCGTTGGAGGATCTTAGTGAAATTTTGGCTGTGTGAGACCTTTTTGGAAAATGATTCCTTAATTCGGTTGGAGAGGGGGAGTTGTATGTTTAATTGTGTGCCTCATCTGTCACATCTCTTTAATTCTTCATTGTGTTTCTTCCTCCCTTGTCTAAATGTTCTCTCTCTCTCACACACACACCATATATTTCTCTCTCTCTCTCTCTGTCTGTCTAATCAATCTGCAGAATCAATGGAGCTGAACCTGTGGATGTGCGTCAGGATGTGGCCACATCTTGTCACACATCTACAGATTCTTTTGATGCAACCGTGGAAGCCTTTGTTGCAGAAATTGTTGCAGTTGTTGCCCTCAATGCTCAACTGTTTGCCTTCCAGACACATGCCAAGAACCTTACAGGTTTTTGAAGGTGGATCTCCATAAATGGGTGACTTCACTTTCTAGTCAAAAAGGGGGAGAGGAAGAAAAAGGATGAGAATGATTCTGATGTTATCTTTGTTGTTGCTGCTGATGTTTCAATTGGGATGCTTAAACTCAGGGGGGGTTTTACTGTTTGTTCTTATTGGTGATTGGAACATCAACAGGTTTGCTTTTAATATTTGTTTTAGTTATTTGTTAGTTTTAGTCTTGATCTGTAATCCCAAAATACTTTGCTGAATGGCTGCTTTAGTCGATATTTGTTGAACTGCAATTTTTGGTACTAACTTGTTCTATGCAGTTTTGTGTGGATGTGTTGACACATCTGCACACACATCACATCTGCACACACATCCATTCAGGGGGAGTTTTCGAATCTGAAAATGTTGGTCATAGTAATAAAATCATAAATCTTTAGTTTTGATCAGAAAGTCCAAAATAGGGGGAGATTGAAAGCGTGTGCTTTTTAGGAAACAATGTGTTTCCTTATTCGAATCAATATCACACATTTGTTAAGTTGATTTTGGGACTTTCATGGAAAGATTTATATTGTCCTATTGTGAAAAGTATTTTAGTTTAGGAAATAAGTTGTTTCCTATTTCGAATCAAAGAGGTATTTTTGGTAAGTTGATTTTATACTTTCATGGAAAGTTTCATAAGTATCCTACTTTGAAAAGGACTTTGTAAATAAAGTAAATATATTTTATTTATGTACATAGTTTTATATTAGGACTAACCTACTAACAATATCTTTCTTTGTGAGTGTGCTTTATGTTTCCTTGTAGGAATTGGATTCTCACATAAGGAAGAGTTTGAATTCGTGAAGATCTTCTCCAAGGTGCCTATAAATACAAGAGACCAGCACAAGAGAAGCTAGAGCTTTAGAGATTTGTTTGAGAGAATAATACTTTTCTTCTTCACGTTTTCATATTGTTGTTTTAGGTTGTGAGTGAAGGTTGTGCCTTACATCCGTAACTCACATCTAGATTTTCATAGAGTTCTCTTGTTTTACTTCTGACTAGAATATGTCCTACTTGGGAAAGGGGAGTTGTTCTTGTCATAGAAGGTGATTAGAGCTCATTTAGTATTTACATATTTTAGTCTTTCACTTATTTATTTTTGTAAGAAACAAAAGTTTTTATAGTGAAAAGTTTTTTGGGCGTAAGCCTAGTTTGCTGATCACACAGATCAGTAAGCGTAAATAATTCTTGAGTTATTTATTTTAATTGTTTTATTCCGCTGTATTATCTGTGGATGTGTGGACAGTTGTGAGACACATCTGTACTCACATCCGTAGTCTGTTGCGTGATCTAAGTTTCCTAGCTACACGAAACTTTCATCCTGTAAGATCTCATTCCGTGTTTAAACTGTTTTTATTTAAAGGTGGGCACTTATGGGCTTCCCGCTAAATCTGTTTTCTGCCATTATATTAGTAAGTCGCCATAACCCACTAGATTCTATCTTGGGTCTAGCTTCTTGGCCTTTAATCCTTTATTGTGGTATTGGGCCTAATGTAATTTGTGTAGGCCCAAATATATTTTTCCATGATTATATCACATTTTAATGGCAAAGATGGATACATGTTAATCTTGTTATCAACTTTCTAATCATTTAGTTTTACGATAATAAAATGAATATCAGATTTTTTTTTAGTAACAAAAACGTTTATGAACAATTTTTTTTACAAAAAAGACATTCGTTTTTGGGACAAAAATGTCCTGAATTCGGATATTCATTTACGGACAGACAGACGGAGTAGTATTATCTATACTACTGTTATAAAAACTGAAGTGAGCAATTGATATACTATCAGATGGAAGGAATTTTGGAGTTATTGCCGCGAGTTAACCAGGGAGGTCATGGAGGATATCTTGCTGTTGGTGTAAAAGAAGAGAAAGGTGCTCCAGAAGAAGGTAAAAGTGCAGATCACAGTACAAGTACTATTGCAGGAGTTGGTTGGTTCCATCCAAGAAAACAAGGTACGGCAATGTTACCAGGAATCTTTTGATAAACTTAGCAGCAAAGAGTTCTCGGAAAATATTGTTTTTTTAGTTGTGCTCTTGGATGAGAATAGTAGAAGAAAGGAAGACAGTGGAAGCAGCAGCGAAGAAACACCTAGGAAAATTTCGATCAGCAAAGAAGCACCTAGGAAAGTTTCAATCAGCAAAAAATTGCCTAGGGAAATTTCGATTGTGCGGCAAACCTATTTAACAATCTCCACAAGGAGACTGTGAGGCGTGAGAACGAGATCTATTTTGAGCAACTTTGCATAGAGCTGAATGAGTACAGCAAAGACTAGTGGCATAAGTGCAAGGCAAAATGGTTCAGGTCTAAGAAATTCTCGAGAGACAAATACTTCAACACTTTGTGGTCTTCACTCTCTGTTATTGCTGTTGTCGTGCTGCTTATGTCACTGGTACAAACAGGATTCTCCATTGTTTCGGTACTGTTTCCAACTACAACAACAAAGTCTTAGTCCCAAAATAATTTGGGGTCGGCTAATATGATGATATATGCCACTTCACTTGATTGCTGTTGATGTTGTCATTACTTGATTTCTCTACTTAATAGTCTTGTACGTGAGTGCAAGTTTTAGGAGCTATTCATGGTGTCTCTGTCTGTTTTCCTTTGTTTGATATATTGTGTGAGCTACCCAATCGAGTCTTGATTATTATACATGAATCTTGATTTTCAGTGATCAAACTAAAAGGATTGTTCTTTTTAGCTCCGTCACAAACGAAGGCAGAATTTTCAGAATTGGGGAGCGCACAAAAAACCTTTTTAACGGTCTGATGTCTTTTTATCGGTGTGTGTAATGAACAAGAAGGGAAACTATAAACTCCCTCCATCCCAAGATGAATGCCTACGTCTGTTCTTGATCAACAGGTTTAGGTGGAGAAACCTGTTGGAAAAATAGTATGTTTTGAAGAAAATTAATGGATTAATTTCTAAAGGGTAATTTTGTCACATTACTTAAGTGGTTTAGAGTGTTTGTAAAATAAAATATTTATTTGTCCAAAATGGTTTTTGGATGAAGTAAATATAAATGCTCAAAGGATTTGGCCCAATTATTGATAATAAATTTTGATTTTGTAAATCAAAATTGGTTTTGAATTTTACTGAGGTGCTCGGACGAGCAGGGTGTTAACTCGGTCGAGCATAGCATGGAAGAAAGTCCAAAGTTTCTGGAAAGCCATGCTCGGCCGAGCATATCTGGGCAAAGCCTTGCTCGACCGAGCAAGGTACATGACTCGGCTGAGCAGCTCCTGAGCAGATTTGTAACAGCCAAGTATTAAATGTGGAAATTGAAACCGAAAATCATTATGGTTAATATTTTCGAATTAATGACTGATTAATTTCGTAATAATGTTGTTTATTAACTAATTAAATCATATTATTCAGTTTTAATATTGGCTTTTGGAGATTTATATATTGTTGTTTTGTCAACAACAATGGAACTACTTGGAAGAACACTTTGAGAAAAACCCAGCAGAGAAAAACAGCTAGTTTCCATATTCCTCCTCCATAGCAATTTGTTGCATATTGTTTATTCTTCCTTTGGCCTCTTAGTTTGCATTATAGAAGAAGAGGTGATATTGTTCAAGCATAGTTCAGCTCGCCGGGAACTTTAGGTGCAAAGTGCCCCCGGTCCGCACGTTCTATCCTAGGAGACAAGCGATCCAAGCAAACTCAAGCACACTCGGTGAGGGATCGAATATGTCTTAAGGAGACAGTGGTTTCATTGGGCTCGTACAAATTCAACAACTTATCCTTTGTATTTTCAGTTTTATGTTTATTGTATTTCATTTATATTTTCTGTAATTGTGACACCCTTGTAACAATCTTAAGACATACTCCTAATCGAGGGAGTCGATTACAGATTTTAAAACTGAAAAAATACTAACTAAGTTGTTGTGTTTCAGATGGCGACTAACAACAACAACGTGGAGACCCAAATTGGATCCCAAACTGGACCCCAAACTAATCCCCAAACTGGAAACGGAAGTGGCTCGACTATTGTGACAAATGCTCCTACGATCCATATCCCGACCCCTCATGCGGAAAAACCCGAGAAGTTTGTTGGCCACGACTTTAAGCGTTGGCAACAAAAGATGCTTTTCTACCTCACTACCTTGCACTTGGCAAAATATCTGAAAGAAGATATGCCAAAGGTGAGTGAAGGAGAAACCGATGTTACAACCTTGGCTGCGGTTGAAACATGGAAGCATGGGGAATACTTGTGCAAAAACTATGTCCTCAATTCGCTTTCAGAATCTCTTTATAATGTGTTTAATGAGAAGAAATCTGCAAAGGAATTGTGGGGGTCGTTGGACCACAAATATAAGATTGAGGATGCGGGAACAAAGAAGTTCATTGTTGCCCGTTTCCTTGATTTTAAAATGGTAGACAGCAAGAGTGTGAAATCTCAAGTTGATGAGTTTCAAACTATTTTGCACGAGATTCATTCCGAGGGTATGATCATAAGTGAAAGCTTCCAAGTGGCTGCAATCATTGAGAAATTGTCTCCATCTTGGAATGATTTCAAGAACTACCTTAAGCATAAGCGAAAGGAAATGGATGTGGAAGAAATTATCCTTCGTTTGAGTATTGAAGAGAACAATAGAGCCGCTGAGAAAAAGTTTATCTCTAGTGTGGCTAAGGCCAATATGGTGGAGCATGGTGAAAGCTCCAAAGGCAAAAGGTTTGGGAAGGGAAAAGGGAAGGTTGTGACAACTTCCAAGAATTCCCAATTGGGACCAAAAGGTGGTGTTTCCAAGAAGAAGTTCTTAGGAACTTGTTATAATTGTGGCGGTGAAGGCCACAAGGCTCATGCTTGCAAGTTGCAAAAGAAGACTCGTGAGGCAAACATGGTGGAAGGCATTGCTAGGGACGTGTCCGAGATGCATCTCGCAGCTGTGGTTTCCGAGGTGAATTTGGTGGGTTCAAACCCAAATCAATGGTGGATTGACACCGGTGCTACTAGACATGTGTGCTCCAATAGAGACATGTTTAGTACTCTTGTTGCTAAGGATGGCGAGAAGCTATTCATGGGGAATTCAGCCACTTCCGAGATCAAAGGTGAAGGAAAAGTGGTCTTGAAGATGACATCCGGGAAGGAGTTGACTCTCAACAACGTGCTTTATGTACCCGATATCCGGAAGAACTTGGTGTCCGGATCGCTTTTGATAAAGCATGGTTTTCGTATTGTGTTTGAGTCAAATGTAGTCACTTTGTCTAAGAGTGGAATGTTTGTAGGTAAAGGTTATGTCAATGATGGACTGTTTAAGCTAAGTGTAATGGTTGTTAAGGCTAAAGCTAATGATATGAATATCTCTTCCGTTTACTTGCTTGAGTCATCTAATTTGTGGCATGGTAGACTTGGTCATGTTAATTTTGATTCTATACGTCATTTGACAAAAGAAAATTCTATTCCAAAGTTTAAAGTTGATTGTAAACAAAAATGTGAAATTTTTGTAGAAGCAAAATTAACAAGAAAGTCATTCCCTTCAGTTAAAAGACATAGTGAACCACTTGAATTGGTTCACACGGACTTATGTGACTTTAAATCAACACAAACACTGGGCGGCAATAAGTACTTCATGACTTTTGTAGATGATGGCACAAAGTATTGCTATGTGTATCTTCTAAAAAGTAAAGATGAAGCTATAGAGAAGTTTACTCTCTATAAAAATGAAGTTGAGAATCAATTAAACCGTAAAATTAAGGTGCTAAAAAGTGATAAAGGGGGTGAATATGAATCTCCATTTGAAGCAATATGTGCTCAAAGTGGAATTAAACATATAACCTCGGCACCTTATACACCCTAACAAAACGGTGTTGCCGAAAGGAAAAATCGAACATTGAAAGAAATGATGAATGCCATGTTATTGAGTTAGGAATTACCGGATAACATGTAGGGGGAAGCCGTGTTGTCGGCTAACTATGTGTTAAACAAAATACCCCGAAAGAAACAAGACAAAACTCCTTATGAACTATGGCATGGAAGAATGCCAAGTTACAAACACTTGAGAGTGTGGGGGTGTCTTGCAAAGGTAGCCATACCTCCTCCTAAAAAGGTGAAGATTGGACCAAAAACTGTTGATTGCATATTTATTAGATATGCACATAACAGTAGTGCTTATAGATTTCTTGTGTATGAGTCGAAAATTGAAGCTATACACAAAAATACTATAATGGAATCTGTGAATGTATCTTTCTTTGAGAATATATTCCCGTGTAAGTCAAGAAATGAGGCAAGCTCATCGACTAGGGTAATAGATTCAATAGAAGAAGAACACGTTCAATATAAAAGTGAAGAAGAAGAGGTAGAACCTCGACGGAGCAAAAGAGCTAGGATTGAAAAATCCTATGGTCCGGACTTTCTAACCTATATGGTAGAAAGTGAACCACAAAGTTACAAAAGAAGCCGTTAGCTCTTCGGAAGGACCTTTGTGGAAGGAAGCAATTAAAAGTGAAATTGATTCCATTTTGCAAAATCACACATGGGAACAAGTGGACCTTCCTCCAGGAAGTAAACCACTAGGATATAGGTGGATTTTCAAAAAGAAAATGAAAGCGGATGGAACAATTGATAAGTATAAGGCCCGACTTGTAATTAAAGGTTACAGACAGAAAGAAGGCCTAGACTATTTTGACACGTATTCTCCCGTCACGAGAATAACGTCAATAAGAGTTGTACTTGCAATTGTCGCATTGAGAAATCTTGAAATACATCAAATGGATGTAAAAACAGCCTTTCTAAATGGAGATTTAGAAGAGGAAATTTACATGGAACAACCCGAGGGGTTTGTTGCGCGTGGACAAGAAAAGAAGGTGTGCAAATTAGTAAAGTCATTGTATGGCTTGAAACAAGCACCAAAACAGTGGCATCAAAAATTTGATAATGCTATGATGCAAAGTGGATTTAAGATAAATGAGTGTGACAAATGTGTCTATACTAAAACCACGGAAAATGGCTATGTCATTTTGTGTCTTTATGTAGACGACATGCTTATCATAGGGAGTTGTGATAAGATGATCAAATCCACGAAAGACATGTTGAATTCGAAGTTTGACATGAAAGATATGGGACTTGCGCACGTAATCCTTGGAGTTAAAATTTCTAGAATATCCAACGGACTTGTATTAAGTCAATCTCATTATGTGGATAAAATTCTTGAGAAATTTAGCAAGGATGACAATGGAATAGCGAGTACTCCAATCGACCCAAATCTTCATCTATCAAAGAATAGAGATGAACCGGTGTCTCAATTAGAGTATTCGAGAATCATCGGAAGTCTAATGTACTTGATGAGTTGTACTAGGCCGGATATTGCTTATACAGTTAGCAAGTTAAGCCGGTATACAAGTAATCCTGGAACAAATCATTGGAAGGGTATAGTAAGAGTACTAAGGTACTTAAGTATACTCGTGATTTTGGATTACATTACACTAGACATCCAGCTGTGATAGAAGGATATAGTGATGCTAATTGGATATCAGATATCAAAGACTCAAGGTCTACAAGTGGATATTTATTCACATTAGCAGGTGCAGCTATATCATGGAAATCTTCTAAGCAAACTGTTATAGCCAGATCAACCATGGAATCTGAGTTTATAGCATTAGATAAATGTGGTGAAGAAGCCGAATGGCTACGCCAATTTCTAGAAGATATTCCAAGATGGGAAAAGCCCGTGCCCGCAATTAGTGTACATTGCGATTGCCAATCTGCGATTGGTAGGGCACAAAGTCATATGTATAATGGTAAGTCTAGACATATACGTCGAAAACATAATACCATTAAACAACTACTTGCAACTGGCACCATATCTATTGACTATGTAAGGTCAAAAGATAATTTGGCGAATCCGATAATCAAAGGGTTAAGTAAAGAGATAGTTGCAAGGTTGACATTGGGAATGGGTTTAAAGCCTCTTGAGAAGTTAAACACAGCGGAAAACCCAACCTAGTTGACTGTAGATCCCAAGATCTAGGTTCAAAGGGACAACCTAACTGTTAAAAGACTTGTAGCATCAACCCTATACTCATTCCTTAAAGTGACATCCCGAGATGAATGAGGTTAAGCTTATGGCTTTTAATGATTCTTATGTGAAGTAAAGTGGGTTACTTAAAAGAATCACCTATGTGAGAAAGAAGTAGAGGCCGCTTCGAGGAGAATTGTGTGAGGCTCAATTCTTAGACCTTCTCACAGAACCAGGCATTGTGATCCAGGGCCATTAATGGACACAGCTATGAGAGCTGAATTGTGTTAGGAAGATACCTATGTAAAGTATATGATCGGCTACACAAAAAGCTAGCAGTTCAAGGACATCGCGTCTACTGTTTAGCGAGTAGAGTAAATATGCTTTTACAAGGGAAGGTTCAAAGGGCAAACCCCTACCTATCCTATGCAGGTTTTCGACTGCCGGACTTTATCACCTATCCTCATGAATTTTCTTCATGTGGGGAATTGTTGAAAAAATAGTATGTTTTGAAGGAAATTAATGGATTAATTTCTAAAGGATAATTTTGTCAAATTATTTAAGTGGTTTAGAGTGTTTGTAAAATAAAATATTTATTTGTCCAAAATGGTTTTTGGATGAAGTAAATATAAATGCTCAAATGATTTGGCCCGATTATTGATAATAAATTTTGATTTTGTAAATCAAAATTGGTTTTGGATTTTACTGAGGCGCTCGGCCGAGCAGAGTGTTAACTCGACCGAGCATAGCATGGCAGAAAGTCCAAAGTTTCTGAAAAGCCATGCTCGGCCGAGACATATGCCTTGCTCGGCCGAGCAGATCTGGGCAAAGCCTTGCTCGGCCGAGCAAGGTACATGACTCGGCCGAGCAGCTCCTGAGCAGATTTGTAACAGCCAAGTATTAAATGTGGAAATTGAAACCGAAAATTATTATGGTTAATATTTTTGGATTAATGACTGATTAATTTTGTAATAATGTTGTTTATTACCTAATTAAATCATATTATTCAGTTTTAATTTTGGCTTTTGGAGATTTATATATTGTTGTTTTGTCAACAACAATGGAACTACTTGGAAGAACACTTTGAGAAAAACCCAGCAGAGAAAAACAACTAGTTTCCATATTCCTCCTCCATAGCAATTTGTTGCATATTGTTTATTCTTCCTTTGGCCTCTTAGTTTGCATTATAGAAGAAGAGGTGATATTGTTCAAGCATAGTTCAGCTGGCCGGGAACTTTAGGTGCAAAGTTCCCCCGGTCCGCACGTTCTATCCTGGAAGACAAGCGATCCAAGCAAACTCAAGCACACTCGGTGAGGGATCGAATATGTCTTAAGGAGACAGTGGTTTCATTGGGCTCGTGCAAATTCAACAACTTATCCTTTGTATTTTCAGTTTTTTGTTTATTGTATTTCATTTATATTTTCTGTAATTGTGACACCCTTGTAACAAAACCTGTGTTGCAAAAAAAAAATCTATTGAAAGTTGTATGATGAACTAGTACAACCATTGGTTTTAGGTTAATAGATCCCTAAGAACTGTTTGGACTTTCCATTTATCGTTTTTCTCGATAGTTTTGCAATGATCAAATGCAGAGAAATAAGAACGATCTATAATGCTCAAGTCAATTTCCTTAAGTCAACTCCGCGGACTGCAAGGTTTCTGGAAACCCAGGTACGAGAATGTTATCACGAATCTTTTGATTGCAGCAAATATTTTTCAGAAACGTACTATAATGCTTGATGGCATATTTGTCGAGATGAAATACATAGCCTTATATTCACTATGGTACAAACACCATGCTAGATTATTTCGATATTGTAGTATACATGTGGGCCCGTCCCTTTCCTGTTATCAATATTTCGATCTTAAGAATAAAGATTTTTTTTTCATTTATCAGACTAAAATGAATGGTCTCACATAAGTACATAAACTCTTTTCTGGAATTCTGATTGCTTTTGAACAGTGAGGGTTTGATGACAAGGTGCTTATCAGGCAGCTAACCTTGCTCCTCATTGTATAATCACGGATTCTAAGAGTTCAGACGGAGTATTCTGGTTTCGCAAGAGTCCTTTGTTTTGTTCTTGAAGTTTACAAGATTATACCTCAAAATTGATTGTATGTTTTCGTATTCTTAGTTTAGAATGACTTTGATCTTTTCGTAGTCTTTATCTTCCTTTCATTTGCAAGTTTTCTTAGGGTATGTTTGGCAACCTCAATTCCAAGACTTGGATTTGGAATTGGAAGAATAAAATGAATTTCGTGGAACTAATTTAACCCTTTCAATTCCAATTCAATGGATTGGAATTGAGTTGCCAAACATACCCTTAGGGTATGTTTGGATACCCCAATTCCATAGCTTGGAATTGGAATTGGGCCTCCAAAACCAATTACATTGTTTGGGAACATAACTAAAATTTGGAATTGGAATTGTGTTGGAATTCTAAATCACTCAATTCCACAAAACTAATTCCATCTTAAATCCTAATAATTTAAATTCTAAATTTTGATCAATTAATAACAACTTACATTCTTTTTACCACCACCATAACAACTTTCAATCACCACCATTTGTGCCCGCCACCGTCAGAAACTGCCGCCGCCGCCGGAAACCTCCCACTGCCGTCGGAAATTGCCCACCGCCGTCGGCTACCGCCACCTCAGCCGGGCGCCGCCGCCGAAAACTGCCCCACCACCGGCTGCCATCGCCGGCAACCGCCGCCTCCGGCCACTCTCCGCCACCACTGCCGCTTCCGAAAATCACCGCCTCCAACTACCACCGCCGGCTGCCACCTACCGCCGCCGTTAACAATCACCACTATATACTATTTATTTTAAAAAATATAAAAATTTTATACTTTTATTGTTAGCAAGGTTTAAACCTTGTTAATTATAATAACTAACAACCATATACCACTAGACTAAACTAGATATTTGACTTATTATTGAACTTTTATTTTATGTATAATGTATAATTACAATTGAATTCCACACATTATCCAAACAATGAAAATGCTATGATTTTGAAAGCAAATTCTAAGTTATTTAAATTATATAGAATTTGAATATTTATTGAATTCAAAATCAATGTATCCAAACGGACCCTTAACAACTTGTTCCCAACAAAATTGTGTTTTATGAAACGTTTTCCAGCAAGTGATTCTTCCTGAAGTGTTTAAATCATTTATGTTATTCCGCTGCAATTTATTTATTGTCATGTGTGTGTGAAGTTGTCAAGAAAGTTGTTTAGCAGGAGATTAAATGAAAATAATTAATAATTTACATTAAAGGGAACAATATAAATTTAGCAGATTAATTATTTAAATTGAAGAATTGAATAATTGTAAAACAACCAAAGGCAAACCAAACCGAGCAATAGCGGAAGCAAAGACGAAAAAAATGAATAATTATTAGAGACAGTAATAAAATAAAATTATAAGTAGTAAAGAAAGACTTATCGAATCATCTGATGAACGGACTAGCCTGGAAGAAGTATTGCCCTCGTACTTACGGGTGCACTGCAGATGAGATTGCAGCAACCTACTTCCAGGATAATTCGATTTCAAAACGGAGGTGGTGCACTGTTCTTCCGTTTTCTTCAACTGCTACTATTGCTATGGAGGTGCTTAAGTCGAATTGTTTCAGATGATTTGCCGATGATGAAGTACTATCAAAAAGTGGCATGGTCAGAACCTTTTTCTTTAAAATTCACTCCAACTATTTTTTATAGACTTTTTTTCCGTGGCCAATGAAGGCGTGGGATAACCTTTACGTATCCACATTTTTAGCTAGTAAATGGGTAATGACTTATCCCATTCAACTTCCTTTTTCAAAGCCACGTCTCTCTTTAACAATATTTGACTTGGTCATTTGACTTGTTATATTTTGTCTACAAAAAATAGGACTAAATGAGTTTAAATAGCTTCTGTTTAACTTATATAATCTCTAATATAAATATATAAATATTTATAAAAGAATATAACAATAAACCTTATTCAACCCAATTTATAATATATCTTTCAACTTTGGATTTCAACCTTAAATTGATCTCCAACTATTTATGAAAGTCAGTAAATATAAATAACACCATTGTACCATCCCACTTGGTCTATTAATTTACAGTCTATTACTTATCGACCAATAAAATTAGAGAGACCAAACATCATTTTCCAACAATCCCCCACAAATCCATAGTTGAAAGTTCAATTTGCACTAACATAACATGGTTTCAATAATGGTATCTTTCGATTTGAACCATTACCTAAGTTGTAAACAAAAACCCCCACAGGAACTAAGTGAACTATGTTCTTGAACTTGAACCTAATTGTGATTGTGTTAGTAAACAACTACATGTTAAATGCAATAGAAGTAATCTATAAGGGTGACGCATTTCGGCCATACGTCATGATCATGTCTCAAGAATGTTCTCGAGAATCAACCCTCATTCTCTAATTGCAGCCTGACAATAACATTCTCGTAGTTGGGCATCTCTAAGGGTGTGTTGCAACTTCCCTGCCTTAGATCTCGATCCCATTCAGAGTTATAAGCTCTTACTAACTTGCAACATCGAGCATCTACCAGGTTTGTCAAGGAATAGACAGAGACACTTTCGTGTCACTTTTATCAAGATGCTCAACTCACTCTTGCAGTTTGTTTATACCACATTGAACCTACTTTGTGGGATCTCCACTCAGGTAGGTTGGGCTGCCACGGAAGATGAGTCAACTATGGGTTTCAGTCCCATTCCTAGCCTGAATTTTACAACCTGACCAAGGTCAAGTCCTTTAGTTAAGGGGTCAGTTGTATTGTCTTTGGATCGCACAAAATCAACAGCAAATACCCTTTAAGACACAAATTTCCTTATAGTTTTTAGTCTAACGTGAATGTGTCTTCTCGTCTTTTAATTGTACTTGGTACTCTTGATCTTTGCTATTGTGCTTATACTGTCACAATGCAAACATATAGGTGGAATCGGTTTACTAATGACTGGTAACTCGGACATAAATCCCAATAACCATTCGGCCATGATTCCCGCAGTATCCAAAGCACAAAGCTCAGCCTCGAAAGTAGATTGAGACAAAATAGTCTGTTTGGTGGACTTCCAAGCTACAGCCCTTCCACCAAAAGTAAACACGTACCCAGTACATCCATAACTTCTGGAGTTCTTGGCTATCCAACTCGCAGCACTATATCCTTCAAGGACAGGAGGATATTTACTGTAATGCAAGCCTAAGGAACTAGTTCGTTCAAGTACCTAAGTACTATATCTAAGGCTCCCCAATGAGTTCTATTTGGACAACTAGTGTACCGACTCAACTTAGACACTGAAAATGCAATATCAGGTCTAGTACAGTTAGCTAGGTATCCCAAGCTACCAATGATCTGAGAATATTTCAACGGAGACACGGGAACACCACTTTCATTCTTATACAAAGCTGCAGAAGGGTCATAGGGTATCTTTACGATTCTAGCATTTTTATTGCCATATTTCTCAATAACAATATCAACATAATGAGATTGAGATTGAGAGATGGTTATACCCTCCGTTGATCTAGTCAACTTGAGCCCTAGAATCACACTTGCTACCCCCATGTCCTTCATTTCACACTTTGTTTTAAGAATGACTTTGTCTCAAGTATTATATTATCATTTGAGCCAAACAATAATATATCATCTACATATAGGCATATGATAATACAATCATCACCTCTAACCTTATAGTAGACACACTGATCTGCATCACTAAGAGTAAAGCCAAATGATAAAACTACTTTATCAAATTTCTCATTCCATTGCTTAGGGGCCTATTTAAGTCTGTATAATGACTTAACCAATTTACAAACCTCTCTTTCATTGCCTTTAGCTACAAATCCCTCAGGCTGATCCATATAAATCTCCTCTTCAAGGTCACCATGAAGAAAAGCAGCCTTAACATCCATTTTATGAATATTAAGACCCAATACGGATGCCAATGCTATAAGCATTCTGATTGTAGTCATACGTAAAACAGGAGCATAAGTATTAAAGAAATATATGCCCTCCTATTGTTTGAAACCCTTAGCAACTAATCTGGCCTTATATTTGTCAATGGTTCCGTCTGGTTTCAACTTCCTTTTAAAAAACCATTTACACCCAATAGTTGTGCACCCAGGAGGAAGGTCAACGAGTTCCCAAGTTCCATTTTGAACAATGGAATCCATTTCGTCCTTAACGGCATACTTCCAATGAATGGATTCCTGTGAAGCCATTGCATCTATGAAGGTTACTGGATCACCCTCAAGATTGTAAGTAATATAATCACTTCCAAACTCCTCAGTGACCCTAGCTCGTTTACTCCTTCTAGGTTCATCTAGTTCTTCTGACTCAACGTCATTTGCACTAGAACTACTGGGTCCAACCCCCACATTTGAAATCTTTTCCACTTGTTCAGGAATAGACTCCAATGTAGTGTCTTGATTTCCACTTGAAGTATTTTTAGGCACTCCAGTCTTCATGGGAAAAACATCTTCAAAAAATGTTGCATCACGGAATTCTACAATAGTGTTCACATCTATGCCTGAGATTTCAGATTTGATAACCAAAAATCTCTAGGCATATGAGTGTTCAACATAACCTATAAAGATCGCATCAACAGTTTTGGGTCCAAGTTTTTTCCTTTTATGTTCAGGGACTAACACTTTTGCTATACATCCCCACACTCTAAAGTATTTTAAACTTGGTTTTCTACCAGTCCAAAGTTCGTAAGGACACTTATCTTTATGTTTCATAGGTACCCTATTCAGAATATGGCAAGCCGTATTCAAGGCTTCACCCCACAAATATTTAGGTAGTCCTGAACTTTCTAATAAACTGTTAATCATATCCGCAAAGGTTCTATTTTTCCGTTCTGCTATCCCATTCGACTGAGGTGAATAAGGAGGTGTTTCGTCATGTATAATTCCAAACTTTTGACACTCCAATATAACTAAGTTCGAAGTATACTCTCCTTCTCTATCAGACCTTAAGTGTTTGATTTTCTTGCCAGTTTGATTCTCTACTTCATTCTTAAAAATTAAGAATTTTTCTAGAGCTTCATATTTACACTTAAGTAGGTACACATAGCAATATCTAGTGTAGTCATCTATAAATGTGATGAAATATCTCTTATGGTCACGTGTGAGCAAACCATTAAACTTGTCGGTGTGAATTAAATCAAGTAAACCTGAATCCCTATTTATGGAATGATATGGTTTTCTTGTTTGTTTAGTTGTCACACAAACTTGACATTTCTTAGTTTTATCAATTGTATGATTTGGAATTAAATCTAAATTCATCATGCGTTTAACAAAATCTAGATTAACATGACCCAAACAACAATGCCATAAAGTAGAAGAATTAAAATTCTCAGAGACATAATTTATTTCTTAGAGAGACGACAGACAAAGAAAGGATTGGAGGAGTCCTCAAACCCGGGGGGTGGGTCATAAACACAATTTCCAAGAGAGTACCTTGAAGAAAGGCGTTGTTGATATCAAGTTGGCAAAGGGGACAATGTTTGGTGGTGGCAAGAGAGAGAAGGAGCCTGACAGTAGCGGGTTTGACAACGGGACTGAAGGTTTCGGTGTAGTCAACACCGGGTTGTTGGTAAAGCCCTTGGCCACAAGCTGAGCCTTGTATTTTTTAATTGTGTTGTCGGGGTTGTACTTGATGCGGAAGACCCATTTGCATCCGACAATGTTGTGAGCTGTGGCAGGGGAACCAGGTTTCAGGTATTGTTCCGAGTGAGAGCCTGAAATTCTTCAATCATGGCATTACGCCAGTGGGGAATAGATATAGCTTGTTTTCTGGTCGTGGGAAGGCTTGTGGGGGAGGTGAGTAGAGAGAGGTTCACATATTTGGGGTTAGGTTTAGTGATGCCATGGGATAATCGGGTTGTGATAGTACGGGCAGGGGAAAATGGCGTTGCTGGATAAAGGGGACGACCACGCTGTTAATAATAGGGTAGAACAGAGATAGTGGGGAGGGAAATAATATATTTGAATTGTTGTGAATATTACAAGTGGACCTCAATATTTAAAAGTATTTAAAACTTTAGTATTTTACAATTTTAAGTAGGACATTCAAAATTATAGTTTTTGCCATATCAAATAAAATAAAAAGAATATAATTTGACATATTCTCAAACCCGATCATTGGTACATATTCAACGGGTACCTGGATTAAAAAAATGAGACTACAAATAGTTGATAGGGGTAAAAATTTGGGATGGACAATATTAAGTGGATAGTTATTGTTAATATAACAAATGAGTTTTATTAAAAATAAATTTAAATATGCCTTTTTAAATGGGACATTCAAAATGAAATTTTATATGTTTTCAAATTAAACAAAAATAATATTCAGCAGGTACCTGGATAATTAAAAAAAATGGGACACAATTAGTTGATAGGGTAGAAATAGCCCACTATAAAGTAGTTATAAAGTAGTAGGGGTGACAAATTGTACTCGTCCGTACTAATCTAGCGTATACCAATTATATCAATTATAATTGGTACAAAAAATCAGTATACTGAACTTTCAGTACAATAATACTGTATCAATCGTGTCTAATTTGGTTAGTACATGTTATATATATTTTATACTCCCTCTGTCCCGCTACAAATCGCACACTTTCTATTTTTGGCGTCCCATTACAAACCGCACACTTCCTAAAATGGCAAAAAATCTTTACTATTTCCTCCACTCATTCTCTCTCCTACATTATTTTAATACTCACAACACCATTATAATTTACTATTCTCTCCACTCATTCTCTCTCCTATTTTACTTTTACACTCACAACATTTATATCATTATTTTTTTTCTTAATCCTCGCGCAAACAGTAACTGTGCGGTTACTAGCGGGACGGAGGGAGTATATAATATCACAAAAATAGTTTTTTTTTATCTCATCTAAAATCTAATTCCAATATTTTTACGCGCTCTCAATACGGAAATCAGCAGCCCTCTCTCTTTTTCACGATTGTGATTTCTCTTCACGACTCCAAGACACGTCAGTGTACTACTTTTCTTTAGTTTTAAGTTTCAAGAAATTATAATTTGTGTTTTAACACCTATTTTTATGTTATAATGTATTGCTAGTTCACAGAATTCTCACAAAAAATATATAAATGCATTTCTTTTGCCTCATTTATATATGATATATGTCGGATGCTAACCATAACAACCGAGTATCAATCGTATCAATATATTTGGTAGGGAAAATTACAATTTGATTAACTATGTTTGTGTCACTGTTGCAATTTGGTTCACAACACTGAAAAAGTTGCAAGTCGATTTCGAACATTGACATTTTGTTGCTAATTGATGTAAAAATTAACGAAATGTTAGTTTTTTGACAAAATCCAAATCATACGCCATGCACTTGAATTTTTAAGAGTTGTAATGATCATTTCATATTCATTTCAACCCCAACACCATCGACCACTACCACTATTACCACCATAGGTACCACCACTCACTAATTTACGTATTTTTTTAATTAATTTATATTTTTAAATCGTTTTTTTTTTCATTAACCAAGTGTTATAAAGTTACATCATTTTGATGTTAAAGAGTAATTTATTCCATTTTCTACTGCGAAATGATTAGCATGCCCCTTAAAAAGTTATTTACATGGCAAATGACTTTAATTTCGTTAAAAAATTAACAATTTGTTAGTTTTTATACCAATTTGCAATAAAATGTCAATGTTATGAATCAACTTGCAACTTTTTCAATTTTGGGAGACAAATTGCAAAACGGATACAAAAATAGGTAACTGAATTTCAATTTTCCCTATTTGGTATACTGACTTTTGTGATCAATATTGATATATACTAGTACTGTGCACGTGCCGGTTGGATTTTTTCGATATATTAAATCGTAGAGAACATTTTCTTGTGATTTGCGGGTCATTGTAATATTATAGTAAGAAATTGAAAAATTAAAAAAAAATGAATAAAGAGATACCGCTCACTATTAGTATTTAGATTAAAGTTACTAATAAATAATTTAACGATTAAAATTTAAAAAATGTTAAATAAAACCTATATGATAGGGTGGTTATGGGTTAATATCAACCCTTATTTGTTTAAAGTTAATAAAAAATTATTTTTAAACTTTATTATAATATATACTCTCTTCGTCCCATTTGAAGCTTCACATTTTATTCGAGTGGGTGTCCCATTAGAAACTTTATCTTTCCTAAAATTGTAGAAAATATGGGTCCCACTTGTCAACTCCACTCACTACTTTCTCTCACATACTTAAATTGTGGATCATACTTGTCATACTCACTAACTTTTTTTTCTCACACATTTAAATTAAGGGTCTCACTTGTCATATCCACTCACTTCTTCCCTCTCACAATCCTTCTCTCACTCATCACTTTTTTTAATTTGTGTGCCCTCACCAAAATAGTGAAGCTTCAAATGGGACGGAGGGAGTATTATTTTTGTATTTTAAATCATAATTGACAGGAATAAGACTTGCCCAGCCGGTTCAGACCGGCGGTTCCGGTTCTGAACCGGCGGTTCACCAAACCGCCCAAGCTTGAATCGTAACCGGACCGGTTCTTCACGATTCCGGTTCCCGGTTTGGACCGTCCGTACCAGTTCCGATTTTGAACCGCCATTTATAAAAAAAAAAAAAAAAAAAATAGGGCGGCCGCCCAAGAAGGCCGAATGTTTAGTGCGGTCGCCCTAACTTTAAATTGTTGAATTTTTAACAGTTTTTTTCAAAAAACAGTCAAATTTTTAACAGTTTCTATTAAGTTTTATAAAAAAGATAATTTTTTTTTTTGGATAAATAAGGCTATTTTAGACTTTTGTTTACTACATACATTTTTTGCAAAAAGTTATATAAAAAAAGTTATGAATTTTGAAAGAAATAAAACTTAACTTTTTTTTAAATAAACGAAAGTATATAAAAGAAAAAGGGACGGTACCCTTAAATTTTATTAATTAAAATAAAATTACAAAGAGGGGGACAACCAACCTTACCCTTTTATAAATAAGGGAGGACATTTAGAAGTCTTTACCTCAACCTAACTATTACAATTAAATAAAAATAAACCTAATCTAAAGTCTAATCTATAAAATTACAATTAACCTAATCTAAAGTCTAAAGAGCGGCGTAGACTAGTTCATTCGGCTTCGCTCCCCGATGTATCTTCATCAAAGGCATCCTCCTCCTCGGAACTACTTCTTTTATCTTGAAGTCGTAGTTCGGCACTATGCCAATCGCCGAGCACCATTTGATATTCTAAATTATATGGATACAACCTTGACCTTCGATCGGATAAGACATTTCCTCCTACACTAAATACTTCTTCTACGGCGACGGTTGAGGCGGGAGCGGCTAGGATCTCCTTTGCTATCAATGATAGAATAGGATAGTTGTTTGCCCTTCGTGCCCACCACTTTACAATATCAAATTCTTCTATAGGCTCAAAATAAATGGTTAAATAATTTTCAAGTTCAACATAAGTGGAGCCACCTCGGTGACGTTTTTGACTTCTAGAACTAATTAAATTATCTATAAAGTTAAAGGGGTCGCTATCTTCGTGAGAACACCTACATTTTCACAACTAGGAAAAATAATATTACCAAAAAGATCATAATATTCTCTATAAAGTGCATATACAATATTTTTAGTCTCAGTTACAACGACTTTTGCCTTATGGATAGGTCTATCTAAAAACAAATCAAAGCCGGTGTGAAATAGATTCTTATAATAATAATCAAGTATTTTTTCTAAACCATCACTGAAAGAAAATCACGTTTTAGCGACGGAAATTTTCGTCGCTAAAGAGGAAAAATCCGTCGCTAAAGGCATTTACCGACAGATTAGCGACGAAAATTTTCCGTCGTTAAAACCCTTGTCGCTAAATGACAGCGACAGATTTTTGAGCCGTCGTTAAATTAAAGACGGATTATTCCATCATTAAACTAAAAAAATCTGTCGCTAATGTTGAGAAAGGGACGACCGATTTTGATTGTATTAGCGACAGATGTAACGAAGGAAATTTTCGTCGCTAAAATTTATTACATATTTTCACAATTTTATTAATTTTTTTAAATTTTATTTTTTCAATTTTTTTTATTTTTGATATACCAAATTACCGACGGATATTTCCGTCGCTAATTTGATATTTTTTATTAATATATATATATATATATATATATATATATATATATATATATATATATATATATATATATATATATATATTAAAAATATATATACTCCCTCCGTCCCGCTACAAATCACACACTTTTCTCATTGGGCATCCCACTACAAATCAAACACTTCCTAAAATGGCAAAGAATCTTTACTATTTCACCCACTAATTATCTTTCCTACTTTACTTTTATACTCACAACACCAATTAAATCACTATTTTCTACCCCACTTTCTCTCTTCAACCTCACTTTTTATACTCACAACATTTTTTTTATTATTTTTTTCCTTAATTTACGCGTAAACAGTAACTGTCTTATTTCTAGCGGGACGGAGGGAGTATATATTTATTCTCAAATCAATCCCTTAACTTTTTTTATTCTCAAATCAGTCCCTTAACGTTTTTTATTCTCAAATCAGTCACTTAACTTTTTTATATTCAAATCAATCCTTACATTTTTCAAAAGCTACACTTTGCTCCACCACCATCCACAACCATCCACAACCAACACAAATCAAACAAAAGTTTGTACAAATCGAAATAAAACACAAAATACGTTAAAATGAACAAATCGAAATCGAAATGAACAAATCGAGATTAAGCCACAATGTAGATCTAGATGGTTGAGCCTCGTCGGAATCCATGGAATATGTTTGGGCTCTGAGATTGAGCCTCGCCGGAACGAGGTAGATGTTTTAGTTCGTCTAGATCATAAAAATGGAGCGAGGTAAAATCTTTTAATTTTTATTTATATATGTATAGTTTTTTTATTTTTTATAAATAGAAATAAATATTTTGGACAGTTTTTAGTATTGAAGTTTTTTTCAAAAAGTTACATAAAAAGGTTAGAAAAAAAGTTAATTCTTTAAAAAAAAACACAATTTCCGTCGCTAAATCCGTCGGTATTTAAAAAAGAGAAATATTTTTTATTTTTTATTATTTAGCGACAAAATATATCCGTCGGTAATTTATTTTTGTAAAATTCGTCGCTAAATCCGTCGGTATTTTAAAATGAAAAATATTTTTTTATTTTTTATTATTTAGCGACAGAATATATTCGTCGATAATTTATTTTTGTTAAATTCGTCGCTAATTTAAAAAGAAAAAATATTTATTTAATTTTTATTTATATAGCGACAGAAAAAATTCGTCGTTAAAAGTTTTTGTAATCCGTCGTTATTCCGTCGCTAAATTGGCAGGCTTTTTTGACGCCACTATTGCGACGGATTAGTGACAGATTCATGTCTGTCGCTAAATCCGTCGCTAAATCTGTATGTAGCTGATTTTTTCGTTTTATTTTGTTTCCGTCGTTATTCCGTCGCTATTCCGTCGCTAATAGCGACAAAATTTGGTCCATCGCTAATAGCGACAAAATTTGGTCCGTCGCTATTTGACAGTTTTCTTGTAGTACATCTTCTCTTATCCTAGGATCTAATAGTTTAGCTACTAAAAACAATGGGGGAATGTTCAAAAAATATTTAAGCCATTTTGTTCTCATCATACTAATACATTCACCTAAAATTGGACAATCTTTAAAATGCATAATTATATAACTAATTTTAGCGGCGTGTTCTAAAACTAACGGTGAAGTGAGATAGTAAGAACTGGATAATTGTACGGTAGCCTCTTTAAAAACTTTCAAAATTTTCTTTGAATTATTACAAACATCCCATTGATGAGGCAATATTATAGTTGAATACTCTATTTGTTGAATAAACTGACACAATAGTTCACGAAAATCATAAGAGTCGGATAACATTTTATAAGTGGAATTTCATCGGTTTAGAACATCTAGGAAAAATCTTTTAGGTGGGATATTATTTGTTTTACAAAATCTAATCCGCAATTTTGTTACACTATGATTTCGCATTACATAAGCAAGAACTTTCTTAATTGGGGCTACATGTTCCTTTAAAGTTGATAAACCATCTTGCACACATAAATTTAAAATATGACATATGCACCTAACATGAAAAAATTTACCCCCAATGGATGGTTGACAAATTTCAATGAATGATGGTAGACTAGCAGCATTATTAGCAGCATTATCAAATCCAATTGAAAAAAATTTGTGAACTAATCCATATTCTTGTAAAACTCTAGCAATTTTGTTACAAATATTTTGAGCGTTATGAACAGTATCAAAAGATTTATACGCAATTAATCGTTTTTGTAATTTTCAACTACTATCAATTCAATGACATTTAATTCCTATATAGTTATGAGTTTGCCAATGATCACTCCATGTATCGGCACATATTGACAATTTTTGGGATAAATCTTTAAACGAATTAATTAAAGTTAATTTTCATTGTAGATATTGAGCTTTAGTATCATGAGTACTTATATTTTTATTAATTTCTTTAGCCGCGAGATTTAATCAAAGTTGTGCCATATTAGATCATAATGTATCATTAGTAAAATTAAAGGGTAATCCTTTAGCAGCAGTATATTTTGCCATTTCTCTTTTATACGTTGCATTATCAAATTTAAATAATTGTGAAGACGTACCTTGTGAGGATCCCGTAAATCATTGTAGTTGTGTTTGATCTTGGGCATCTCCAACTTGGTCGGGGTGCTTTGACGCCAAATGTCTTTTAAATGACCCATAACCACCTCCATGGATAAAAGCAAATTTGGAAGTGCAATGGTTGCAATAAACATTGTATTTGTTGGTACCTTCGATTGGCACTTTTGTAAAGTGCACGGTCATGATGTCGGACCTCCCCGTGGTTCGACCTCCTCGACCTCGACCTCGAATTTGACCACCACCTCGAGCTTCATTTTGGGTTTGAGTGGTTTGAGTGTTACTCCCTTGGGTATGACCATGACCACCCATTGGAAATGTTGCATCAACTTTGTGAGGACCCCGACCCGGAACCTACACGTGTTCCGAGTTGGAGCGCCCTCAAACTAACCCGAAAACACTAAACTTTTAAAACTTTACTTGACTTTCAAACATAAACATTAATAATATAACATTTCAAACTAACTCCACTCTACTCCACATCGGAGGAGGAGATAACTAACTTTGAAAAGTAACAACCTGTTTTAATTACAAAGACTTTAGTTATAACGTACAAACTAAGTTTTATACTCATAAACTCCATAAAGGAATTATACCAAAATACATTCTTTACACCAACCTATACGTACCCTGACAAATCCCAAAATACCACGTACCAACTCCTTTCCGTCCTCACTTGGCCGGTCCGCCCTGTCTCGGGATCTAAAACAGTAGAAGGGAGAGGGGTGAGAATAAATCTCAATGAGCTATTATGATATGCAGCAAGATGCCAAACAAAGTGCAACACATAGCATGGTAGCACATAACACACTAGGAAAGCGGTAAACACATTCCGTTACCTTGGTTTACCTTTCCCGTCTGAACAATAAGTCGTATAACTGTGGGTATCAATACTCCACTACATCTCGTGAATGCATATTCACCGGATCCCATACCATGTAACCGAGACGGTTATGCTTATAACTCATCTCCGTGAACCGCTTAGGCATATTCACATCTTATAAAACCCGTTTTCCGGGGAAAATATAAGACATCGGCATTCCTATGAACCGACCGCACATATCCATAGAAGCCGAACCCCGGTCGTGGCCGCAGAGGGGGAGAGGTCACGGTATGATGAATCTTCAATCACTTAGAGAACAAATCAATAAGCGATTGAAATCCATTATACCCCCATTCACATAAAATATCAACACGTTCAAGCACATAATAGATACTTGAAATATGATCCACAAACGGGATAGCAATATAACCACATGGTAAAATATACTCATGCCAATCAATGCCATAATGCAACATTTAAGTAATACACTATGCATAGTATCATCAACAAATATGAATGATAACAAATAAATTCACAAATGGAATAACCATACAACTACATAGTAAACATATCCACACATTGGGATAACATAACAACTTGTCAAATATTCCACACTTGGGGAGCCACATAACACTTGCCAAATAATCCACAAAGGGGATAAACAATATAGTCACATGGTAAAATAGAATATCTGGAAATGATCATTACATATTTAGTTTATAAAACCAATTCCATTTGAGAGATCACCTAAAAATACTCAATTTGGACTCTTGAACCATCCAATTTCGAGTCCGTATGAATTAACTATGATTTATTCAATTTCCACTCAACTTCTAACGTACAATACTACCTGCTGTAACCAAATCAGATTTTTGGGACATAAGGATAACTTCTTTAGCTATGAAACCATCACATTCAGAAAGTACTCAGAAAAACACCCAATTTAGACCCAAGAACCATCCAATTCCGATTTAATATGATTAAGTTATGACCATCACAAGATTGCTAAACGAATTCTAGTTCAGAATTGAAGTTAGGATTTCTGGGGTCTTGGGCGACCGCCCAAACCTCTTGGGCGACCGCCCAAGAGGGTTTTCAAGGAAATGTGAGTTTCTGCCAGCATGGGCGGCCGCTCAGCCCCTTGGGCGACCGCCCAAGCCTCCCGCCACCCCAAACTTAGGTTTTTAACCCCTTTAACCCTAGTTCTTCCTTCCCTCTACCATTGATTATTCAAGAACACCCAAGAACACCTTCATTTCACCAAATCCCAAACAAACATGTAAACTTCAAAACCAAGTAACCCTAGATTATTTATCACTACTATTTCTACCCATTTCAACCCTTTTTAACTCATCTTCATTGAACCCTAACTTCAACAATTTCAAATTCTATCCATTCCTTAAAAATCTAAATTAACTCCCATGAACCACTATCTTTTTAAGCCATTAATCCATTTTCTAACTCCAAGAAGATTTCCAAAGCATATAATAACAATCACAACACTAAGAACAACAATAGATAGATTATGAGCACATAGATGAAAGGAGGTCATAACAACTCACCTTTGGGATTGAAATGGAAGGTTGATCTATTTAGCTAGATGAGTTCCTCTAGGCGATCCAACTTCAAAGGTGCTCTTGGACTTGAATTTGGTGAAGAAATTCTTGGCTTCAAGGTTTGGAACTTGGGGCTTCCATGGAGGTTCTCTCTAATTCTCTAGGTTGAAGATGAATGAGAAATGAGGGAGAAGGGAGGGGTAGTAAGAGGAGGTGATGGGAAGAGGACACTTGGCAAGGCATGGAAGAGTAAGAAAGTTGGCCCCTCCTACAACTTAATCCAAGGCTTTCACCCTACTCCCATTAATTTAAAATAAACCTTATCCCATTAATTCATCCTACTCATTTAACCTCCCCACATATTTATCTATTTATTAAATTTCCATTTTGTATCATTTTCCTTAGTTTCTTTATTTAATGTCCAATAAATTCTTATAAGCTCCTTAATTTACTTTTCACCCAATTTATCCTAACTCAAGAATTTAAAGATAAAATTGAACACATAAAGTCAACATAATATTAAAAGCATATAATTAAATATTAAAAATTGAGTGCCTAGGGTTGGGGTCGTCACACTCACTCCCCCTTAAAGAAAATTCGACCCGAATTTTAAAAAGACTTATCTTAATGATAAATTAAAGAAGATAACCTTCCCCACAATCAAATTACACTTCCAAATAGTTTTCTCAAAGTATTATTATTATACCCATTTTCCACAACCCTAATACTCTCAAAGTTTAATTTCGGACTTACGATTTTAGTAACTCTCAACCATTCCCTCACATAAACCAAACCCGTTAAATCATCATTAGTTGAAGAACTCCGCACACATGAGGAATTTTAAGGACAACTTTCCCATACAATACTTCATACAATACCACTTAATACAGGACTGAAAACCACTAATATACGCAATCTCATCAAGGTTAAATAACTTCTCAAGTTGAAACGAAATCCATCACACAACACGCAATTTATTCTCAAGAATTTGGATAGTCTTCTTTGTCTGTCCATCTCGTCCGAGGAAGAAACGCACCACCGAAACTTGACTTGGAACTCAAAACCTTGCACCCTGCTTTCCAAAACACAATGAATCCTCGATCCCGATCTGGTAAAATGTTGATTGGTTTTCCACGAAATCATTCAATCTCCCGCATTCACAATGTTTTAATTTCCCCCTCGAATACTTCGTTAATATAAGTTGAAAGTAAACCGACTTGATCTATTCATCCACTATCACTCCAACACACCCAACCTTATCGACGTTGAAAGTAGTACAGTTACAAAATTCCATCGCACTGTCTTCCCATTCGAATCTTCTAACTCTTCTTCAAGTCTTGATACTTCTTCAAACTTTTATGATGAGTCGCAATTCTAGGGTTACGGTCTTCCTCTAAACCCGGTATTCTAATCTCTTACAGCAATGATACACACTCCGAGTTGAGGGTTAAATTTTCATCCCAATTAGATACAAAATCCTTGGTCTCCAGGTCTTGAAACTAGCCGATAATCCCCTTAACTTCTGAATCATGGTTGAACTTCCTCTAAGGTCTCCACACTATAAGTATAACTTGAATTTTCGCAAAATATCTCACCATGCAACTCAAAGGATATACTTGTTGACACATAAGCCTTTCGGCTAATCGCAATCGCAATCACAATAACTTTTCCGGTAACAAGATATAACCTCATTTAAGTCTTTCTAATAATTTCCACCCTCGACTCTGCTTATTGTTAAATTCCTTTCGAACCAACAAATACTTTAAACTTTCATGATCGTTAACACATCTCAAATTTGGTTGCAACTAGTTAAAAATTCCGCTAGTAAAACGCAATATAATCTCGATTACTTACAAGTTGAAAATAAGAAGATTACTGCTCCGCCCGATTCACTTCCTCTAAACATAAGTTATCACTTTCCCATTTCGCATCATATCACAAATTAGCCTTCCATTGATATACAATTAAAAGCGTCAAGTTCTCGCATTCATTACTCAATAAGGATCATATCTACGGTCGACCTATTCTTCCTCTCTACTATACGATTCACCCTTATTGCATTCTACATCCAGGATACCTCTTCCAGGTTAACTCTATCAACAATAATACAATTCTCAAGAATCTAATGACACTCCCTTGGTAGCACCCCTTTCAATCCTAAAACTATGGACTCATTACGGCAATATTCCAAAGCCAACTTACAATTATTAAACTTCACACATAAATTTTCCTATTGGAAAATAGATAACACAATTCACAATTAATTTTCATGATATTCTCAACGTCAAGTAAACAAGGATGTCACCACTAATAATTTCCACTAGCTATCAAGATAAGGATAGAACTCTACTCCTTATAACCACAACAAAAATCGAGACCATTCTATAGGGTGCTTTTGATATAGGTATTTAACCTGACACTACATCAATACGTGATTCCACTTCCCAACCGAAAGTCATATAATACTTTCTTTGAAAGCATACTTACTATTTTCCTAATTAGCACGTAACATTTTTCGAAGACTTCTTACCTAAGTCTACCACATTTCAATTAAGCTTCACACTTCTTAACCAAAAATTTTCAATCTTTAAGGCATATCTAACAAGGATACCACATAAAGGCTTATTTGCATCTAATACCATGTAGACCAATTAAGCATAGTAAAAAAAAAGACTCGCTTCATACGACAGTCTATCACTGCCTGACTACTACTTACCATTCTAGGTCGGTATATATCAAAATTACACATTGGTAATCATACCAAATCAACTAGCAATACATGCTCAGTTATAACCACGTCACACTAGTGGTAAACCAAATAATATTCGAGGTATTCTCTCATAAGAGTAGAAATCTCTAACACATAAAACACATCTTAAGCAATGTATGCCACATGAAACAAAATGCAATGTCACACGTGCATGAGATGAACCGGGATCTATAAAGTATGACCCCTACTTCTGAGACAGGTATATTACCTCTAAAGGTAGCCGAGGATCTATCCCTCCAAAACTCAAAACAAGTATTCGACTTTAAACGTTACCTTTTTGGATTCCCTTCATTTGTTCCTTTTTATTCCTCCTTTAGGCCCCTATGTCCGGTACCCAAAGCTAACCTTCGATGAAATATAGGACAATTCTTCTTGTAGTGTCCCATTTCTCCACAATTCAAACATTTCCCTTGCTTACTCCAACACTTGTCTTCAGAATGACCCATCTTCTTGCAATATCCACATATAATCCTTACCTGATCTGAAGTCGGATGATTTGTCTCGAGTCGCCACTTTTTCTCCTCTTGCTAACTCCGGTCTTGATCCTTTACGATGCCCTCTATTATATCCAGTAACCTTGGCCTTGAAACTTCGCACTTCCACTTCCACCCTCAGATTTACCCGGTGCTCGTCAATATCATTCTCTATTCGGTAGGCTTTATTCACTGCTGTCTGAAAATCTGGGAAGTCGTGCGTCAATAACTTCTTCCTGAACTCTAGTCTTAATCCCTTCACAAATCGATATATCCGTCTCTCTTCTTCCGGTACCAAATGTGGACAATAGCGAGCTAGCTCAGTAAACCTTGGCTTGAATCTTGCGCCTCACGGTCATTGCTCCTTGCTCTAATTTCAAAAACTCAACTTCCTTCTTATCTCTTGTAACTATTGGAATGAAATGATCTCGAAATTTACGCGTAAAGTTCTCCCAGGTCTGCGGTGTAAGGTTTCGATCCCAGCCGTCCTTCACTACTTGCCACCAATGCTCTGCAGTCCCTCTAACTTGAAGGCTGCGCATCTCACTTTTTCGCATCCGTGCTCTCCATCGCTGCGAAAATCTTATTCATACTTTCAAGCCATCTCTCGGCCTTCACCGGATCCGGATCTCCACTAAAACTTGGAGGTGTCATCTTAACGAACTTTTCCAAACCATGCCCATGTATGCGCCTCCTTGATGCTTTTGTGCTTGCCCTTGTGTTGTCATATTTTGCAAAAATCCTCGAAACATGTTCATCGTCTCAACATTCGGATTTCCATCACCCCGCCTTACCAACATTGCCCGACCCGATGCCGATCATCCTCATTTTCAGCCATTGAATAAACTCCTGCAACAAACACTCGACGTAATTTATCACACACTCTCACTCGCCTAGACTCTACCCGAGAACTCTAACCGAGCTCGATACCAACTGTGAGGACCCCGACCGGAACCTACACGTGTTCCGAGTTGGAGCGCCCTCAAACTAACCCGAAAACACTAAACTTTTAAAACTTTACTTGACTTTCAAACATAAACATTAATAATATAACATTTCAAACTAACTCCACTCTACTCCACATCGGAGGAGGAGATAACTAACTTTGAAAAGTAACAACTGTTTTAATTACAAAGACTTTAGTTATAACGTACAAACTAAGTTTTATACTCATAAACTCCATAAAGGAATTATACCAAAATACATTCTTTACACCAACCTATACGTACTCACGACAAATCCCAAAATACCACGTACCAACTCCTTTCCGTCCTCACTTGGCCGGTCCGCCTGTCTCGGGATCTAAAACAAGAAAGGGAGAGGGGTGAGAATAAATCTCAATGAGCTATTATGATATGCGGAAGATGCCAAACAAAGTGCAACACATAGCATGGTAGCACATAACACACTAGGAAAGCGGTAAACACATTCCGTTACCTTGGTTTACCTTTCCCGTCTGAACAATAAGTCGTATAACTGTGGGTATCAATACTCCACTACATCGTGAATGCATATTCACCGGATCCCATACCATGTAACCGAGACAGGTTATGCTTATAACTCATCTCCGTGAACCGCTTAGGCATATTCACATCTTATAAAACCCGTTTTCCAGGGAAAATATAAGACATCGGCATTCCTATGAACCGACCGCACATATCCATAGAAGCCGAACCCCGCCCGCGTGGCCGCAGAGGGGGAGAGGTCGCGGTATGATGAATCTTCAATCACTTAGAGAACAAATCAATAAGCTGATTGAAATCCATTATACCCCCATTCACATAAAATATCAACACGTTCAAGCACATAATAGATACTTGAAATATGATCCACAAACGGGATAGCAATATAACCACATGGTAAAATATACTCATGCCAATCAATGCCATAATGCAACATTTAAGTAATACACTATGCATAGTATCATCAACAAATATGAATGATAACAAATAAATTCACAAATGGAATAACCATACAACTACATAGTAAACATATCCACACATTGGGATAACATAACAACTTGTCAAATATTCCACACTTGGGGAGCCACATAACACTTGCCAAATAATCCACAAAGGGGATAAACAATATAGTCACATGGTAAAATAGAATATCTGGAAATGATCATTACATATTTAGTTTATAAAACCAATTCCATTTGAGAGATCACCTAAAAATACTCAATTTGGACTCTTGAACCATCCAATTTCGAGTCCTTATGAATTAACTATGATTTATTCAATTTCCACTCAACTTCTAACGTACAATACTACCTGCTGTAACCAAATCAGATTTTTGGGACATAAGGATAACTTCTTTAGCTATGAAACCATCACATTCAGAAAGTACTCAGAAAAACACCCAATTTAGACCCAAGAACCATCCAATTCCGATTTAATATGATTAAGTTATGACCATCACAAGATTGCTAAACGAATTCTAGTTCAGAATTGAAGTTAGGATTTCTGGGGTCTTGGGCGACAGCCCAAACCTCTTGGGCGACCGCCCAAGAGGGTTTTCAAGGAAATGTGAGTTTCTGCCGGCATGGGCGGCCGCTCAGCCCCTTGGGCGACCGCCCAAGCCTCCTGCCAGCCCAAACTTAGGTTTTTAACCCCTTTAACCCTAGTTCTTCCTTCCCTCTACCATTGATTATTCAAGAACACCCAAGAACACCTTCATTTCACCAAATCCCAAACAAACATGTAAACTTCAAAACCAAGTAACCCTAGATTATTTATCACTACTATTTCTACCCATTTCAACCCTTTTAACTCATCTTCATTGAACCCTAACTTCAACAATTTCAAATTCTATCCATTCCTTAAAAATCTAAATTAACTCCCATGAACCACTATCTTTTTAAGCCATTAATCCATTTTCTAACTCCAAGAAGATTTCCAAAGCATATAATAACAATCACAACACTAAGAACAACAATAGATAGATTATGAGCACATAGATGAAAGGAGGTCATAACAACTCACCTTTGGGATTGAAATGGAAGGTTGATCTATTTAGCTAGATGAGTTCCTCTAGGCGATCCAACTTCAAAGGTGCTCTTGGACTTGAATTTGGTGAAGAAATTCTTGGCTTCAAGGTTTGGAACTTGGGGCTTCCATGGAGGTTCTCTCTAATTCTCTAGGTTGAAGATGAATGAGAAATGAGGGAGAAGGGAGGGGTAGTAAGAGGAGGTGATGGGAAGAGGACACTTGGCAAGGCATGGAAGAGTAAGAAAGTTGGCCCCTCCTACAACTTAATCCAAGGCTTTCACCCTACTCCCATTAATTTAAAATAAACCTTATCCCATTAATTCATCCTACTCATTTAACCTCCCCACATATTTATCTATTTATTAAATTTCCATTTTGTATCATTTCCCTTAGTTTCTTTATTTAATGTCCAATAAATTCTTATAAGCTCCTTAATTTACTTTTCACCCAATTTATCCTAACTCAAGAATTTAAAGATAAAATTGAACACATAAAGTCAACATAATATTAAAAGCATATAATTAAATATTAAAAATTGAGTGCCTAGGGTTGGGGTCGTCACAAACTTTGTCATCGCTCAAATCGAGCGTTTCATTTGGTTGTATATTATCCCAAATGAAATCATCGGGGGGGAGGGGAGGGAATTGGATGCGTAGTTGTCTTATTCTTTCTCCTATCGCCACCGCCGCCACGAGATGAAGACATTTTTTTTAGTGAAAAAAATGAATTTTTGTGAAAAAAAAATGGAATTATGTGAAAAAAATGAAATTATTGAGACTTTGAAAGTTTGAGATAATATAGAGATTGAGAGAATGAGTTGAGAATGGTGTGAAAAAAATGAAGGGAGGGGGAGGGTATTTATAGGCTGGAAAATGGAGAGAAAAAGAAAAAAAATGCTTTTTTTTTACATTTTGGTCCCTAAACGATCAAAAATAATTTATTTTTTTTACATTTTGGTCCCTAAACGGTCAAAATGACCGTTGGCTGACGGGAAGAGAACATGAGCCGTCGAATCAGCCAAATCAACGACCCAGATCAACTAGCCGTTAGGTTGCCGGTTTCGGTTCATGAACCGCCGGTTCCGGTTCACGATTCCGGTTCACGGTTCATGAACCGGCGGTTCACCGATTTTGAAAAGTATGAACTGTAACCGGATCGAAAAATTGCCGATTCGATTCAGGAGCGGTTCACGGTTCAGGCGGTGCGATTTCCCGCCGATTTTAGATCGACCCGATTTCGATCCAAACCGGCTATTCAGGACCGGTTGGGCAAGTCTAACACAGGAATATTGATATAAGCAAAATATCGACATATCAATCAAACCCTTAACGCAAAGTACGTTGAGAGATATGTACCTGCTGAGCGGACAGCTAGCTATGAGAGGAGACGCACTCTTCCCCTAAAAAAGACAAAGCCCGAAATGACATGGAAATCAGGTCGACGTTTGGCAATCCAAAACTCGCAGCTGCTGGCGGCGTTCTAGCTGTTTTCTCCACGTCTTATCGGCTTCCATATTTTGTTTTTTCTTTTATTAATCTGAATATCGACACTAGATTTAGAATTTTGAAGCACTTGATCTTTTTTCTCCGACTACAGTGAAATGAAAAATCTGATAAAGATGCTTGACACAGTTTAAAATATTTTAAATGCTATGTAAAAATACAAAAAGTTTTAGTACTCCAAAAAAGTATTTTTATATAGCGCTAAAAATATTTCACATTGTGTTGCGCGTACTTGTCATCAGATTTAGGATTTTGAACCGCACTTAAGCTTTTTTTCCCTGATTACAACTACAATGAAATGAAAAATCTGACAAGGGTGCTTAACAATGTAAAATACTAGTAAAAGTCCGTGTTCGATGACATGTTATTTTTTTTTTTTTTATTTAAAAAAAAAAATTAAGGACAAAATGGAAAAGGAACAACTTAGTGAGGGCAAAATGGATAATTTGACAGTTAGTACTGTTCATAGCACTGTAACAAGAATAAGTTCCCATTTATACTATAGATAATAAAATACTGTTTATTCACTTCGTTTCAAAATAAAATTATAAAAATATTTAAGATTTTAACCTGAAAACAAACAAGATTGATAATGAAGAAAACCAAAAAAAAAAAAAAAAAAAAAAAACAATAATGTACATAATACAATACTATATAAATATATTTCCAATCCCAAAATTTACATAATATCAACATCCACTTCATTTGTACTACCTTGTCCTTTACTTCTCCCACTCCCAGTCCCATTCATTATTCTGTCATTTATCTACAGCTGTACATCACATTTACAAACCCCAAAATCCAAGTGCCCAAAACCACACCATCACACGTGCGGTCAACCCAAACAACTCAACCCGCACGTATCACGTTTAACTTACTAAAATTAGTAAGTCAACCCCCATCTCAATCTTCATAGTATTATACTGTACAACACCTTATGCATCACAGTACAATAATTTTGAGATATCTCGATTATACGAACAATTTGACTGTTATCTAGTTGAACTGCACTGGACTGGGAACTGGTCCACATCCAAAAGTTAATTTGTTAATCCTTGTTCAAACTCTCCCACAAAGATGTGCATTCCCTTCTAGCAAACCCAACCCTCTTATTTTCCAAATCATAAACCACTTCTAAACCTTGTTGCTGATAATTTCCCAACAATCCGGCGGGCCCTCCGGAGTCCGGAAAATTACCACCGTTCATCAGCATCATACACCCAACTTTCCTCTTCATCTTGCCATCATTACCGCCGTCCAAAAACTCATGGAAGTAGTTTCTCCTAGGCATCACCACACTAGAATTTCCCCCAAAGTGTAACACTAGTTGAGGCACAACGGCAGCCGCCTTTTTAGCAACCGAGTCATTAATAATGTAACACGGACTGAGTCCGGTTCGACCCTCAACATCATTCGACCGCTTATAAACCTTGCCAACTCGGTGGTCAAACTCGGTAACCACCGCGTTGTATAATCCAGGTGGCAACATAGTGAAAGTGGTCCCCGAGTCAACCACCATCCCGCCGTTTCCATTTCCATCGATTCTTTTCAAACTCGGTGGCGCCGCCAGCTGCTGCTTCCCAACGGTGATGCCCTCGAGGCCGACGGAGTAAAAATACGGGTGTTTTGGGTTTTCCAGCATTGGGGTGTACATAAAATCGTCAATTTGTGGGTCTCCAATTTGTTTTTCCTTGTTTTGATCACGTGAGTAGCGACCCAGAATGAGTGGACTCGGGCGGCGGACTCTGTCGGTGTCAAAGGAGTGAGAAACTAAACAGTAAGAAAATTGGTTACCTAATTGAGGGGAAAAGCTGGCTAGTTGCGCCGGCAAGGAGAGGGAGCCACGGCCAAAGCCGGCAACGCCAATTGGCTCGCCGAGAGCGGAGTGAGCGCAGCCAAAGGTGAAATTCTTGATCATTAACGCCGGCGACGACATGGGTATTACCAAATTATCGGTGTAAAGTTTAGCAACAAGACTGCCGTCGCCGTAGGCGTAGTAAAACGGCGGGCAGGAGAATTTCGAACATTCCGACATCTCAATTGATTCCAGAGGGCATTTTGCCATGGCGCAGAGGTCGGAGGTGGGGAGGTGGGAGTGGACGGCGGAGCAGCCACGTGATTGGCATGTGAGTGGAGCGGCGGAGGTGGTAAGATTGAGAGGTTTATGGTAGGGAATGGTCGCCGGAGAGTACTTACCTTCACAGAGGATGCAAGTGAAGGGTGAACAAGGGAGCCAAACGACGTCGCTGCCGGTATCCATATAAAGAGAGACTGTTTGTTGGGTGGTGGAGGAATAGCCGAGGGAGAAGGAAAGGGTGTAATCGGTGCCGGGGGAAAGAGGGAGTGAGACTTGACGGTGGTGGTGGCGGCGGAATCTGGTGGTGGAATGGGTGGTTGTGGATTTGAGAAGGTGGTGGGTGGAATTGAAATGGGATTTTGATAAGGAGTGGGTTAGTGGAAGGAGGAGGATTTTGGAGGTAGAGGATTGGGTGAAAGAGAGTATTAAGAAGAAGATGAATATGAAAACAGGGTAAGCCATTTTTTATTTTTATTTTTTTGTTACTGTGTGTACTGTGTGTATTTTTGGGAGGGAAGGAGGGAGGGGTTTTAAAGGAGGGGGAGGATTGAGTGAGGGGTTTATGTATGGTGGATGGGTTTTACGTTGGCAAGGTTGTATTTGGGGACATTTCAAACACATTTTTTAGGTGACGTGACTTCCTTCTTCACCATTTGATTACTCCCTCTGTCCCCCTTTGTCCCGTCTGATGAAGAAGGGCACAAATTTTCTTTTTTGACAGCTCAATTGAAGAGGTATAACTAAAAATGAAATTTTTTTTATTATTTTTTTATTTGTGGGACTCATTTGACATACTCACAATAAATACTCCCTCCGTCCCACGTGAATGCAAACTTATTTTCATTTTGATCTGTCCCACGTGAATGCAAACTGTCCAAAATGGAAACAAATTTATTATTTTATATTCACCCTACCCCATCCACTCATTCTCTCTCTTCATTTTTCACCATACAATTTATTAAACCAACCTACTATTAACTCCACTCATTCTTTCTCTTCATTTCCTACCACACATTTTCATTATCTTAATAATACTCCCTCCGTCCCACCTCACTTAAGAAAACTTTCTGAACGAAATAATCTGTGATGGACAGAGCCCAATACTTCACTACGAGCCATGGGGGCCCAACGGGTCCACCAAAGGACCATCTACGAAGAACCAGATCTACATCGGGGTAAGGGCCCGTCCAACAATGGATGGCGGTCGTCGCCACTGAGCGACCAAGCCCATTCAAACGACGAGCCAATGTACTCTTGAACGAAGGTTTGGATCTTAGCCCGTCGATAGGTCAGGAGGAGGTCGTCGCCAATGAGCCACGACTCGCCTAACGACGAGCCTTCCAGCCGCGCCAAACTTATCTCTTACAACAGTGAGCGTCGTCATTGAACGACCAGCTCTCAATGTCGTATGCTCGTCGAAGTCATCTCTCGAAGAGACGACCTATTTGGACGTACAGCTCCAGGTCGTCTTTACTATTAAGCTTCTTCAGTAAGCCAGATTAGTTAGCTAATTTGGGATAATGTCAGACCTACTATAGTGTCTTGTTACACGTGCAATCATGCAACCAGTAATAACTCCAAAAGGCGTGCAGGTTGACTTTCCCTTATAAGGCAAGCTGCTTATCAGTGTCAGGTGTTGCAGTGTCCTTACATAGACGGACCAGTCCCAGCATGACACGTGTACGCCTGGGAGATGGAGCTGATCCAACGGTTGATAACCATCCAATTTAACGACTCTGGTGAAAACCCTAATATCACTACTCCCACTATAAATAAGAGAATAACATCATGGACACAGGTAATGCTTTACTGCATATTTACGTACCCCTGCACTCTCTATACCATTTTTCCATAATCTCAGTCCATCATCTTACTCTCACGTCGGAGGGGCTTGCCGGAAGACCCCCGGTGCAGTTTCACTGTTATTTCTTGTGGTGTGCAGATCACAAAGCTAGCTCAATCATTCGCTGGACCCAAGAACTGAGCCCAACACGCTTTCCTGCGCGATCACTTTCCATTTTGGGCGTTCCACTTCACTTAAAAATTTCCAAAATGGAAACCTTAAATCATTTTCATACTCATAATATTTATTCCACTATACATTTTTCTCTTTTTTACATCACTGTTCTTAATTCTCATGCAACAAGACAAAAATTTTGCTCTCGAACGGGACGAAGAGAGTATTGTTTATTTGTCATATTTATTAATGTTTAGACTCACTCTAGTTTCATTGAAATACATTTGAAATAAAATTGTCAGCCCTGTTGAAGTCCCATGTATCCCACATCAACTTGGAGAATATAAATGATCCAATATATAAGGTTGGTTAACCTCACCCCTTAACAAGGCCTTTTAAGGGGATGAGGACCCAATTCTAACATGGTATCAGAGCCGGGAACGATTCCGCTGCCTTGCTATCCTTCAAAAAGTACCTGTGTGAGTGCTTCAAAATGAAGGATCTCGGGTCTCTGAAATACTTTCTTGGCATTGAGGTTGCTCGCAATCCTGATGGCCTACGTACTTGCCAACGAAAGTATACATTGGATATTATTTACGAGGCCGGTTTACTAGGTTCGAAGCCCTCTAGCTTCCCATTGAACCTAACCATAAGCTTGGTGTTGCTACGGTGCTATCTTGGAAGATCCGGAACGCTATCGACGCCTAGTTGGGCGACTCATTTACTTGGGCGTAACTCGTAGGATCTTGCATATTCGGTCCACATCCTTTCTCAGTTCATGAATGAACCTCGTTCCGAGCATTGGGAGGCTGCTCTACGGGTGGTTCGATATCTCAAAGGCACGCCGGGGCAAGGCATTCTTTTGCGCACTGACAGCGATCTCACTCTTCAAGGATGGTGTGACTCGGACTGGGCTTGTAACGACCCTAACCCTAGGCACTAATTTTAATATCATATTGTGTGCCTTTAATATTATTGTTATTATTATATGTCCATTTTTATATACTTGATTTCATATGTTAGGATAAATGATAGGGTAATAAATTAATGTTCTAGGAAAGATATAAAAATAGAAATAAATAAAGCATTGGGAAAATATAATGATAGGAAATGAATAAATAGTAGAGGGAGGTTAAAATGGGTAGATAAATGATTTTTGGGTTGGATTTAATTATTAAGGTGAAAGCCTTAGTTTGAGTAGGGAGAAAGGGGGGGGCCATTTTCTTTTCTCCTAATTCCCTCCTTCTTGGCTCAATAGTCAACACCCCCATAACCTCCCCATACTTCCCTTCACTTTTTCCCCTACTCCCTCTTATCTCCTCCCACACTCTTTTTCCTCCTCATCTTTCTTCATTCTTCCTCTTATACTTTCTCCATGGAAGCATTGTGAAAGCCTTCCAATTTAAGAGCTCCTACCAAGATTCAATTCTCAACCAAATTCAAATCTAAGTGTCCTTTGGTGAGTAGTTCATCTCAAGGAATTGATCAAGCCTAGGAAATCATCATTTTCTCTTGCATTGGCAAAGGTGAGTTATTATGACTTTCCCTTCATTAAATGTTCATGAACTATTGGATGTTGTTATTGTTATTATATTGTTGGTTGAGTGTTGGGAACCTTTCTTGGTGTAGAGAAATGTTTAATGACCTAGATGTAAGGTTTAGGTATATGGAAGTTGACAAAGAAGCAAGAGAATGGTTTAAATGGGAATAGAAAGGTTAAAGATGAAATGGGTAGTTTAATGAGTAAAACAACCAAGAATTAAAAAAGATTAAAGCTATCTTATGTGATTAGGAATGCTTAAGTATGATATTGGTGATGTTAGGCAACCTCTTTATGTTCACAATTTAGAGAAAGCTTGGGGTGGATTTTTGGATTTTCTTGAAATAGGGAATTAGAGTTCTTCTTTGTGTATTGGGAGCGAGGGCTCCCCCTTTCGGGGAGCGGGCGCTCCCTCCTTCCGTAAACTTGAGTCAAACTTGGCTACTTTGGGAGCAGGTGCTCCCTTTTATTAGGAGCGGCGCTCCCCATGGCGTAAACCGAATACGTAATTTGGTGTCTTGGGAGCGGGTGCTCCCTCCTTTTGAGGCCGGTGCTCCCCCAGAGAAATTTTTCTCCACTTTCCTTTCTCGTGATTTCTCCCAACGACTTCTTAGCTTGATCCCTAACCATGATAAGGTAGTAGAATCTAACCTCCCTGGATACAAATTAATCCTTTTAACCGAGGTTAAAGTAAAATATTTGGGCCACTTAATGACACCTTAAATGGGTTTAAATGGAACTACGGAAGCAGTTTAAATCCGACTCAGGAATCTTTTGGCAATCTTGTTTGACCACTTATCAAATGTGACTTCCACTTGGTAAATTGAGCGTGGACCTTCATAGAGGCCATGTATTGTTGTATATTGATTTCGTAGGGTTGGTTAATGATACCTTATTACATTACTTGATTCCATATTCATTGATAGTTATATGCATAGTGTATTAATTAAATGTTGCACTATGATGTTGGTTGAACATGAGTATATTTTACCATGTGACTATATTGCTTATTTATGCATAGTGTGTTAAAGAAATGTTGCACTATGATGTTGGTTGAGCATGAGTATATTTTACCATGTTGCTATGTTGTTTATTCCCTTTGTGGATTTATTCAAGTATCTATTATGTGCTTGATAATGTGTGAGTCAGCTGACATTTGGGGGTATAACATAATACGATCAATTATGGAAGTGTGACCTAATGTGATCGGATTATGTTATATTCGTGGCCGTCCCCTCCTGTGGCCGCGGGATGGGGTATAGCATCTGTATTGAGCCAAAAGCCTTACGAGTTGCTACTGTCTTATTTGGTTCCCTGAAAAACGGGTCTTATAAGACGTGAGTATTGCTTAAGCAGCTCACTGTAAGATTGGAGTATTATTATACCCAATGTTGTACGACTACTGTTCAGACGGGAAAAGGTAAATCAAGGTAACGTAAGGTGTTTACAGTTTTTCCAACGTGTTATGTGCAACTTGTTATGTGTTGCATCTTATATGGCATATTGCTGCATTCATAATAGCTTGCTTAGATTTATTCTCACCCCTCTCCCTTTTACTGTTTTAGATTCCGAGACAGGTGGACCGACCAAGTAAGGGCGGTGAGGAGTTTGGAGGTTATATTTTGGGATTTGTCGGGTTGATTAGATTGGTATGGAAAGTGTACGTTGGTATAAATCATTTACGGAAATTGTATTATTAAATCTTCATTTATTGTTATAACCGATGCCTTTTTGTAACTAAACAGTTTCGTACTTTCTAAGTTAGTCAACTATTTCTCCATTGTGAAAAGGTGTAGACTTATTTTGAAAATGGTTATAATACTTATATTTACTTTGAAAGTTTAAATAAAGATTTTAAAAGTTTTTGATATTTGGGTTAGTTTGAGGATGCTCCAGCTTGGGACACGTGTAGGTTCCGGGTCGGGGTCCTCACAGTTGGTATCAGAGCTCGGTTAGAGTTCTCGAGTAGAGTCTAGCTGAGTGAGAGTGTGCGATAACTTACGTCGAAAGTTTAATGCAGGAATTTGTTCAAAGACAGAAAATGATATTGACCAACCAAGGAATCAAGGAAAGGTGAGTCTTGGAAAGATAGATTTCCCCACCATCATTTGAGGTATTTTACCTGTCTCAGGAATTAGGGTTCATACTTTTATAAATCCTCGTACATTCGTTCTCATGTGGCATTACATTTCATCTTTAATTGCATAATTGGCCTAAAAGTTGCCTTATGTGCTGGAGGTTCTACTCCTATGGGAGAGTACCTCGAATCATTCTTGTTTATCGTGGTAGTTGTGAAGTATCCATATGTGGGCATGTATTGCCGTTGGATTTGGTCGAGTTACCAATCCGAGAATTATTGATTATATTGACCTGAATTATTTGAGTAGTTGTGGTGTTTGGGGAGGACTGTCGCAAGAAGGGAGTCTCCTTATCTATGTTTGACTTGCCTCCATGTGTGGTTGAGGCGGATAAGTCATTATTTGCTATTATGTCATATATGCGTAAATGTCGAAAGTATGGCCTAAGGAATGTGAAGGTTATTTGGGTTGTGTGCTATATTTGATTTAAAATACACTTGAATTATCTCGTATACCGGTAGTAAATGAATTGGTAAACTCTTAGTTGAGGTTAGGTATATGGCCTAATTAAGAGTGGGTTATGGTTGTGTAACTTGCTTGAGTATTTATACATTGGTGTCTCGTGGGGAGACTAGATATATGAGACTAGTATTGAAAGTGATAGTCTAAGTGGGATTATATGAGTTATAAAATATCGCGAGTAAGAGATCTTATGGAACTAATATATCTTTGCCTTATGTGCTGTAAGTTTATTCTCTAAGGAGAGAATGATTGAATTCTTGCTACTAATTTGAATAGGAAATCTGATATTCTTGTAAGTGATATCACCCTATAAGTTGATTAGGTGGTGCTTTTCAAGTGAGGTTCAAAAAAGGGTTTACATCAGGTATCATACCAGTATATTGAAGCTTTGAGTTGATATAAGGTACTATTTTAGTATTCGGATTCCTAGATAGAGGACACTAATTGGGATGACAGAATTGATGATTCATTTTGGGAAAATTATTTGGTAAAGAAGATAATGAGCGTAGTGAATCTCCACAAGGGTAAATTGTTACTATATTTAGAAAAGATGATACTTGGTGGTTAATTATAAGGTTATAGAGATCTTAAATAGGTAACTGTGAAGAATAAGTATTCGTTAGCACTTGTTGACGATTTGTATGACTGATTTTAGAAAGAGAATTGTTATATAAACCCGTAAAATTGTTGAGTAAACCCGTAAAGCATAAATTACAATTATGCCATCAAATGAAAATACTTTTCTACCCCTAATTCATACCCCCATTACCCCACCTTCCCCCTCACTCTACCACCCTTCATCCCAACCCACTGTCTCTCTCGAATCCGGCCACCACCATCCCAACCGCCACCACGTAGCTTCGACACAAACCTCCACCCACTACCATTTCTCCATTAAATCCTATTTTCTCACTTTCCAATTCCCAGTTCTTCAACATATTAGAAAACCCAGATTTTGCAAAAATTCGGCCAGTAGTGACCGAAATTCAGTCCAGGTTCGGCCACGCCCTAGCCGAAAAATATTGAAAAGTTCGGCCCACACCGTAGAAATTTTTAAAAAGTTCGGCTCTGGTTTGCCGAACCACCCAAATCGGCCGGGTGTGGCCGATTTTAAGCAAGTTCGGCCACTACCGCCGACCAGAATCAAATTTTCGGTTGGTAGCGGCCGAACCACCCAAATCCAGAAATTTAAATGTAATCGAACCAAAAATCGAAATTTCTCAGTCTCTCTCTCTAAAAATCAGTTGATTTCTTCTTCTTTTCTTTCTCTCAAACTGATTTTCTCTCTCTTTCTCTCTCTAAAAATGGTGGTGGGTGGTGTGGGTGAGAGAGAAAATGAAAGGGTTAATGGGTGTGGGTGTGGGTGTGTGGGTGAGTGGGGTATAAAGGGAAAAATGGGGGGTTTGTTTTAATTTTTTGGGGTGGTTTTAATATTACGGGTTTACTCAACAATTTTACGGGTTTATATAACAATTCTCTTTTAGAAACTAGTAGGATACTCAATGGTTATTAGTTGAATTTTTCGGAGTGTTACAATTACAGTGAGAATTTGCTTTAAGGATATACTTAAGACAACATTTATATATAGTATGACCGTTTTGATTTGTGGATTGTGTATTAGTTATGGAGAGGTAAATAGGGTAAATGCGAAAAAGTATAATAGATACAGTTATTGGTGACTTAAAGGATCAACTTCAGAAATTGGTAATATATGTATATGGTTCGTTTTGAGAATTGATTATCATTAGTTGAGAAAATGAGGATGAATCTTATTGGAAGACAGGATACTTTAGGATGATTATATACTATAGGTCGACTTAGTTACGTGAATCATATGAGGGATTAGTGTGATGCTTGAAAGATATTGACGTTATACGGATTTTGAGTTTGTTGATGGTTATTGAGAGTTAAGTTAGATTATACCGTAATGTTTAATTGAAATTTGGGAATGATTGATCTATGAGAGTTCCAATTATATTTTCTTATTTAGAAATTATGGTATTTGATTGGGAACTAGATGTTTACAAAATGTTGTTGCTAAGTACAATACCAGTATCAAAGGTAGGGAATAGATGACTCAAATTAAGTAAAGGCGTTGAATATTCAACTTGAAGAATTCTTGAAGTGAGGATGCTTTGCCAAGTTTATAATCTTAATAAATGTTTAGTGTTATTTATCAAAGATAGTAATAAGAATTACGAGACTGTGTTTTCTTATAAGGAATTCAACTAAGTAAAAATATTATGAGTGGTGGCTACACTATAATTAGAAGTCAAACAAAAATATTATGTTAGAATTTTTTTTTAAATGTGCTTTAAAACTTTGGGTTGTATATCGAACTTCGGTATGAGCAATTGTGCCCTTCAGGGGTAGTTCATTTAATAAGGTCGATGCTTAGTTTTTGTGTAAATTAAAATGTGAGTAATTTGACTATCTACATTTGGTATGGGACGGTTGTAGATAATTAAATCACTCGAGTTATTTTTGTTAGCTTATCAATCCTTTGAAATTTACGAGTGATTTAGTTAATTAAAAGCGGTATGGGCCGGTTTTAAATAAGTAAACCATTCGGGTCTCTTTGGATCTCTTCTTATATTATCATTTGAAATTCTGAAAAATGTTGTAAATTTTCGAAAGACATGTTACTTTAAAGTTATAGTTCGTACAGAAGCAAGTAGAAAAGCAACCTAGTTCCCCTATAGTGATTAATTGTATTAAAAGTTTTGATCCGAGAAATAATTGATAAATTGTGGAGTTATTAATGTGGAAGTCGCAGTAGACTCGGTTTTTGTTTCGGAGTTGGATCGGCTCCGTTGTGGGCGGCCAACCATTCAATTTGAATATTGATTTGTCACTAGTCCTGAACATGATTGGAACATTGAATGGTGATAATAGAATGTTGACATTAGAAGATTTATTAAAATACTTAGAGTTCTAGGATTGAACTTAAGAGTATTAAAACGATGGGTTTGTGATTGGGTTACCTTGGAAGTAAAAAGGAGTATGTTGTTTTGTTTATAGAAAGTTGATTTTATTTTCTACTCATTGTATATGTTTATAAGTGATGCAATTCTTTGATCAAGTCCTCATATATGTTAGGGGATCGTTTAGTTGTATAAACCCCTAGTATTAAATGGATTGGATAGACATCATTTGGGAAGGTCCTTTTGAAATGTAGGAATGTTATTGAGTTTAACCTTGTGAAAATTGAGGAATCATTACGTATTGTTGAGGATATGCTACGGGCATGTACAATGGATTTTGGTAGTCGATAGGTCGTATGATTACCAGTGGTTGGATGCGTATGATAGCAGTTATTATTCTAACTTTGAGATAAAACCGTATGAGGCGTTGTTAGGGAAGAAAATATCGATCTCTAATTTGTTGGGTTGAGGTTAGAGAAGCAAGGCCTAAAGTAGATTGGCGCCAAAAATTTGTTAATCCATTTGAAGTTTTAGAAAGGGTTGGTGATTTGGCTTATAGACTGACTTGGAGCAAATTGTAGAGTAATTGAAGTTTTAAATGTAATATCGTAACGTATTTGGTGACATAAGTTGTAATACTTTTATTTATTTATATTTTCATTGAGATCGTGAAAATTCGGGTTAGTGATATTTGTATAGTATGCTTGGGTCGTTGAGTGGTAATATCATATTATTAAGGGAATTAAAAAAAATTTTTTTGGGAAGAATCACAACATTGAAGGGACTGTTTGGGAATTGAAGTCTGAGGTATACATGTAACCGAGGCGGGTTGATCAGTTAGGTAAGTGACAGTCAAATTCGGGACGAATTTTCTTTAAGGGGGAGTGAGTGTAACGACCCTAACCCTAGGCACTAATTTTAATATCATATTGTGTGCCTTTAATATTATTGTTATTATTATATGTCCATTTTTATATACTTGATTTCATATGTTAGAATAAATGATAGGGTAATAAATTAATGTTCTAGGAAAGATATAAAAATAGAAATAAATAAAGCATTGGGAAAATATAATGATAGGAAATGAATAAATAGTAGAGGGAGGTTAAAATGGGTAGATAAATGATTTTTGGGTTGGATTTAATTATTAAGGTGAAAGCCTTAGTTTGAGTAGGGAGAAAGGGGGGGCCATTTTCTTTTCTCCTAATTCCCCTCCTTCTTGGCTCAATAGTCAACACCCCCATAACCTCCTCATACTTCCCTTCACTTTTTCCCCTACTCCCTCTTATCTCCTCCCACACTCTTTTTCCTCCTCATCTTTCTTCATTCTTCCTCTTATACTTTCTCCATGGAAGCATTGTGAAAGCCTTCCAATTTAAGAGCTCCTACCAAGATTCAATTCTCAACCAAATTCAAATCTAAGTGTCCTTTGGTGAGTAGTTCATCTCAAGGAATTGATCAAGCCTAGGAAATCATCATTTTCTCTTGCATTGGCAAAGGTGAGTTATTATGACTTTCCCTTCATTAAATGTTCATGAACTATTGGATGTTGTTATTGTTATTATATTGTTGGTTGAGTGTTGGGAACCTTTCTTGGTGTAGAGAAATGTTTAATGACCTAGATGTAAGGTTTAGGTATATGGAAGTTGACAAAGAAGCAAGAGAATGGTTTAAATGGGAATAGAAAGGTTAAAGATGAAATGGGTAGTTTAATGAGTAAAACAACCAAGAATTAAAAAGATTAAAGCTATCTTATGTGATTAGGAATGCTTAAGTATGATATTGGTGATGTTAGGCAACCTCTTTATGTTCACAATTTAGAGAAAGCTTGGGGTGGATTTTTGGATTTTCTTGAAATAGGGAATTAGAGTTCTTCTTTGTGTATTGGGAGCGAGGGCTCCCCCTTTTGGGAGCGGGCGCTCCCTCCTTCCAGAAACTTGTGTCAAACTTGGCTACTTTGGGAGCAGGTGCTCCCTTTTATTGGGAGCGGGCGCTCCCCCATGGCAGAAACTGAATACAGAATTTGGTGTCTTGGGAGCAGGTGCTCCCTCCTTTTGGGAGCTGGTGCTCCCCCCCAGCAGAAATTTTTCTCCACTTTCCTTTCTCGCTGATTTCTCCCAACGACTTCTTAGCTTGATCCCTAACCATGATAAGGTAGTAGAATCTAACCTCCCCGGGATACAAATTAATCCTTTTAACCGAGGTTAAAGTAAAATATTTGGGCCACTTAATGACACCTTAAATGGGTTTAAATGGAACTACGGAAGCAGTTTAAATCCGACTCAGGAATCTTTTGGCAATCTTGTTTGACCACTTATCAAATGTGACTTCCACTTGGTAAATTGAGCGTGGACCTTCATAGAGGCCATGTATTGTTGTATATTGATTTCGTAGGGTTGGTTAATGATACCTTATTACATTACTTGATTCCATATTCATTGATAGTTATATGCATAGTGTATTAATTAAATGTTGCACTATGATGTTGGTTGAACATGAGTATATTTTACCATGTGACTATATTGCTTATTTATGCATAGTGTGTTAAAGAAATGTTGCACTATGATGTTGGTTGAGCATGAGTATATTTTACCATGTTGCTATGTTGTTTATTCCCTTTGTGGATTTATTCAAGTATCTATTATGTGCTTGATAATGTGTGAGTCAGCTGACATTGGGGGTATAACATAATACGATCAATTATGGAAGTGTGACCTAATGTGATCGGATTATGTTATATCTGTGGCCGTCCCCTCACGTGGCCAGGATGGGGTATAGCATTTGTATTGAGCCAAAAGCCTTACAGAGTTGCTACTGTCTTATTTGGTTCCCTGAAAAACGGGTCTTATAAGACGTGAGTATTGCTTAAGCAACTCACTGTAAGATTGGAGTATTATTATACCCAATGTTGTACGACTCACTGTTCGAGACGGGAAAAGGTAAACCAAGGTAACGTAAGGTGTTTACAGTTTCCAACGTGTTATGTGCAACTTGTTATGTGTTGCATCTTATATGGCATATTGCTGCATTCATAATAGCTTGCTGAGATTTATTCTCACCCCTCTCCCTTTTACTGTTTTAGATTCCGAGACAGGTGGACCGACCAAGTAAGGGCGGTGAGGAGTTTGGAGGTTATATTTTGGGATTTGTCGGGTTGATTAGATTGGTATGGAAAGTGTATGTTGGTATAAATCATTTACGGAAATTGTATTATTAAATCTTCATTTATTGTTATAACCGATGCCTTTTTGTAACTAAACAGTTTCGTACTTTCTAAGTTAGTCAACTATTTCTCCATTGTGAAAAGGTGTAGACTTATTTTGAAAATGGTTATAATACTTATATTTACTTTGAAAGTTTAAATAAAGATTTTAAAAGTTTTTGATATTTGGGTTAGTTTGAGGATGCTCCAGCTTGGGACACGTGTAGGTTCCGGGTCGGGGTCCTCACAGGGCTGCATGCCCCATTTCTCGTCGTTCTCTTACCGGGTGGCTCATTTTTCTCGGGCATTCCCCCATATCTTGGAAGACTAAGAAACAACCTACTGTTTCTCGTTCTTCCGCTGAGGCTGAATACCGCGCCATGGCAGCTCTTACATGCGAGCTTAAATGGCTGAAGGGTTTATTGTTGAGCATGGGTGTCCATCATCCCAAGGCTATTCCCATTTTCTGTGACAGTGAATCGGCTCTGATACCATGTTAGAATTGGGTCCTCATCCCCTTAAAAGGCCTTTTAAGGGGATGAGGACCCAATTCTAACATGGTATCAGAGCTGACCCAAGTTGATGTTGGGCTTAAGTTAACCCGTGTTGGGTGCCCGTGTTGGGTTTAAAGTCCACGTGTAGTGCCAAGTTACCGGCCTACACGTGAGGGAGCGTGTTGAAGTCCCATGTATCCCACATCAATTTGGAGAATATAAATGATCCAATATATAAGGTTGGTTAACCTTACCCCTTAACAAGGCCTTTTAAGGGGATGAGGACCCAATTCTAACAAGCCCTTAGCACCGGTGAGTATCTTCCTTGACGGAAGACTAGTTGAAAACAATGAGCAAACTTAAACTAGTCAAATGTTTTTGTTATTAGTTTTTGGTGTGCGAATCAATAATTTAGTCTAGAATAAAGAAAAAATTAATATGAAGTCGCAAAAGTAATAAAATCAAACCTTTAATCATGAGGGATCGTCTCATGTTTATACTTCTTCCGTCCCATTTATTATTTCACCGTTTTGAGCATGCACGCAAATTAAGAAAAAAATAATGAAGAAAGTGTTGTGAGTATAAAAGTAAAATAAGAGAGGGAATGAGTGGAGGGAATAGTAAATTTAAAAAGTATTGTGAGTATAAAAGTGAAATAGGAGAAAGAATGAGTGGATGGAATAGTAAAGATTCTTTGCTATTTTAGAAAAGGTAGAGCTTGTTGAAGTCCCATGTATCCCACATCAACTTGGAGAATATAAATGATCCACTATATAAGGTTGGTTAACCTCACCCCTTAACAAGGCCTTTTAAGGGGATGAGGACCCAATTCTAACATGGTATCAGAGCCATGGTTCGGATGTTCCGGCCTGGGTGGACCGTGTGTGTGCGATTATAGTGGTGGTGGGATTCCCTCTTGTGTGACCTTGCGGATGGTCTTGGTTTGAGGGGAGGATTGTTGGGGTGCAAACCCGTGTTGGGTGCCCGTGTTGGGTTTGAAGTTCACGTGTAGTGCCAAGTTACCGGCCTACACGTGAGGGGGCGTGTTGAAGTCCCATGTATCCCACATCAACTTGGAGAATATAAATGATCCACTATATAAGGTTGGTTAACCTCACCCCTTAACAAGGTCTTTTTTAAGGGGATGAGGACTCAATTCTAACAAAGCTTTTAACGGGACATCCATTTTGACAAAAGGTGAAGCTTCAAATGGGACTGAGGGAGTATTTGATTAGGAATGAGGATGATCATTATAGATAACCCATGTAGGTCGGATTTGTAGGGATATACTCCCTCCGTCTCGCTACAAATTGCACACTTTTCTTATTGGGCGTCCCATTACAAATTGCACACTTTCTAAAATGACAAAGAATCTTTACTATTCCACCCACTAATTCTCTCTCCTACTTTACTTTTATACTCACAATACCAAACAAATCACTATTTCCTACCCCACTTTCTCTCTCCAACCTCACTTTTCATACTCACAACATTTTTTCCATTATTTTTTTCCTTAATTCACGCGTAAACATTAACTGTGCAATTACTAGCAGGACGGAGAGAATATATCTTATCTCTGTTAAAATAATATCATGAAAAAAGTTAAGGAGAAGGTCTCAGTCCGGCTAGTAGTCTAACCGTATCACTCAAGGTTTTATGGCACGGAGCCATGGGGCAATCGCGCCCGGTGGTTTTATGGCACGGAGCCATGGGGCGATCGCCCCATGATCGGGCGTGATTGCCCCGTTTCCCAATTTGGCACCCATGCGATCGCTTCTCTCATGGGCGCGATCGCTCCCTTTTGGCAGAAACTTGGCGAGGTCGCCCGCCTTGCACCGCGTGGTCGCTCCCTGACTGGCATGCCGGGAATTTTGAATTTTGCTATTTTGTTCCCTAATTTATGCGTTCCCAACTTAGATGGAAACAAACGCAACAAATCTCCACCTTGACATCTAACCTCCAAATCAAAACTAGAACTCTCCCTCTGCCTCAATTGCTATCTAATAGTTGCGAACATTCAGTAAGTCCAAACAATGTTGGAACTTACTCGTTGGAACGGTCTTCGTAAACATATCTGCATGATTGTCCACATTACCCAATTTCTTCATCTTGATCCGCTTCTTACTCCTCAGAAAATGATACCTCACATCTATGTGCTTGGTCCTCTCATGATTAACTTGATTCTTGGCCAAACAGATTGCACTCAAACTGTCACAAAATATTGTAGCCTGCTCCTGATGTAATCCAAAGTGGCTGATAAAGCCCTTTAGCCATATTCCCTCTTTAGCAGCTTCTGTCAATGTCATATACTCTGCCTCCGTAGTAGACAATGTCACCGTAGATTGTAGAGTGGAATTTCAACTGTCAACTAACCCACCAAGAGTGAACAAATACCTGGTCATAGATCTCCTCGTATCAACATCCTTAGAGTAGTCTGAATCACAATAACCCTCAACTTCACATTATGTACCACCTCCATAAATAAGCTCAATATCTGAAGTACCCCTAAGGTAACTGAAGATGTTCTTCGCTGCTTGTCAATGTTCCTTACCAGGATTTCCTATAAACCTACTAACAACACTAACAACATAAGCAAGATTTGGCCTAGTGCAGACCATAGCATAGATCAAACTACCAACTGCACTAACATAGGGTAGTCGAGCCATATATTGTTTCTCCTCATCCGACTTAGGTGCAAAAGCAATAGACAGACGTGCATTCGCTGCACTTGGAGAATCTAAAGGCTTTGTTGTATACATGCCAAACCTCTCTAAAACTTTTTTAATGTAACCTTTCTGGTATAAGAATAGTTATCGTTGGTTTCTATCCCTAAAGATCTCCATACCTAAAATTTTCTTTACCGCACCCAAATCCTTCATCTCGAACTCTGCAGACAGTAAAGCCTTCAACTTCTTAATATATGACTTCTTGACAGCCGTTATCAACATACCGTCAACATAAATAACCAGATAGATGATCGAACCATCCACTAACTTGTTGTGATACACACAACAGTCATACGCTCTCCTCGTGTAGCCAATCTTTGTCATATAGTTGTCAAATCGCTTGTACCACTGCCTATGCAATTGCTTGAGCCCATAAAAGGACTTTTTCAACTTACACACGTAGACTTCTTTTCCCCGAACCTGAAACACATCTGGTTGTGTCATATAAATCTCCTCTTCCAACTTTCCATATAGAAAAGCTATTTTCACATCTAGCTACTCGAGCTCTAAATCCTAATGTGCCACCATTGCTAATAGCACTCTGATAAAAGTGTGTCTAACCATTGGTGATAAAATCTCATTGTAGTCAACGCCCTCCCGCTGTGTGAAACCCCGTGCAACTACACGAGCTTTATCATTAACCCCCTCTAATGGTGACATACCTTCCTTCTTCCTGAAGACCCACTTGCAAGTCACAATCTTTCTGCCCTCTGGCCTCTTGGTTAGCTCCCATGTCGAATTCTTGTGAAGTGACTCCATCTCATCCCACATAGCTGCATGCCACTGAGCGGTCTCTGAACATGCAACTGCTTCCTTGAAAGTAGCTGGCTCCGAAGCATCGGGCTCCACTTTCTCAACAACCTGAAGTGCATAAGACTCCATATCTTTAAAACCATACCTCACTAGAGGTTTCCAGAAATTAGCCCGTCTAGACCTCTATTGAGCTAACCCACGTTCCTCGGAAACTGGTGATGAACTTTCTGATGCTTCCGTTTCTGACGATAGATCCTGATGAACATCTTACTGTGGACTGCTCAACTATGAAGTATTTTGTAGCTCCACCTGTTTATCAATACGAGCAATACCTGATTTAACCACAGATCTCATAATATGGTTAAGAACAGAGTTTTCATAAAAAACAACATTCCTGCTTATTATTACCCTACCCTCTGATGGAGACCAAATTCGATATCCCTTAACATCATCCCCATAACCCATGAAGACCCCTTTTCTAACCCTCGGCTCCAACTTCCCATCATTAACATGATAATAAGCAGTATAACCAAAAGCCCTTAAATTAGAGTAGTCAAACAGGTATACCTAACCATACCTCATTAGGAACTTTGAGACTGGTACATGTATGTGGTGCTCGATTTATTAAGTAACATGTTGTACTAATCACTTTTGCCCATAACCGTTTAGACAACCCTGCATTGGAGAGCATGCACCTTTCTCTAACTAACAATGTCTGATTCAAGCGCTCTACTACACCGTTTTGCTGTGGTGTACCCCTGATAATGAGATGCCTAGAGATCCCCCACTTGGTTACAAAACTCATCGAACTCAGCACTACAAAACTCCAACCCATTATATATCTGGAGTCGCTTGATATTCTTCCCTGTTTGATTCTCTACTAATGTCTTCCACTATCTGAAATTGGTGAGAGCCTCACTCTTGTGCTTCATAATAATTACCCAAGTATTCCTCGAGTAGTCATCAATCATAGACAAGAAATACTTGTGACCCATCAATGATTTCTAACGTGAAGGTCCCCAACAATCTGAGTGAATGTAATCTAGAATGCCCTTCATTCTGTGAACCCCCTTTGGAAACTTGCTTCGCTTCATCATCCCAATTACACAATGCTCGCAGAACTTAAGATCCTTGACCTTATGGTCACACAGAAGGCCATATTTAGCCAATATCTGCACCCGTCTAATGCCCATATGTCAAATCCTAATATGCCACAACTTTGTCATATCATCCTTGACCACTTCAGATGATACAACCAATACTGACCCAGAAAGCATCCTTCCTTTGAGGAAATACAAGGAGCCCCGGTTAACGCCTCTCATAATCACTTCAGAATCTTTGCATACATAAATTGCTCCACCTTTACCTTTGAAACTGTACGCTTTGTTGTCGAGCTGACTAAGAGATATCAGGTTCTTCGTCATCTGTGGAACATGCCTCACATCGTTCAAAGTGCAGAACTTACCATCATGATTCCGCAGCTTGACAGAGCCAATACCAACCACCATGCAAGTAACACTGTTGGCCATGTGAATATTACCACCATCTACATGCTTATAGGTTGTAAACAACTCTCTACTCGAACTGATATAATAAGAAGCTCCAGAATAAAGAATACACACATCCGACTGTTTTGCAGATTCTTTTATCACTAGAGCATAATCCCCATCAGCGCTGCTTATATCAACTGCAGCGACATTAGCTTCATTGCGATTGGAGACTCGCCTCGCTTCTTCCTAGGACAATTTTTCTTCCAATGTATCTTCCCCTTGCAGTAATTACAAACATCATCAGGTTTCAGGCCCCTCTTGCCAGAAGACTTTTTCTTTTTCTATTTACTACTAGAACCCCTGCTGCCTTCCGCAATCAAGCCTGATGTCTGATTATCTATACCACTATTAACATTTCCCTTACGACGTAACTCTCTAGTCTTGAGCGAGAATTTCACCTCCTTTAGAGTCACCGTATCCTTACCACTGATACTAGATTCAACGTATTGCTCATATAATAAAGGCAAAGAAACAAGAAGCATTAATGCAGCATCATCATCAGCAACCTTAGCATCTATATTACGCAGTTCAAGTAATAAAGATGTAAACCTATCTAGGTGATCCCTAATGGGCATACCTTCCTGCATTCGAAAAGAATATAGCCTCTGCGTCAGATATAGCTTGTTGGTCAATAATCGTGTCAAATACATATCTTCCAACCCAAGCCACAAATCACCTCCGGAATCGGTATCTGGAATATCCGCTAGAACATCATCATCTAGACACCTAATGATCTTAGTGTGGGTCCTCTCATCTTTCTGATCAGATCTGCCTCTTCCTTCTCTGCTACCTTCTTCGCTTTTTCCGAACCCTTTGTTGTTGCAGTCGCGACAGCACCAGTGGGAACGACTTCTACTTTGCCATTTCGATCCTGATGATCCCCGATTACATCAGCCACTGGAGCCCACAAACCATTGTCTGTCAACAAGGCTTTAATCTTGATTTACCAAAGATAAAAAAACTATTCTTCCCATTAAACTCGTCGATCGGTGATTCAATTCTTGATCCCATCTTCTTCTGCATCGGAACAACCCTAGACCTTATCAACCTAACAGACTCTGATAACAGTTTGTTAGATCAGAGTCTATGTAGCATATAGAAAACAAGCAACATTCACACAATAAACAGATATACGTGGTTCACCAAATTGGCTACGTACACGGATAGAGGGAGAGAATAATATTATATTCTTGAAATCAATCGATTACAATCTCTAATCTAATAAACGAATTCTTGACAAAAAATTCACAAGTGTGCAAAACATATATCTAGAGAAACTATTGAGCAAAAAAAGGACTATGAATATGGTTGGGGGGTAGGATTATTTATATTACCTACTTCTAACCCTGCAAGGTTTTCAACCCTAAACTAATTTATGTCGCTGACAGGCCTTTTCCGGACTAGGGGCGCGATCGCCCCGTTTCCCAATTTGGCACCCGCGCGATCGCTCCCCTCCTGGGCACGATCGCTCCCTTTTGGCAGAAACTTAGCGCGTTCGCGCGGCTTACACCGCGCGGTCGCTCCCTGGGTGGCATGTCAGGAATTTCAATTTTTGCTGTTTTGTCCCCTAATTTAGGTGTTCCCAACTTAAATGACTTCAAATCCAACAAATCTAAATGATCCAACTAAAAAAAAAAACTTGAATTATATGAAATCTTCCCTTGGAACTTCTAAGGGGAGATTTCATATCATTCAAGTTTTTTGTTCAAAGAATACGCGATGCATTAAACTTACATTGAGAATTACAAATTTCTCATTTTTTGTTCAAAGAAATAAAGTTTTCTCTAATTATCGATTCAATTGATGAATGGAGTATTATAAACGGGTAATCACCAATAAAATCAAACAGAAAGTTTTGTATTTTAAAAAAAGGACACTATTCAAATGAAAAGTGTTTTTTGTTTAAAACACTGAAAGCGTGAGCTTTTTTAGGGAACAAATATGTTTCCTATTTCAAACCAAATAAGCATATTTGGTGATTTGATTTTGGGACTTTCATGGAAAGATTTATATTGTCCTATTGTGAAAAGGATTTTAGTTTTAAGAAATAAAGTGTTTCCTATTTCGAATCAAAGAGGAATTTTTGGTAAGTTGATTTTATGCTTTCATGGAAAGATTCATAAGTATCCTACTTTGAAAAGGACTTTGTAAATAGAGTAAATATCTTTTATTATCCTACTTTGAAAAGGACTTTGTAAATAGAGTAAATATCTTTTATTTATGTACATAGTTTTATATTAGGACTAACATACTAACAATCTATTCCTTTGTGAGTGTGCTTTATGTTTCCTTGTAGGAATTGGATTCTCACATATGGAAGAATTTGGATTCGTGAAGATCTTCTCCAAGGTGCCTATAAATACAAGAGACCAGCACAAGAGAAGATAGAGCTTGAGAGATTTATTCAGAGAGAAAAACACTCTTTGTTCTTCACGTTTTCATAATATTGTTTTAGGTTGTGAGTGTAGGTTGTGACATACATCCGAAACTCACATCTACGTTTTTGTCAAGTTCTTTGTTTTACTTCTGATTGGAATAGAGTCTACTTGGGAAAGGGAGTCTGTTCTTATCGTAGAAGGTGATTAGAACTTGTTTAGTATTTTCATATTTTAGTTTTTCACTTATTTGTTTTTGTAAGAAACAAAAGTTTTTATAGTGAAAGGTTTTTGGGCGTAAGCCTAGTTTGCGATCTCATAGATCGATGGCGTATATAACTCTTGAGTTATTGCTTTTAATTTGTTTTATTCCGCTGCATTATCTGTGGATGTGTGGACAGTTGTGAGACACATCTGTACTCACATCCGTGTCTGTTGCGTGATCTAAGTTTCCTAGCTACACGAAACTTTCAATTGGTATCAGAGCCAACTCTCGAAATATTGCGAGTGTTGATCCAGAAAGTGTAGTCATTATGGAATGCCAAAATCACCAAAATAGGCCTCCTGTCTTGGATGGCACAAATTATTCTCTTTGGAAGTCTAAGATGCGAAATTACATCAAAAGTATTGATGAAAGAGCTTGGATGTGCATTCTTGTTGCATGGCAACCTCCTACTGTGGAGAAGAAGCCTGCGTCTGGTGTTGGTGAGTCTATTTTTGAAAGAAAACCTGAAGAGCAATGGACTCTTGAAGAAATTCGAGTTTGCTAATTATAATTCAAAAGCTATGGGTGCTATTTCCGGCCATGTTTACGGGAATATGTACAAACTTATCACTAATGAGAATGTAGCCAAATTTGCTTGGGATATTTTGCAAACTCAATGTGAGGGAGCACCAAGTGTAAAGGCTACTAGGCTTAGAATTTTAATGGATAGGTTTGAGACCACTTCGAATGGAAGAATGCGAAGATATCGTTTCCTATCTTTGCTAAGATCCATGAAATCTCCAATGAATGCACTAGCCTAGGAGAGTCAATTTCAAATGCTAGATTAGTAAGCAAAATCTTAAGGACTTTGCCGAAAGGTTTAACATTAAGGTGGTGTTATTGAAGAAACCAACGACACCAACACGGTAGGTTTTGATAAAATTGTTGGTATTCTAACTGTTTTTGAGCTCAATCTTGAGGCTCAACAAAAGAACAAGGCAATAGGTATTGCCCTTAAAAGTTCTGCGGCCATTCCAAAGGAAATAGGCGGACATTTCCTCTGAAATTAATGAATCTAATCTTGAGGAAGATGATATGGATGTAATCACCAAGAAGTTCAATTCTATTTTGAAAAACAAAAGGAGAAACAAGTTTCCTAAAAGGAACTCTCAGGATTTAGAGAAACAAGAAGATAATCCTGATGAAGGGTTCAAAAAGAAAAGTTTTGATAACAAGAAATCCTCTGATTTTGTGCAATGTAGAGCATGTCGTGGCTTTGGTCACTTTGCTAATGAGTGTGCTAACACACTTAAGAAAAGGGGAATTAGTTACCTTCTTTGCTTGAGTGATAGTGAGGATGATGAAGTATTTGCTAACATCTCTACGTTTGAATCTTCCTGCATGCATTTTAATGCTTATACTGCGGATACAAATGAAGAAGAATTTTCTGAAGGCGATGCGGAGACGGATGTGGATACGAGATGTGTACACATCCGAACTCACATCCGAGCAGACCTTTAAGCTGTTTCACGGTAAAAGGAGATTACGATAATGAAGATGAAGATAGGGACATTCCCTATGAGGAACTCGTTGCAACCTATAAGGAGCTGCATACGATTGGATGAAAAGATTGGACAAGATTGAGGTACTTGTTAAGGTAAATAAATCTCTTTCTAATAAATTGGGTGCTTGTGAAGATGAAAAAAATTTGTTCTTTCAAAGGAAAATGATACTCAAAAGATACCATTGCAAGACTTGAAGTCCTTGTGACCAAAAGAGAAGTTGACCTTGAAAAGTTCAAGAATCAATGTGAAAAAGGCGATAATACTTTTACTAAGTTAAACAAAAGTAAAATGAAAATGGAAGAAGCTTTTTCTATGGGTCAACGTGACAAAATTGGTATAGGTTTTGAAAATAATTTTGTAAAGGAGGGATGTGAGGCTTCTACCTCTAAAAGTGTGAAAAAACAAGCTTTTAAAGAAAAAGTCATTCTACGAGTGAGAAGAGACCAAGGAAGAGGCATTACATTTGTCATTCTTGCCTAGCTCACTGGTCACATTAGGCCCTTACATTTACAAACTCAAGGCGATAAAAAATCTGGTCACTTCAATCGGCCTCGGATGTGTGAGAAGATGTATGCACATCCTAACACACATCCTGTCAATCTGAGACCTCTGCAACCCAAAAAGAAAGCGTAAAGCAGTGGGTGGCCAAACCAATTGCCACTGCAATGTTGTTTACTCTTCCCTCAAAAAAATCTTGTCTCTGGCTCTTGGTATTTTGATAGTGGGTGCTCTAGGCACATATTTGGAAACCAAGCGGAGTCCTTCTTGACTATGAAGTGATTAGTGGAGGGAAAGTAAATTTTGGTGGAGGTGCTCGAGGAAAGATTGTTGGGAAAGGAACCCTAGATGTCAAGGGTCTCCCAAAATTGCACAATGTGTACCATGTGGAAGGCTTGAAAGCCAACCTAATAAGCATCGATCAAGCTGTGTGATGATGACCTATTTGTGAAGTTTGATAAGCACTTGTGTGAAGTGTTTAATAAGGATAACACATGTGTCCTCATTGGTCTAAGATCATCGACAATTGTTACAAGTTTTGTGACAATTTGTCTTGTTTAAGTTTTTCGATGTTGTATTTGATGATACACTTGATTTTAACCTCAAAAATGCCAAGGAAGATGTTTCGGGTTATCAGCTGGAGTGGAAATCTGGCGATATAGGTGTTGAAGATATGGAAAGCACTTTGCAAAGGAAAAACGAGCGGATGTGTGCCCGGATGTGCGAGAAGGATGTATCTGCGGATGTGAACACAACCGTTCCCACATCGAACACACATCCACTCAAAGAACTGAGTGCGAAGTCAGCTCTTGATTCGGAAAGGAGAAGTTATTTCTGAAAGAAACCATGTTGGGTCTGTTGATAGCTCAGATGACATTTTGTTCAGAATTCAGAAAAATCACCCCACGTCTCAAGTGATTGGTGAAGTGCATGATCAAAGGCAAACCAAAAGGAATGAGAAGGTAAATCACAGTTATTTGGATGCTTTATGGAGTCATACATCCTTATACTCCAAGGTATGTTATTCTTTGCTTTGTGTCTATAATTGTGGGATACATTAACTTAGATTGGGCAGAAATTTTTTATGATAAAAATATTTGTGTTCGATGTTCCTACCTTGATAACATCCTTGATTCCTGGTATAGAAGGAGAAAAAGTTATGTCTCCTTGTTCATAGTTAAGGCTAAATATGTTGCCCTTGGAAGTTTTTGCACTATGTTACTTTGGATGAATCAAATTCTGAAAGACTATGGATTGAATAGCAAAATTTTGACTGCTTTTTGTGATAACAAAAGTGCCTTGGACATATCTAAAAATCCTGTCCAACATTCTAGAACAAAGCACATTGATATTAGACATCATTTCATCAGAGATCTTGTAGAACAAAAAAGCGTAGTATGCGGAATTTGTTGGGATGAAAATCAATTGGGTGATATATTTACAAAGGCATTAGTTTTGGAGAGATTTTCCTCCTTAAGGAAGTCTCTTGGTTTGTGTGATATCTAAGGTTGTGAGCACAAATGTGTCTCACATCCTCTAACACATCGTATATTAGTTTAACAAAAAAAAAAAAAAATCATAAAAGAAAAATCCAAAAATATCATGCATTAGCACGAAATTTCTCAGTGTGGTCACTTGTGAGTCTTCATCTTGACATTGTTTTTGATCACTTAATTGTGAGTATTTCCTGTCCATGTTATCTTTTGATGACTTGGTATAACCTTCCTAGGTATCTCACAGTGGGTGCTAAAAGAAAAAAAAAATATATGTGAGAAACAGCTGCTTCACCCTTAGTATGAAGCCATACCATTGTGATCAAGTGATTTTCATAAGAAAACTTGAAGTCAAACTTGACAAGATCATTGGGAAAAAGGGCTATCTTTGGGATCAAGTAAAGTGAAAGCTACTCACAATGCAAAAATCCACAAAAAAAAAAAAAAAAAAAAAAAAAAAAGGTGGATGCATCCTAGAGGCTGTGCAGATTGGATTATTGCTCATTGACTTTTTGTGATCTAAATGTGTCCCCAAATGTGACTCACATCCTATGCCACATCCATAAGCTGAGAATTTTTTCCATCACCTGTGTGTTTGCATCATGCTAGGCATACTGCATTTTTTTTGGACATATAGGAGCTTTGTAAATATGCTAGTTAATTTATTTTCATTCTTAATTCATTCTTTGATTTTACATGTTTTTGATTTCCAATATCTCCCATGAAAGAAAAAAGGTGTGTATCAATCCGTATTTAAAAAGGAAGGAAAATTTTAAAGGGATTGTTGAAAAGATATGGGAAGTGATTTTTTGTTACCATAAAACGTTGGCAAAATTTTGATTTATTTTAATCCCTATTCTTTACGCAATTATTTGTGTGTGTGGAAATATCAAAGGGTTATAGTCGTAGGTGGATCTTTGTGAAATTTTGGTTTGTGTGAGACCTTTTTGGAAAAAAGAATTCCTTAATTCAGTTGGAAAGGGGGAGTTGTATGTTTAATTGTGTGCCTCATCTGTCACATCTCTTTAATCCTTCATTGTGCTTCTTTCCCCTCTACCCCAATTTTTATCTCACACACACACACCATATATTTCTCTCTCTCTCTCTCTGTCTGTCTAATCAATCTGCAGAATCAATGGAGCTGAAGCTGTGGATGTGCGTCAGGATGTGGCCACATCTTGTCACACATCTGCATTCTTTGATCTGATCGTGGAAGCCTTTGATGCATAAATTGTTGCGGTTGTTGCCCTCAATGCTCAATTGTTTGCCTCCCAGACACATGCCAAGAACCTTACAGGTTTTTGAAGGTAGATCTCCATAAATGGGTGACTTCACTTTCTAGTCAAAAAGGGGGAGAAGAAGAAAAAGGATGAGAATGATTACGATGTTGTCTTTCTTTGCTTCTTTGCTGATGTTTCAGTTGATGCTTAAACTCAGGGAGAGTTTTAATGTTTGTTCTTACTTGTGAATGAAACATCAACAGGTTTGCTTTTAATATTTGTTTTTAATATTTTTAATTGCTTTTAATATTCGTTTTAGTTATTTGTTAGTTTTAGTCTTGATCTGTAATTCCTAAATATATTTCTTTGAATGGTACATTTTAGTTTATATTTGTTGAGCTGCAATTTTAGTAGTAACTTGTTCTATGCAGTTTTGTGTGGATGTGTTGACACATCTGCACACACATCCATTCAGGGGGAGTTTTCGAATCTGAAAATATTGATCATAGTAATCAATTCATAAATCTTTAGTTTTGACCAGAAAGTCCAAAATAGGGGGAGATTGAAAGCGTGAGCTTTTTTAGGGAACAAATATGTTTCCTATTTCAAACCAAATAAGCATATTTGGTGATTTGATTTTGGGACTTTCATGGAAAGATTTATATTGTCCTATTGTGAAAAGGATTTTAGTTTTAAGAAATAAAGTGTTTCCTATTTCGAATCAAAGAGGAATTTTTGGTAAGTTGATTTTATGCTTTCATGGAAAGATTCATAAGTATCCTACTTTGAAAAGGACTTTGTAAATAGAGTAAATATCTTTTATTATCCTACTTTGAAAAGGACTTTGTAAATAGAGTAAATATCTTTTATTTATGTACATAGTTTTATATTAGGACTAACATACTAACAATCTATTCCTTTGTGAGTGTGCTTTATGTTTCCTTGTAGGAATTGGATTCTCACATATGGAAGAATTTGGATTCGTGAAGATCTTCTCCAAGGTGCCTATAAATACAAGAGACCAGCACAAGAGAAGATAGAGCTTGAGAGATTTATTCAGAGAGAAAAACACTCTTTGTTCTTCACGTTTTCATAATATTGTTTTAGGTTGTGAGTGTAGGTTGTGACATACATCCGAAACTCACATCTACGTTTTTGTCAAGTTCTTTGTTTTACTTCTGATTGGAATAGAGTCTACTTGGGAAAGGGAGTCTGTTCTTATCGTAGAAGGTGATTAGAACTTGTTTAGTATTTTCATATTTTAGTTTTTCACTTATTTGTTTTTGTAAGAAACAAAAGTTTTTATAGTGAAAGGTTTTTGGGCGTAAGCCTAGTTTGCTGATCTCATAGATCAGTAAGCGTATATAACTCTTGAGTTATTGCTTTTAATTTGTTTTATTCCATTTGCATTATACGTGGATGTGTGTGGACGGTTGTGAGACACATACGTACTCACATCCGTGTCTGTTGCGTGATCTAAGTTTCCTAGCTACACGAAACTTTCAATTGGTATCAGAGCCAACTCTCGAAATATTACTGAGTGTTGATCCAGAAAGTGTAGTCATTATGGAATGCCAAAATCACCAAAATAGGCCTCCTGTCTTGGATGGCACAAATTATCCTTCTCAACATTCTCGAATACTCTCACAATAGTGTACAACTCCTTCATGAATGTACACATCTCTCTAACTCACTCTCCCCTATGGGGAGCCACTCTTGGCACCACAAGGCACACATAAACCCCTTCTATATATGTCTATTTATAGGCACAAAACATCTCTTAGATAAAGCCTTATCTAGATAGACAAATATCAAAAGTCTTCATTGAAAGGTCAACCGTCACATTCATGAATCACATGAGACAATGTATGTTGACTCCTTAAACTTGAGCCAAATTTCAACAATCTCCTCCTTGGCAAAAGTTCTTGATCACATACCTGGTTTTGGCTTCCACTATGACAACCGGCTCCACCGAATCATTGTCATCCTCAATTTTGAAATTTTCACGAAATTCATATTCTTCCAACTCTGAATTTCTTCAAAATCTGCCAATGTTGTTCGGACATGACTACCAATGCTAGAAACCATAAAATCTGATCTCCAACGTTCAAATCGTAGATATATGAGTTCTCAAGCTACACACCAAAAATCAGCATGATCCAACGGTTAAAAGCACTACGCCAATTTTCCTACTGCTGCGCTGAAAAATCTGAACCAAAATCTGGAACCTTTTTCTTCATTTTTTGGCTAACTTTTGATGATGCGAATTCCCCTCTTCCACCAAGCTCTGATACCAATTGTTAGGATTGATCTCCAACAAGAGAATTCGTACAAAACAAATCAAACGGTAAACACTCACACAAACAAAGAAAAATGACACACAATATTACGTGGTTCGACTTAAAGCTTATTTCACCAATAAACAATATTATAATTTCTTTAATATTACAATAATAGAGAGTCTTCGCCTCAATACTCTTGAATATTCTCCCTAAAACAAAAGCTTACAATTTCTCTCTTTAAATTGTAGGCTATGCTAATCAAGAAATATGGTAAGACACACCATTTATCACAACAGTATTACAAGAATGGAGGTATCTACATCCTTCTCAACATTCTTGAATATTCTCACAATAGCATACAACTCCTTCATAAATGTACACATCTCTCTAACTCACTCTCCTCTAAGGGGAGCCATTCTTGGCACCACAACAAGGCACACATAAACCATTTCTATCCTATTTATAGGCATAAAACATCTCTTAAATAAAGTCTTATCTAGATAGATAAATATCAAAAGTTTTCATTGAAAAGTCAATCATTACATTCAAAATTCAAGAATCACATGAAATAATGTATGTTAACTCCTTAAACTTGAGCCAAATTTCAACACAACACAGGAGTCGGCGTGTTTCAACATTTTCTGGTAGATAATTAGCAATGGAGATCGACATGAGAAGAGGAGACATCCGTTTATACCTACGGCCGCTCATAATAAGTGGCTGCTCCACCTTTAGGTACAGGTACAGGTACAGGTACAGGTACAGGACAGTACTGGTTGTACTTGTTGTTGTATTTCAAATTTTTAATTATGATTTTTATTTCTTATTTGAGGCCAAAAAGTGTGGCCCCTTCTTGAAAATATTTTTGTTTATTTTCTCTTTCTTTTTTTTTGGATTTTTCATAAATTTATAATTTTGCTTTACTTTTAATTATTTTATTTTATAATAATATTGTAATTGTCTTATCAATTTTTGTGAATACTAGAAGTCATACAATGAGGACCCAAAGTATGATTGAGACAAACAAAAGATTGAATATATTTTTCAAAAGTAAATATTCTTTGAAATACTTTAGCATATACTCCCTCCGTTTCATAAAACCTTACTCCATAAAATCTTACTCACTTATTGTTTCGCGCAAAAAATAAGGAATAATATTATTAAAGTAGGAGTTGTGAGTGGGTAGGAGAGAGAAAGTGAGATAGAGAATAGTAAGTAGATAGTTATTGTGAGTATGACAAGTGGGTTCATGAATAAAGAAGTATTAAAAAGTTTCTTTTTTAGAAAGTGTGACTTATAAGTGAGACGCTCTAAATAGCAAAGTGGGTAAAGTTCTATGGGACGGAGGGAGTATACTAATTTCTATTAGTATAATTACATCAAACTATACTTCTTTGATTTGATAGATTCCATTGAACTATCTATAATACAATACACAGCTGAAATAACCGCCTCTTATCTAGGGTATGAGTGGTGGTCAAGATTGAAAGTTAGAAAATGAATTCGACGGCTGAGATTCTCCTTCCATCATCTGGTTACAACTCCCCCACTTTCTCCTCAATCAACCGGTTATAACTTCCCACGCCTAATAACCGCATCGCCTTTTCTCAATTTGTTATGTCGTTTCTTCTTCTCCAGTTCTTCCACTCTCCTTTCCCCCTCCTCCCAAGCGGCAGCCCTTTCTCTTCTCTACCCCACCCTAAATAGTGTGTCCCTTCCTTCGCCTTCCCTGCACATACTCCCCCTTCCCCACCCCTTTGCGTGAGCCCTCCTTCGCTTTCGATCTTTACTTCATCTTCCATCAACACCAATGTCGCACACACCTCCGTTATTATCCTCATTCCGGCGGCAAATCTCTCTGAACCCACCAGCCCAGTTGTTGAGGGTGACGATGATGGCGGGTGCCATCTCCCAACTTTCCAGTGATCTTGCTTTGCCTCCCGTCTTCCTCCCAAGATTCAAGATTTTTTATTTGTGTTCGATTCAAGTTTCAACTCAATTTGGAAGTGAATTTTGGCCAAGATTTTTATAAAAAAACATTGAATTTATATGGGTGATTTTGTGTTGTTGCGATTGTTTAGTGGCGAGGATGGTGGTGATGGATTTTTCAAATTAAATAAATTTGGTGTGGAGTTCTGTGGTGGTTCAGGCCTTCAAGCCCTAATACATGGCTCAATCTTCATTATATAACTAATATGATTTCCTCTATTGCAGTTACTAAACTCAAAGCCAGAATCGAGGATGGGCATCCAAATACTGAACCTTTCGAAGAAACAGCTGTGCATGATATCCCCTCAGTAGAGACCCAATTGGTAGATTCTAATGGGGACACTGAGGTATTGGATATTCCAGATTTCGCTGACAATCTGAGAGCCCAAATTGTTGATGATAGTGAGAAAGAAGTCATGCTGGATAGTAATGATGAAGAAATACAAAGGAACAAAGCATTGACAGTCATAAAAGAAATGTCCTATGATGAACCTGACAGAACAATGGGACACAAGTCAGGTGGGACCCCCAACGAGGATAAAAAGTAGCTTGATCCTGCTAACAACCATAGCAATTTAGGTCGGTATTGACGATTGACTTACTTGAAGCTGATTGCTTTTACAATCTTTAAAACATATCAGTAACTTTTACCTATATTTATATGTTGATAGACAACTTTAGTTTTCAAAAGTTAATTGAGGCAGCTGATGCGAAAATATCTTATTTTAAAACACATTTCAGTTACTTCTCCTTGGAATGAGCGGCCTTTGAGTTGTAGCAATAGCCAGGTCTCAATTTCACTCATCACATTAATTAAAAACTCAATTAAAAAAAATGGTGTATATGTGTGTGTGTGTGTGTGTTTATCTTTATGAATACCAAATGTTTGTCTAACTTGGGTATAATTTTGACTCAAATGTATAATTTCATGTCAGGATTTTCAATGAGACGATGTAGCCCAGTTGCTATATCAGCGTCAGTAGAAGCAATCTGTTTGGCTAAAGACAGTTTGACCGAAATGGGAAGCAACAATGGGCATTGTTCAGACCATGTTGACCCTCAGTATGACAGAAGTACCTGTAATGAAAAAATGGGATCTCCGAATTACAAAATCAAAGAACAATTGATACAAATGTAGATGCTATTAATCCAGGCCATAGCAGCTGTGTTCCTGAACCTGCAAGACTCAGCTACATTGAATCTCAAGAACCTGGGGAGATCATCACAAGCAGCACTCGACTTTGTGAACCACTATCTCTCAGTTAATGATGTGAACTTGCCTCAAGAAGTTATACTTTTATTTTTGAAGCATTAAAATTATACAATTATCCTCAAAAATATTATAAAATAGAAAATAATAAAAGGTTGATTACTAAAAACTCCAAAACATAAATTTAACTTTATTTATTAAAAAAATAAAAGGTAGATGATTATTACATTAGTTTGTTTTAAAGAGGAGGGGTAAGGTTTTGTTTGTGGTACAAGGTATTTCTGAAATCTTATAAAGTTATAAATCATTTGAGGGACCATATTGTTAATTTATTTTCATTTAATTTGCATTAAAACAACTAAAGAATTCGTGTTAAAAAACATCCTCCGTTAATGACATGTGACTTGCATGTGATCATTTAACGGAATTTTCTAACAAAATTGGTTAAAAATCCTAAATTGTTAACATAATATGAACTTTAGACCGTATATTATAATTAGTGATAGAATGGGGCACATCTTAGGAACACCCCCTAAACTTTGGGGCTCAAAATGTCATTCGCCTTTTTTTTATTGCTTAGTAGTATTTTGGTAGGCAGGATTACCAAAAAAAATGGTATTGTGTTGGGTTGAAAATTGTTAAAAAGAGGAAAGTAAGTGGGGATAGGAGGGGGGGGGGGGTTAGGAAAGACGAAGTGAATGCTGGTTGGGGATAACGTGATGAAGAAAATTTGAATTGTAGGATGTTCTTTCTCCTTTCATATTGTCACCGTGCCATTGGCACGGGTAGGGAGTACTAGTTTTTACATACAATACATAGAAACTCTTTAAATTAATACTCGATAAATTAATAAATTCTATAAAATAATAAATTTGTCTCATTCCATCTTGGATCAGTTGAAAAAATTAAAAAAATCGATAAAATAATAAGATAATAATTTTTCAGGAGACTCCTTTATAATTTTAGGTCTCACAAAAATTATAAATTATAAATTTTTAGAAATTGAAAAACTAATTATTAAAATTTAGTGAAATGTGACTACTCCCTCCGTCCCAGCGAAAGAGCCATTTATTTCCTTTTTGGGCGTCCCATTTAAAAAGCCACTTTCCCAAAAAGGAAACCTTAAATCACTATTCTCTCCACTCATTCTCTCTCCTACTTTACTTTTACACTCACAACATTCTCTTTCTTACATCACCTCCCACTCATTCTCTCTCCTATTTAATTTTTCATACTCACAACATTTAAACTTTTTCTCTTTCCTACATCACATTTCTTATTTTGCGTGCCCGGCTAATTTGATGGCTCTTTCGCTGGGACGGAGGGAGTATATAGCAGACTAGCAGTACAGTAGTTCAAATTTATCATCAAGTTTCAATCTCTTTCAACTTATTATAAATTTTGCTTATACAGAAAAATCTGAAATTTGATGAATCGGGTAAAAAATTGTTTAAATTAACAATTATCAGTTTATCAATAAATTAACACCCGTATAAATTAATAAATTTCAATGATCCCGACATCATTTAATTATAGATTTTTTACTTCATCTCAATTAAAAATTTTGTTTATTTAGTTTCAAGTGAGTTTAAATCCATAGCCCTATGCAACAACCTAGCCTATGTAGTACTCAATAAAAGTCAACCCATGTCAAAGTCAACCCATGTCAATGCTTAGCTCATAAAAATTAATTACACAGCCAATTAATACAATGAGCTGTAGTATTAGGAAGGAACTGAGTCCTTTAACATCAACTTTATGAAGAGCTTTGATGGCTTGCAGACTAATTAAAGAGAAAGAGACTTCAATAATTCACTGCCCCAATCTTTAAATTTGATAGAGAATGTTCAGAGAAATGATCTTCAGTTGTGAACATATCAAAAGTCAAAAGTGTTGAGCTGGGTCGAGCAAGTAAAGCCCAGTCCTCAAGCAATTATTATCACCACACTCTCAGTGGGCTAGGCCCAATTAATGCATGGATCAAGACCCATCTTATTGATCAGTCGACTTAAGTTCATTGTCCGACCTACCAGTTCCCGACCTAACTAAGTCCGACCTTACGATCCAAGTCTCACTTCGGGTACGATCCAGCTCTACCCATCAGTCAGGTCGACCCAACCTTAAGTGTCGACCTCGACCTGCCAGATCAAGCGTCGAGCTAACAGTTGAAGGCGCACGTGCCTCTATTCTTTCCATAACTGGTTCCCTACAAATTAGGGGCCGTTCAGGGACACGTTAACATGACACGTAACTGTCCCACAAATCTCGGAGCTCATGTAGCCCCACCAAATATACCACCTATATCAACTATAAATACATTACCACCACAACGGTACCAAGGTAACTGCAATTTTGTTATCTGAATATCCTTTGTTCAATATGTTGTTTGCTCTCCAATTCATATACTTACTCTCACGCCCGAGGGTCTAAGCCGGAGACACATCCAGCTAGCCGTGGGTTCTGGTTTTCAGGTCAAGGAGTCAGGTGATCAGTCCTGCCACGTGGAGGAAGCTTGATAAGCACATTTTTTGCGGCATCAGTTTGGTTCCATTGCCGATAAGTCGTGCATACTTGGCCTCGAAAACTTTTTCAACCTGCAATCATGGTGACTTCGGATGGACATGTATCTGAGGCCTCACTCGAGCACAACGAAGGAAATGCTAACGCTGGAAATGCTAATTTGCCTCCTCCCCCTCCACCGCGTCAGCACGCTAGGACAACGCGATCTAACAGTGTGGCTGATGGCAGGGAATTGCCAGATGGAAGGAGGGACAAGAGACCTATGGAGGGACAGGGAGCGCCACCTCCACCGAAGCGTCCAACAGGGCAAACGAATGCTGGAAACAGAGCAGGTCCCTCATCCAACCCCTTAAGCAGGAAGGAGATGCTGTTGGAGCGAGCTCAAATTCTAGCCGAATTATTAGCAATGGAGGAGGCAAAACAGGCTGATAGAAGGTCAGAGAGGGTGGCTCCATCTCAAGTTTCTAACAGGGAGCATGCTAGGAGTGCTCGGCCGAAGGAGACTGTAGGACAGAATGTCAAGCAAAGGATGGTGCTACGGCCTCAATCACCTATTCACGTTCCAAGTGACGATCTGAACAGGAATAGAGAGGAGGAAGCCCAGTCAGATCTGAGAACACAACTAGAGGCTAATCGAAGCTTACGTATATCACCGGCCAGGACGCAAAGGTCACAGTCCCACAGGGAAAGAAATGGGTGCAGGTCGCCTATAAGAGAAGATAGGCGCAGGTAGCCACCGAGAGGTGATAGGCGCAGGTCGCCACCAAGAGGTGATAGGCGCAGGTCGCCAACCCAGTCAATAAGGTCACCTTCTCACAAGGATAGGAGGGGCAGAGAAATAACTCCCCCTAGAAGCGACATACATAGGGCCAATTTTGGGAGAGAGAATCACCACGAAGAGAGGCAAAGGCCGAATGATGTCTCCCAGGCTAGGGACGACAGGCCAGATGCTAGGGAGTGGCTCCTATGGAAGAAGAAATTCGAGCAGTGGGAAGCTGACAAGAAGGAAGGTGCTGGAAAGAGCGAGCACAAAGATTTTGCTCTTCGACCTCTAGCCAAGGAGTTGCTTGACTGTCGACCTCCTACAGGTTTCAGATTGCCAGACCTAGAAAAATATTCAGGTGCAACCAACGCCAAAATCCATATACAACACTTGGAGGCCACCATGTGCTTTGTCTCCCACGAGGACGACATGATGTGCAAGGCACTTACAAGCACACTCACTGGGGCAGCCCTTACATGGTTCAATGGTTTGGCACCAGGATGCATCTCAACTTGGTCTTATATGAGGACAAAGTTTCTGGAGCGCTTCTCGACTGCTGGAGCTAGGAAGATGACAGTCACCGATCTAAACAACTTGGTACAAGGGAAAAATGAAAGCTCGATGAGCTATTACACCAAGTTTAAAGAAATGGTCGACAAGATCGAGGAGGACCTCACGGACAGAGAGGTTATCAATTGTTTCAGGAGTGGAATTACTTCTACAGACATGGACTACGAATTGACAGTTCGAACAGTTACTACTCGACAGGAGTTGTTCGAGAAGGCCTACAATGTGGCATTGGCCGAGGAGAGAAAAGAAAAGAAGAATGGGAAAGGACCCAAGATGAGGTCGCTGATGACAAAAAAGACTCAACCAAGAATAGGGGAAATAATAAGAATGGCAAGAACAGAACCAGGGCGACTGAGAAAGTGCCCGAAGCTTTCACTCCCCTAACGGTGAGTCGAACGGAAATAATGAATGCAGTCGAGCTGGCCCGACCTGCCCCTATGAACCCAGTCAATAAGTTCAGAAGGGACAACAGCAAATATTGCGAGTATCATAAGGATACAGGGCATACCACGGAGGATTGTATGAGCCTGAAGCGTATCATTCAGAGGATGGTCGAGCAGGGAAGGCTCGACGCATACGTTAAAAGGCCTCAGGGAGGCGGTGGTGAGCAACCTGCAGGTGGACATCCAGGACCGAGGCAACCTAGGATGAATTTAGGCGTCATAACTGAGCAAGCCAGCAACACAGCTATCAAGCATAAGATTTTTCAGCTCAACAAAGCCCCACATGTGCCCCCAAGGAGCTACGTCAGGGATGAGATGATTAGCTTTTATCCGAATGAGCTAGCAACTAATATGGCGACTAGGGAGCAAGTCTCGTCATCCCAGGACTCATTGATGGATGTACGACGAGCAGACTCTTAGTCGACACGGGGGCCTGCAAGGATATTCTGTTCTACAAAACATTCCAGGAAATGGGCCTTTCAAATGAGCAGCTCGAAAGGTATGACGACAGATTGGAAGGCTTCACCAACCACAGGGTCGATGCCAAGGGACAGATCTAGCTAGACGTCGACCTAGGCCAACACCCCTACAGGTTCGTTTCAAAGGTAAAATTTATTGTTATTGACGTGAACAGTGATTATGCTGCTATACTTGGTATCCCTGGCCAGGTCGCACTTGGAATGGTGGCCTCAATTCTTCATCAGCGAGTTAAATTCCCTACACCAGCTGGAGTCGGCTGTATACAAGGCACAGCTCAAGCATACCTAGATCACGTCCTTAGGGAAAGAAAGAAGAGGGAGCTAGAGATTGAAACTGCAGAAGGATACTTGAAACTGTCTCAGTCGGTCACCAAAACTACTCGACTATCCACGATCACCAGCGTGGAAGAATCGACCTATCACTCACATGACGAGATCATGACTGAGTCGACACGTCATTCTGAAATCACTATGGTCGATCAGGATTCAGTTATGGTCGACCAAGTCCTCATTGGCGAGCAATGCCTCCAAGTCGACAATAACTCGGGGGCCACCACCAGTGAGATAGCAGACAAGCTGGATGAGATGATAGCTGAGGAAGCTCCCCACTTGGGGACCAGAGAAAGACAGAGGATTAGAGAGATCATCGTTGAGCTAGAGGCTGTGGACGAGTTGGAAGCAGTGATTACAAATCCTTCCTATCCTGAGCAGAAAATCCAAATTGGAAAGCAATTGTCACCTGCAGAAAGGTTGGATATTGTGGAGTTACTCAAAGAAAGCAATGATGTCTTTGCATGGCGAGTAGAAGATATGAAGGGGATTAAGGAGGAGGTCGCTGTTCATAGATTGGAGGTCAACCCGACCATAAAGCCTAAACCCCAGAAATTGAGAAGCTTCGCTCGTGACAAAGAGGAGGCCATAAAAGCTGAGGTACAAAAACTTTTGTGCAGGTATCATAAAGGAGGCTACACATACAACGTGGTTAGCCAATGTGGTCATGGTGAAGAAATCAAATCGCAAATGGAGAATGTGCGTCGACTTCACCAACCTCAATCTTGCCTGCCCTAAGGACAGCTATCCTCTCCCCAGAATTGACAAGCTTGTTGATTCCATTGCTGGCCATTCCACCCTCAGCTTTCTAGATGCCTATTCAGGCTATCATCAGATCAAGATGCATGAGGATGACATCGTAAAGACAGCTTTCCAAGCAGCTGGAGGCATCTATTGCTACACTATGATGCCATTTGGGTTAAAGAATGCAGGGGCGACCTATCAACGTATGGTCAACAAAGTCTTTGCTTCACAGATTGGCCAAAACATGGAGGCCTACGTTGACGATATGGTCATCAAAACAAAGGTCGGACGTCACGTGGTCGACCTAAAGGAAACGTTCGCCAATTTGCGAGCAAATGACATGAAACTTAACCCAAGCAAATATGTCTTTGGGGTAGCAGCGGGTAAATTTCTTGGCTTTATGGTGTCACAACGGGGAATAGAGGCAAACCCAGAAAAGATCAAGGCTGTAATCGACATGCAGGAGCCCACCAGTATCAAAGAGATGCAGGGACTTAATGGAAGGGTGGCAGCCCTAGGTCGCTTTATAGCCAAGTCGGTGGAAAGGTCTCTCCCTTTCTTCAAAGCTTTAAGGGGGACGAAAATTTTTGAGTGGACGGCCGAATGTCATTCGTCGTTCCAACAGCTTAAGGAGTACCTTGCCACTCCCCCTCTATTGAGTAGCCCGACTACTGGAGAGACTTTGTTCGTGTATCTATCTGTGGGAGACAAAGCAGTTGCAGCAGTGCTGGTTCGAGAAGAGGAAGGGCTTCAAAAGCCCGTGTACTATGTTAGCAAGGCCCTGTCAGACGTTGAGGGCAGATATTACTATGCGGAGAAGGTCGCCTATGCCTTAGTCGTAGCTTCAAGGAAGTTGCGAGCTTATTTCCTGGCTCATCCTATTATGGTGCTCACGAATGCGCCCTTGAGAAAAATTCTACACAAGCCTCAGAGTTCAGGTCGTTTACTCAATTGGTCAATTGCTCTCACAGAATTCGACATCGAGTATCGACCTCGAAAGGCATTGAAGGCTCAAGCCTTGGCAGATTTCTTGGTCGAGCTGACGTTCACCAAGGAAGATAGCGAGGTGCGAGCTCAGAAGGAGAAAGTTAAGAGGAAAGAGCCAGAGTCTCAGCTCGTTACTTCTTTACCCGATGATTGTTGGAAGGTCTACTCAGATGGGTCAGCTACAAAGAATGTCAGTGGAGCTGGGATTGTTCTGATCGAGCCAGAGTCTGGGACAGTATATGAGGAGTCATTGAGGTTCAAATTTGATGCATCCAACAACCAAGCGGAGTATGAAGCTTTGGTAGCAGCCATCGAGTACGCCAAATGCTTCGGAGCAACTAAAATAATGGCATACTGTGACTCCCAGTTAATAGTCAATCAGGTCAGAGGGGAATATGAGGTGCTAAACTCGACTCTGATCAAATACTACGACCTGGTGAAGGAATTGATAAAAGACTTAGAGTTTTGGAAAATTCAAAGGATTGATCGAGAAGACAATGAGTTGGCCGACCTACTCTCGAAGCTAGCTACTTCAGACGAGCCACATGAAGAGCCCATCTCTTACCTTGAGAGCCCAGCATATGAAAGAGTTCAAATCCAGTGTGTGGAGGACACTTCAAGGAACTGGGTTTATAACAAGTGTTGGATCGAAGAAATGAAGGCATACCTGGAAAGTGGCGAGCTCCCAGAGGACGAAAAGAAGGCTCGAGCAATAAAAAAGAAAGCTCCGAGGTACGTTATCCAAGGAGGCATGTTGTTCAGAAGATCATACACTAGGCCATTGTTGAAGTGCATTCACCCTCAAGAGATCACTCAGTTAATGCATGAGGTGCACAGTGGAATCTGTGGTGGACACTCGGGGGCCAGAACTCTAGCCGACAAACTGATCACTTTGGGGTACTACTGGCCACACATGAGAGCTGACACTCATGACTTTGTTCAACAATGTGACCAATGTTAAAGGTTTGCCAACCTACCTCATATGCCTACAACGGAGCAAACTCCAATGATCGTTGCTTGGCCGTTCGATATGTGGGGGGTCGACTTAATTGGACCCTTCCCTCCCGCCCGGGGAAATTGCAAGTATGTGATCGTCGCCATTGATTATTTCACCAAGTGGGTCGAAGCAAAGCCACTAGCTCGTATCACAGAGGAAAATGCTATCAACTTCATACATGACTTCATCTGGTGTCGATTTGGGATTCCTAGAGCTATAGTATCGTATAATGGCTTACAATTCTCCCGCTTTCGAAGAGGAAATGAATCGAGTAGAGTCAAACATTGGCAGTCATCTCGTTGCATACCCTCAAGGAAATGGGCAAGCCGAGGCAAGAAACAAGCTCGTACTCTCCTCACTTAAGACAGCTTGGTAGGTCGACGCAAAGAATCGGTTGGACGAACTCCCCCTTGCTCTTTGGGCGCTTCGCACAACCACTCTGGGGCCCACGGGGGAAACCCCATTCGCTCTAGCATACGGGTCAGAGGCTTTGGCTCCAGCTGAGTTGAGATTCCCTACAGCCAGAGTGGCATTCTTTGATCAAGAACAGAACGACACTAACAGATTGATCGACCTAGATTTAATTGACGAGAAGCGAGATACAACTTACCTTCGAATGGTCAACTACAAGCAGCGGACCAAGAGTTACCACAACAAGAAGGTAAAGACAAGATCATTCCAAGTAGGGGACCATGTACTAAGAAAGATCGAGGCAACTGGAAGGAGAACCCAACAGAACAAGCTATCTCCCAACTGGGAAGGTCCCTACCTTGTTACTCGAGTCATCAAAGAAGGGACTTACATGATTGCTCATCCAGATGACGAGAAGTTGAAGCATCCATGGCATGCTACTCACCTCATCAAATACTACTTCTAGTTCAGGTCCCTAGTTCAGTTCAAAGCTAATGCAATCCAAGTTTGAATTTGTCATAGTTCTAGCTTCCCATTTGATGTAAGCATATTCCTACTTCAATAAAAAATTACAGTTCTATTTGACCAAACATTGTATTACACTAATCTCAACAAGCTCGACTCTTAGTCAGCTTCGTTTCAACAAGCTCGACTCTTAGTCAGCTTCGTTTCAATAAGCTCGATTCTTAATCAGCTTTGCTTTTTCAACAAGCTCGACTCTTAGTCAGCTTCGTTTCAAGAGGTTCGATTCTTAATCAGCTTTGCTTTTTCAACAAGTCTGACTCTTGGTCGACTTCGTTACAACAAGCTCGACTCTTGGTCGACTTCGTTCCAACAAGCTCGACTCTTAGTCGGCTTCGTTCTAACTAGCTCGATTCTTAATCAGCCGAGTTCTCTTATCAAGTCCGACCCTTGGTCGACTTCGATCTAATAAGCTCGACCCTTGGTCAGTTTTGATCTCTCAAACAGGTTCGACTCTGAGTCAATCTCGTTTGCGGAAAATCTTTACAAGTCTAAGGTCGACTGAGTTATCAAAAATCAGTTCGACCAAAGTCTTAAAACGACTTAATTGTCCAATCCAATCTAGCTCGACACACACATGCTGGAATTGAAAGCATACAACACACTATGATATAAAGTCAGCTATGATAGAAAATAACCAAGTCTCCCAAAATGGGCCAAGACTTGTACGAATAGAAGTTACAAAGTATAATGCCTCCCAAAAACTGGGCCAAGGCATTTAAATAGTTACAAACACAAAAAGTAGAATTGTTTTGAGATCTGTTCCATTACACATAAAGTTCAACAAAATCAAACGGCTGGGCCGGAGGCGTTTGGGTCGTCACGGGCGCCTCGATCCTCGCACCTGGTTCATGTTGCTGAGGGCTTAAGGGTTTACCCGACTCTGAGTAGACTCGCTGCTCGGGTTCGTCATCTTCCTCCATGGCTTCAGCATCTTCGAGCTCCTGCAAAACAACATCAAAGTTTCTTTCTGATATGGTGGGCGCTATCCATGGCTCACAAGCATCCTCCTGATCCTGCTGTGCTATGAAGGCTAAATCATTGTCAGAGTAAGGAACAATTGAATGGCCACCTCGAGCTACCATGTCATATTGAGGCTCAGAGGCCCAGCGAGCTAATTGTTCGAGAGAGGCTTCAGCAGTGGGATCAATTAAGGCTCTACGAGCCATATGACGCTTGCCCAAGTCCAGGAAATCCCTTGCCTTCTCAACAATGGCGTTGTAGTAGTTGTCTCCATCCTTGAACTTCTCCACAGCATCTTTAGCAGCAGCTTGAAGGTCCTCCTTCCACTTTGCCCTGGCAGCATTGTGCTCCTCATTCAGATCCTTCAAAAATGACTCTTTATCTTTAAGGACCTGGGAGACTGTAGCGAGTTCTATCTTTGCCTCCTCACGAGCTAGACGCTCAGCATCCCTCTCCGCCTTCATCTCCTTGAGCTTAGTCTGTAACGACCCTAACCCTAGTGAAATTACCCGGGATCCGGCTCGCGCGCGGATGGTGCCCCCGTGCATCTCGCGCTCGTTCGCTGTTCGGGAATGTTCGCCCGGATCCGAGAGGCAGCACAATCGCGCCCCGGCATCTGGCTTATTCCGTCTTAGCGTTTTGCGAGGTTGGAGGTGTCTCGCTGTGTTTTGCTTTGTAGAGTCGCCACGCCCGTTTTTATTAAGCCCAAAACATTGAAAAGGGCATCGCTTAAAGATAAATTTTAAACCTGTTTTTGTGTGATGAGATTTTGAGTTCGGAGGTCGATGACTCCTGGGAAGAGAATATTAGAATATTAGAGCTCACTCCGAGTAGCCTCGTAAAACGAGTCTTTCGGATACCCCTAATATCCTTTAAATGTTGTGTGTGTGTGTGTGTGCTTTTAAAAATGCATGTCAGACGGATGTCTACATTGTATTGAAATGTATTGAAATAGTGTAGGAAGGAAGCCTTACCAATGTTGGTTCGTGTCTGTCTCTCCGCAGGGGAATAGTGTTTGAGGTCTGAGTAGCTGCCCGGATTGCTTCGGGATGCCGGTTGTCTCGCGGACAGAGTTTCGGCGTGAGCCGAGGTTGTAGCCGCGCGTTCGGGCAGAGGTTCTGGCGTGCGCTGGGGATCGTCTGGATCACTCTGCGCAGGTTCTGGCGTGTGTTGTGGTGGCAGGAGTCACTCGGCGTAGTTTCGGCGTGGTTTGGGATCGTCGGTTTGACTCTGAAAGAGCCGGGACACCGGGGAAAGACCGTGCAAGGCCTCTGAGTACCACGAGGGCCTCGTAGTACCTCGAGAGTGCCTCGGGCAGCGCGGAGCCGTCTCGAGCGCTCGGAGAGGCTTCTGAGCACCTCGAGGGGGCTCGGAAGGCCTCTAAGGATCCGAAGGGGCCGGAATGCCTCAAAGGGCTTAGAAGGGGAGCCAAGGCTTAGTGGAGGAAGAGAGAAGAGGGAGGTGTGAAAAATGAGGAGGGGGAGCCCTCTATTTATAGTCTCGTATTTGGTGCAAAGAGGTCCGTACGGACCTCCTTGGTTATCCAGGATTTTGGTTTTCCTTGATTTGAGGGAATATGCAATGATGGTGAATATTCCGGAAATGATGATGTCCCCTTGCAAAGAGGTCCGTACGGACCATCTTGCATGCAAAGAGGTCCGTACGGACCAAGTCTCGCATGGAAACCATCATTTCTCCCGGATTTGAGGGAATATTGTGGACTTTAAGGGGATTCGGTAATTATGGAAACAAAGAGGTCCGTACGGACCTATATTGCTTTTCCAGCTTCTGAAAATTCCCGAAAGGCCCTTTTGTCCCTTTTTATCCTGCAAAGGCTCCTCCCGGTTTGGTTGGGGGTTCGAGAGGGTTTTGAGAGGGTTTTGAGTGAGAGAGGTCTCGAGACTGCGTGGATGAGTCTCGCGGTGTTTCCCGTGTGTTTGAAAGGGAGTGATCCAGATTGGGGTACTTACAAGCCCTCGACGACGTCACTTATGAAAGAAGTGGGGTCGCCAGATAAGATAAGGGTCCTAATCTGGATCGCGTGCCGGGAGAGGAAGTGACCGTGAGGGTCAAAGTGAGGACGTGGTGGCGTCCTTTTGGGTGACCGTTTAGGTCAATAGGCTGGACCCTGTGATAGGATTCCTACGTATCCCTGGCGGGAATCAAGCCTGGTCGTAGTTCGGGTGTGAGTGTTTTGTGAATGCGGGCGTGGTGGTGCCCTGGAGTGTTGTGTGACCGCCGAGGTCAGTGGTGATAAGGACGTGGAGGCGTCCTGGGTGACCGTATAGGTCGGTGATAAGGACGCGCGGCGTCCGGCGACCGTGCATAGTCGGTGATAAGGACGCGGTGGCGTCCTGGTGACCGTATAGGTCGGGTGATAAGGACGTGGTGGCGTCCGGTGACCGTGATAGGTCGGTGATAAGGACGTGGTGGCGTCCTGGGTGACCGTATAGGTCGGTGATAAGGACGCGGCGCCCGGCGACCGCATCGGTGATAAGGACGCGGCGTGATAGTGATGGCGTCCGGCGACCGTGATAGGTCGGTGATAAGGACGCGTGGCGTCCCGGTGACCGTATAGGTCGGTGATAAGGACGTGGTGGCGTCCCGGTGACCAGATAGGTCGGTGATAAGGACGTGGTGGCGTCCGGGGTGACCGTGATAGGTCGGTGTCTGACCGTGATAGCCGGTGATAAGGACGTGGCGGCGTCTGGTGACCGCATAGGTCGGTGATAAGGACGTGGTGGCGTCCTGGGTGACCGTATAGGTTGATGATAAGGACGTGGTGGCGTCCGGTGACCGTGATAGGTCGGTGATAAGGACGTGGTGGCGTCCGGGTGGCCGTATAGGTCGGTGATAAGTGACGTGTGGTGGCGTCCGGGGTGACCGTATAGGTCGGTGATAAGGACGTGGTGGCGTCCTGGGTGACCGTATAGGTCGGTGATAAGGACGTGGTGGCGTCCCGGTGACCGTATAGGTCGGTGATAAAGGACGTGGTGGCGTCCCGGGTGACCGCATAGGTCGGTGTGAGGACGTGGTGGCGCTCCCGGGATGGAAATTTTACGATTTTCCTAATCGGGTGGTTTAAGGCCTTCCGGGCCGGAGATAGTTGTGAGGACTTGAATCGTCTTCTGATTGCGGTTGTTGAGGCGTGGCTGCCTTGTGATTCGAGAGGCGTAGATGCCATTTGTGTTTTTGCATGTTGATGTAGAAGGTCGGACTTACGATGATTGCCGGTGCTTGAGGCCGCCGCTGAAGTGGGCAAGGATGATGGCCGATGATTGCTTCATCATTTGGCGTTTGGGAGGCGCCGTGCCTGGGGGACTCAGACTGAGGTGTCGCTCCTTCGCGTGTTTGTTTTGCCGTGGAGCGGGCGAGAATGATGGTCGATGTGGGGTACGCAGCCTTGCATGACTTCCCTTGACTTGCCGGGAGGAGCTCGGGCTTACTTTGATGGCCGGTGCTTGCGTTGCCGTTGAAGTGGGCTAGGTTCGGGCTTACATTGACTGCCGGTGCTTGCGTTGCCGTTGAAGTGGGCTAGGTTCGGGCTTACACTGACTGCCGGTGCTTGCGTTGCCGTTGAAGGGCTAGGTTCGGAGCCACCGACCGGGCCAAGGCTTGCGTTGCCGCGTTGAAGTGGGCTAGGTTCGGGCTTACACCGATCGCCAAGTGCTTCGCGTTGCCGCTGAAGCTGGCTAGGTTCGCTTACACCGACCGCCGGTGCTTGCGTTGCCGTTGAAGTGGGCTAGGTTCGGGCTTACACTGACTGCCGGTGCTTGCGTTGCCGTTGAAGTGGGCTAGGTTCGGGCTTACACTGACTGCCGGTGCTTGCGTTGCCGTTGAAGTGGGCTAGGTTCGGGCTTACACTGACTGCCGGTGGTTGGATTGAAGGGTTAGGGACCATTCTGCACTTGGATTTGCTGAAAAAGGCCTTAGGACAGCCAGGGGCAAAGTTTGTAAGGGCAGAAAAGTCATTTGGGCACCCCTTGCAAAGAGGTCCGTACGGACCAACCTCGGGGTTGCAAAGAGGTCCGTACGACCATGTTGATTTTTACAGCTCCTGATTTTGACCGTGCGTTAAAACCGAGGCTCCTTCACTTCTTCTTCTTCGCCACGAAACAAATGAGAGAGAAGGAGAAAACCTCCATTTTTGCACCAAAATCTTCCATTTTCCCTTTCGATTTGCTCGCAATGGCATGAGGGATCTCGAAGGAGCCGTAGACAACGCAATGAAGTGGCCGAAGCAGCTTAATGGAGCTTCAAAGGAATTGGACCTCGTTCGCTCCGTCTTCGAAGAACCCGGATGTTTTGTATCCGAATCCGGAGGTGCATAATCGTCGCTCCATGAACGTTGGGGAGGTAAGAAATGCTCCGCTTTGATTCCCTGCTCGAATTTTTGAATGCTAGAACTAGGTTTTAGTTTTTCGCATTTTTGAATTTTTTGTTGTTATTTTATGCCTTTTTGTGAAATTCTTGATGAATTGTTGAAAATGGACATGTAAAAATTGTGGGTATGTGTATTTTGTGCAGAAATGTGTAGATTAGCTCTTATTTGTGAAAATAAAGTGCCTATCTAGTGAATTGCATGCTTTGGTGTTTTGTACCGTATGCTATTTATGTATGTACATTGTGAGAAAAATTATCGTGTAGTGATAATTTTTGTGAAAAAATGTGACATGTGCCGTGTTTTGTGACGGGTTATATGTGAAAGTGCGTGCTGTGTTGGGACGGATTTTCTTTTGAGAATGTGCTATATAGGGTGTGCCGTGTTTTTGGGTGACGGACTTTGTGGGGAAAATATGTGCGATATGTGTCGTGTTGGGACGGATTTTCTTTTGAAAATGTGTCGTGTAGGGTTTAATCCCTCCCCCCTTTTTCTTTTGAGAAAATGTGTACAGTGTGTGCCGTGTTTTGTGACGGACTGCATGGGGAAAATTATATGCATGATATATGTGAAAATTATGTGCATTGTGTGCCGTGTTTTGTGACGGGTTACATGAAAAATTGTATGTGACAATTATGTGCATTGTGTGCCGTGTTTTGTGACGGGTTACATGAAAAATTAAATGTATAATGTATGTGAAAATTAGGTGCAATATGTGCCGTGTTTTGTGACGGGTTATATGTGCCTTTATATTAAGTACTGTGATTGACGTACCTTTGCTGTGTTTACCTGCAGGATGCTGGGCTTACTACCGGGAAGGCCAAGAGGATGAAGACTTGGGTCGCTCGAGGCCGGCATTGTGGAGCTATGGCAATGATGCCCGATATTTCCGTGGGCGGTAGGCCGAGTCCCTGAGGTTGGTTTATGCTTCGGCCTAGGTGTGTTCGTTGAGAACCCGGCCGGAGTATCGACACGAGGAAGAACAAAGAGTGTCTTCCCGGGCCTTTCGAGTATTGGTGGGATACCACCCACACCTTCCACCCGAGCTGGGGCGAGGTGACGGTGACGCCCACCGATTTTGCCGCTATTACGGCTCTCCTTCAAAGGGGGGCCTGTGAGGTGGAGAGACATGATCTCCGATGATGTGGCCGACCGAGCCGCCGGGCTTTGAGCCTCGTCCTCGCAGGCCTGGGATGCTGTACAGCGACGTAGAGATGAGGATCACGGCCAAGGTGTGGGGCCTACATCCGGTACCGGCCGGGTGACGAGCGGAGCGCTTGGCGCGCTCCTTCATGTGGTATGCCGTCCGAGACTTTCGTTCTCGAACCACGCGTCCGCGGCTCCCTTTGCTTTGTTGGAGAGCTTGATTGACCTGGATAGGGTCTGCTTGATATTGCTTGGGGCGAGGCGAGGCTTGGCCGAGCTCTACTTCTCCTTGGACCGGTTTAGCCGGGGGTGTGGCCGTTGGCCTGTTTTGACTTCGCTCGAGGTATGAGTTCATTCTTTGCTTTTGATTTAGCAACTTGTCTTTTCTCCGTTTTTTTTTCTTGAGCCCTTCTCTGTTTTTGTCACAGTGTGGTTTTATGAGGTTTTCCATGTTTCCCGTGGGATAGAGATCCGGTACAGGCATTGCTGCGCATCTGCTATGCTGGGTTGGGCTCGTACGGCAAGGAAGAGGAGGACCAGCAGGGGGAAGCTCACCATCGCCTACGGGGATGTGCAGGAGCGTCTGGAGAGAGATAGCCGTGAGGGGTTTGTCTTGTTCCCGTGGACTCGGTATGAGGGCGATGAGTTCGAGGGGGCTCCCGAGGTGACAGCGCGGCGGAAGATGCTGCGGAGCTTGACTTGTGATGTCATGTATCTGGGAGAGCGGGTCTTCGGCATGGCCCGGTGTGCTTCCCGTGGCTCGAGGGACCCTCCGTTTGGGATGTTTGACTCCTGGATAATGGATGTGCTGGATTTTGAGAGGTACCTTGGCGGTGTGGGTGCCGAGGAGTTTATTTTGTTTTGGTGAGGAGTACGAGACCTTCGTTAGGAGGAAGCCGAGGACGCCCTGTGCAGCACCGGCGCGGAGAGAGAGGCCGGCCCGCAGCTCCCCCTGCAGGTTCCGATGCCGGGGCCGGATTTCACTTATGTCCGCGGGGACGGATCGCGGAGGAGGGTGTCTCAGACCTGCTCCGGAGCTGTGCTCCGCCGCCTACAGAGCGGACTCCCGACAGATCGGTGAGTGTGCCGACTCTTTTCCATCTTGGCATCTTTTCCGTATTTTTCTCTTTTTGTTGTCGAGTATACCGCATTGATGAGCGTCTTCGTGTTTGCTTGTGCAGTCCCGGAGAGCCTATGATGCGCCGACTCGCCGTTATGTGGCGACGAGATCCTTCGCTAAGAAGATGGCGTCGAAGATGTCCCGCCGGTCTCGCGTCGTATGCCAACGTATGAGCCGATGCCTTCGAGGCATTCTGGATGTTCCTCCACCGAGGGCCGAGCCGGAGCCGCAGCAGAGGGACCTTCGAGAGGGCGGCATAGCATGGATGCCGGGACGTCTTCCGGAGCCGCAGTGGCCTTCGAGGGAGCAGCCCTTTATCGCTCATGCCTCCGCATGCCGCTCGTGGTGAGGATTCTCAGTAGCCTTCTTTCTTCGACCCTTTCGCCGGATTTGATCCTTCGATTATTTTGAGTGGGAGCCTCAGGGGGCTCAGCACTCGATGATGAGGGCGTGACGGCGAGTTCACCGGATGCCCGATTTTTCTTTGGAGGATCTTGGCGAGGAGGATGATGATGAGGATTCGAGTAGTATTCATTTGCTTTCCCTCTTTCATATCCCTCTCTTTTTTTTTTTGTTTAGCAACAGACATTTTGTACCCGTAATAAAACACATGTATTTGCATGGCAAACGATTTTATTTTAAGATGTAATGTCATTTATTTTTGTGATTCCCTAGAATTGTCCTAGAAATTGTTGCTATTATTATTTTTATTTTTGTACATGCCACGTGAGCCGAGAGTGCGTTTGCTGGGTAGTGTTGGTTTGCCGGAAATGGCTTTGGCCGTTGTTTGACCGTTTGGAGCAAGGTTTCTTGCCGAGGACAAAGTGTTTTTGTACCGTTTGCCGGGGAAATGGGCTCGATTGCAAAAGAGGTCCGTACGACAGCACCTACATTGCAAAGAGGTCCGTACGGACCAACCTTGCTTTTCAGAGGACTTAAATGTTTTCCAAGGTCTGGACTTTCTCCCATTCCCCATTTGCAGCCATTTTCGAGCTTTCTTCCCCATTTTCTCTAGGGACCTCCATTTTTGCCATGGATTCTTCGTATGTTCCTAGGATTTTGCCGAGGCTTTCGCAGAGAGGCAAGCACACTTCCTTGAGCAGCTTGAAAATGTGGGATGAGACGCCGTATGAGGCATCGTGAGACGGGCTTTCGAGGTAAGGTTTCGTCTTTGCTCGGCTTGGTCTTTTAAGGAGTTGGTTCCCGATTGGGATTTGCTATGGCCGCCGCGAAGTTCTCGGGATGTTAGGAGGCACGTGTACTGTTTCTCCTACAATGAAATGGTGCCCACTTTTGAGGATTTTCGGGCTTTGATTGGAGGACCGGAGGTGGAGGCCATCTCGCTTCCTTTGGTTGGTGGTGCTGCGTGGCGTGAAGCTTGCAGACTTTCTTCGTGCTTCGTTGGAAGAAGTGCGAGGCATGATCCTTGGATTCGGGTCATATCGACATTTCGAGCCGCCGGAGCGGTTCATGGTTGATGATAAGTGACGTCTCTTGGGATGTATTTGCCTTGTGCGTACGATAGCGACGCTTTTCGGTCGCCTCCTCGCATTTGTGATGGCGCTTGCTAGATGTGGTAGGGCACCGCAGAGCCGGAGAGGATATTGTCCCGTTGGTGCCGGGGGAGACTCTTCATGGTATCGACCGTCCGGCGACCGGGGATCGTTTTATGAGAGGGGGAAGCCCCGCTTTGCTTCACCTTGTGGCCGCGAGAGAGACTTCAGGCCATGCCCGAGGCTCCGACGTCGTTTAGCCCGTGGTCATTTGCTCGCCGACCTCTTGTGTTGGATATGGATCACCCGCCTCGGGAGAGATGGATGGCACAGCCTTGGTACGCATCGATCCGCCGGTGGGTTCCGCACCGGAGGATTGAGACCAGGAGGATCTTGCAGAAGGGTCCTACGTTGTCAGAGTTCCAGGTTTGTCTTGGTCCTCCTTCTATGTTCCGTCGCTTGTTTCCCGGCAGCTTGGGATGAAGCAGAGCCTTTGTTGGGCCGGGATGACCTTGCTACCGCGCGGAGATAGCTCCTCTTTGTATGGCGCCTCCAGTGCCTTCTTGTATTGTCTCGAGGGTATGGAAGTATTCCGCTTTCCCTCCCGTGGTACTCCTTAGACGTCGGGAGAGTGTCGTGTTGACGACTCAAGCATCCGGCCCGGTATGAGCAAAATGTTGGGCAAGGGCCCCAAGTGGTCTTGGAGAGCAAAGGCAGCCGATCTGGGACCCGGCTGCCGTAGTAGCTATTGCCTTAGGAGTGCCGAAGCTCCGGGTCCGACCCTTCGATGTGACGGGAGACGCTTGTTTGACTACGAGACTAGAGTTGACCGACCGACAGGAGAGGTCCTCTTTACTGCACTCGCAGGAGGAGGAGATCCGAGCCGAAGCACGGGCGAATGAAGCCCCGAGAGCTACCGGATTATTTGACTCTACGGGGAGGACCCCGCATCTCTGACCGAGAGACGCAGAGTTGGTTCACGTGGAGCGAAAGAAGACTCGCCGGACGAGGGAAGAAAGGAAAGAATGGCGAGGGGACAAGCGCAGATGGCGCGGAATGACCTCCTAGGTATCCATTCATTGCATTGCAAACACATTATTAGTTAAATGTATTAAGTCCGTCTTTAGCATGTTGTGAACTTGAGAGTAGACCGTGCTTGAACTCATCAAGAAATGTTGTAACCGTTAGTGATTTGTGATTTACTTTTAAAGCTTTGTCGAGACGCAAGATCTCTTGTTTTGCCTTTGCTTTCGTTGTGCACTTTGTCGGCGTCCATCTTTGGACTTTTCTCGTTGCATCCGCGGACCGAAGGGCCTGAGCCATGACGGCCATCCCCTTTGCCGAGGCTTTGTATTTGGCCGAGAGGTTGAATGCTCCCTCGACAAGTCGTTTCCGACGGTCTTTTCGTAGCTTCCTTGCCGCTTGTTGGCGTCGGGCTCTTGACCTCAATTTCGCAGCCTTCGCTTGAGCTTCTTTTTTTTTTTTTTTTTTTTTATTTTTTTTTTTGTGAGCCCTTGCTCGAGCTCTCTTTTTTTTTTTTTTTTTTTGAAGCCGCGTGAGGGCGAAGACAAGCCCCCGGCTTGGAAGTGGACATGAGTCACTGTTTGATGCTGAGTGACCCTCGGATGTCTTTGGATGTTGCCGCCGTCGTTTGACTTGGTCAAGGTGACTGTTGGGGCGTGTTCTTGAAAAGTGCGGAGCTTGATGGAGGTCTTGATTGACATTCAAACTTTTGACTTTTTGTGTATTTTTAGACCGGACCAATTAAGGTTGCCTACGTTCCCTGTGACTAGAGGGCTCAGTCTCGCGTAGTTCGACACTACATGGAGTGCCAAGAGATGCACAGCTTGTTCTTCTTCGTGCGAAGTATCTCGCGAAGTTTGCTTCCGTTGACTGGATTCATGAAGGGATTGCCGTCTAGGTCTCGTTAGCTTCATGGCACCTCCGGAGAAGATCTTTTGAACCACGAAAGGGCCGATCCATGTGGGTTCCCATTTTCCCAAATGGGTTGGTTCGAGTGGGAGGCTTTTCTTTGAGTACAAGGTCACCTTCCCCGATGTCTCGGGATTTGACTTTCTTGTCGAAAGCTCTAGCCATCCCGCTTTGATAGGCTCGGACGTGTTCCATGGCCTTTAGTCGTCGCTCGTCTAGCGTGAGCCAATTCGTCATGTCGGCTTCGGAGCCATTCGACTTCGTTGATGTCATTTTCCACAAAGACTCTGGAGTGAGGGAATTTCTAGCTCGATGGGAAGGACTGCTTCCATCCCGTATGTCGTGGCAAATGGGGTTTCTCCCGTGGCCGTTTCCGACTGATGTGCGGTAGCCCCAAAGTGCAAGGTGCAGCCTTCTCGGGCCAATCTCGTCCTCGGGTGGTCATTTTTCGGATGATCCGTTCGAGGGTTTTGTTTGCCGCTTCCACGGCGCCGTTTGTTTGTGGCCCAGGGAGAAGATTTGTGGCGTGTGATCTTGAATTCAGCCGCCAGCCTGTCAAATTCTCCTTCGAAGTGTGAGCCGTTGTCCGATATGACCTCATTTGGGATGCCGTATCGGCATATGATGTTTTCCTTGAGGAAATGTGCGACCTTCTTGGAGGTGAGTACCTTGTAGGACTTGGCTTCGACCCATTTGGTGAAGTAGTCGATGGCTACTAAGATGAACTCGTGACCGTTGCCGCCCGGCGGAGCGATTTTCCCGATGACGTCAATTCCCAAGTGGCAAAGGGCCAAGGTGTAGTCATGCAAGAGAGATCGTGGGGCGGCAGATGATTGAGGTTGGAGAACCGTTGGCACTTGTCGCAGCTCTTCGGACAAAGTGGATGCAATCCGCTCCATGGAGATCCAAGAGTAGCCCATCCCGAGAATGATTTGCATCGTGGCTCGGCGTTCATGTGGGGACCGCAAGCCCCATTGTGGACTTCGCTCATGAACTTGTTCGCTTCTTCTTGGCCGACGCAGCGTAGAGTGGCCCATGGTAGCGTTTCTTGTATAACATGTCCCCGAGGATGACGAAGTGAGAGGCAAGGCGTTTTAGGGCCATGATGCTCTTGGTTTTGACCCTCCCGGGTGTTGACCTTCCTTGTTCATGAAGGCGCTTCCCGTTCTTGAGGTATTGGAAGATCCGGTTGTACCATGGCTCATTGACGGGCTTAGGTTCTCGTTCGATCTCACAACAAGAGGCGTGAATTTCCTTTCGTCCGACTTTGAAGGGTTTGATTGCTTTTCCTTCGTGGATTTCCACAAGGGAGGCCAAGGTGGCTAAGGCATCTCGCAAACCCGTTTCGGTCTCTTGGCAAGTAATGGAAGGTGACCTCTTCGAATTGTGTGATGAGGTCCTCTATGCAGTGCATGGTATTTTTGCAAGCCCGGTCTATGGTTTTCCACTTGTTGGAGACTTGGTTGATGATCAAGGCCGAGTCCCCATAAACTTCGAGTTTCGGACATTCCTCTCGAGTGCGGCTTGTAGTCCAAATTGGTGCTTCATATTCGGCGGCATTGTTGGTTACCTCGAAATTGAGCTTTATAGCAATTGGGGTGTGCTCGTCTTTGGGATCCACCAAGAGCATACCGATGCCGTTTCCTTTGGTTGGCCGCTCCGTCAAAGAATAATTGCCATCGGTTTTCGCTTCGATTGCGAAGATTCCCTCGTCTCGGAAATTGTGGTTCGGGGCCTCGAGCCTCGCTCGGTTGGGAAATCGCCGCTTGTTCACCCATGGCCCGTCCCTTGATTGATTTTTGGTTTACGTACTTGATGTCAAATTCCGCCAGAAGAAAGACCATTTGGCGAGCCTCATTGACAGAGATGGTTTGTCGAAGAGGTACTTGACCGGGTCCATTTTGGAAACCAAGTGTACCGTGTGCGACCGCATGTAGTGCCGTAGTTTCCCAACAACCCATACCAGAGCCGCGCAGTTTTCTCGAGGGCCGAGTAATTGAGTTCGCCGCCTTGAAACTTTCGACCGACGAAGTAGATGGCGTTTTCGACCCGTGACTCTTTCTTTTCTTGACAGAGCATGGCTCCAACCATGGTGTCGGCCACGCTTAGGTATAGCAACAAAGTGGCTTTTCCTCGTGGGGAGGACAGAGAATCGGAGGACTCACAAGGTATGCTTTTATTTTTTCAAAGGCATCTTGGCATTCTGAGTTCCATTCGATGTCGGCGTTCTTCTTCATCGCCTTGAAGATTGGCTCGCACATAGAGGTCAATTGGTTGACGAAGCGGCCGATATATTGCAGCGGCCCATGAAGCTTTTCACCTCTCGTCCGGGTTTGCGGTGGTCTCATTTCGATGATAGCTTTGATCTTTTGAGGATCCACCTCGATGCCTCTCTCGGTGACTATGTATCCCAAAACCTTGCCTCGGCTAACTCCAAATGTGCATTTGGCGGTGTTAAGCCTCATTGAGTGTTTTCTGAGGCGATTGAAGAATTTTCTCAGTCTCGTGAGGTGTTGTCCGTCCGATCCCTTTGAGTGAACGATCATGTCATCGACGTACACTTCGATCTCTTTGTGGATCATATCGTGGAAGAGGGCGGTTGCCGCCCGTTGGTAGGTAGCCCCAGCGTTCTTTAGTCCGAACGGCATTACCGTAGCAAGAGGTTCCCAGGGGTTGTGAAAGCCGTCTTTTCTTGGTCTTCTTCGGCCATCTTGATCTGATTGTAGCCGGCAAAACCGTCCACGAAGGACTTGACTTCGAAATTGGTCAGAGTGTCTACCAACATGTCGATATTGGGTAGTGGAAAATCGTCCTTGGGACTTGCTTTGTTGAGGTCTCTAAGTCCACGCAACAGCGTACTTTTCCATTGGCCTTGGTGACCGTGACAATATTGGAGAGCCATGTGGGGTACTCGATCACCCCGATGAAGCCGACGCGGAGCATTTTTTCGATCTCCTCTTTGACTTGTAAAGACCACTCGCTTGATTCGGCGTAGCTTTTGCTTGATGGGCTTAGCCTCGGGATTTAAGGGAATCCGGTGCTCCACAATGTTAGGATCTAATCCGGCATGTCTTGGTAAGACCAAGCGAACACGTCCACGAACTCTTTGAGCAATGCAAGCCAATGCGTCTTGCTCGTGCCGGTGAAGAAACTTCCGATTTGCGTCTCTTTTGGCTCTTCAAATAGCCTCCCAAATTCACTTTGGTTAAAACCTCCTCGGCAGCTTGGGCCCGGTTTTTCTCTCGTTTGACAACATGCTTAAAGATGTGCTTAATGTATTGTTCGTTTAATGTGTCCGCTTCTTTATCAAGTGAATCGTTATTAACCTGTTTGTGTGTTAGTTAATTTATCGCTTGTTAAAGATGCAATGAGAGGATACTCGGAAAGATCGAAGCATTCATTAAGAGCATACGGGAATACATTATTGGCAATGAGTTCGTAATCTTCCGGGCGTGAGGCCATCGATGACTCGAGAGACTCAAATTCAAAGCTAATGGACTCAGGATGAGTTTTGACACTAGACTCTAGGACTCGAGGGGTCGACCAAGTTGTTCGATCATGTCCTTTTTGGCCGGGCAAGAGGCCCTGAGAATGTGGCCCAGCTATTGAGGGGCAATGAGCTTGATAGGAGAAGGGGCTTGAAAGGCTTTATGTCACCGTTCCCGATCATTGCTATCACAGAGTTATCGAAACAAAATCGATTAGATCTCGGCATCTCGATTTCTTCTTTGAAGAGCAGTGTGTAGCAGGTTCGTCCCAAGCATCGTCTCGCGGAGTCTCTTGCTTTTGTCTTGGGCATTGCTAGCTCGAATGCACTCGTCCCGCTTGTTGAAGGCAGGGTGTTGACAGAGAGTTTTTCGAATTCTTCCGCCAAAGAGGGGGTTTTCCCGAACCAAAATTCGCCGTGAATAGTGGTGGTTGTGGATCCCGGCAGGGCGGTGTGTCGAGGAATGCTCTTCGGACAGATTTGGCTTGAGGCCTCCGAATCTTGCCAGTGTTCTCGCCGGAGCTTGTCCATGGTTGTCGGCCGCCTTTGTTTGGCGCCGATCGCCTCGTTCCTTTTCTCGGATCTTCTTCCAAGTTGCCGGCCTTCCTTGTGAAGTACTTGGTCATGTCGAAGCCGTAAGGGACGAAGATCGGAGATTGCGTGCAAGCCTCTTTTGTTATCTCGTGGAGCGTTTACGTGCAGCTCGCTTGTCCTCCGCAATGTGTTCGGGAGTAGGAGAGTATCCTGTGCCGTGCAGGTATTCTCGTTCTTTGATATTGATGATCCGTTGAGTGCCCCGATGGCGTTTTCCCAAACCGAGCCCCGGATGTAGTTCATGTGCTTCATCATTTTCATCGGGGAGGGATCTTGTCCCAAATCAAAGGCGTGTCTATGTGGCACACTTGGGCCTTTGGGCTTTCGATGGTGAACCCCGTTAACATCATGCCATCATCGTCGGGTTTGATTTCTAAGACCGACGCCGTTGGTATCGGTCCTTTCAGCTGACTATGCCGTCGCCGTAGATGATGGTCATATCTGTTCCTTGGACGAACTTTACGCACCGATGGAGAGTGGATGCCACCCCATTGATCCGATGTAGCCAAGGGCGTCCCGTAATGGCAAAGTGAATGTGATCGGGATGTCGATGACTTGGAAGTCCTGTCGGGACCATTTGTTTTCCAAACCAAAGGTTCAAGGTGGCTATTCCCAAGACCGGGCGGGATGTTGAGTCGTATGCCTTGATTGCTCGAGTCGAGGGTTTTAGATCGCTGCTTTGATCCCTAGCAAATCCATCATTTTGGCCGGAAGGACGTTCATGGATGATCCCCCATCTACCAACACCCGAGGGAGACGGCGCTCGTCCGCTGAACTGTTATGTAGAGAGGCTCGTTGTGGTCGCCCCAAATTTTGGAAGATCGAGTTCGCGAAGGTGATGATATTGCCGTAATTGACGTTGCCAATCATCTCGAACCGCTTCATCAGTGTCACCGTGATGGGAACCATGGTCTCGGGCCAGCTTTCTTCCAACTTGAGCTTGTGCGGGTAAGATGAAGTGAGTAAGGACCAGAGTGAGATGTTAGCCTCGAGTGCGCTTGAGCCGTGTTAAGACAGATCTTCACTTTGGGTCCGTGGTTTCAGCTTCTTTGGCGTAGGGTCCCTTTTCGCCTCGTGGCTCGTATGATCGGCCTTTTGTCCGTCCGTGGAGGATTCACCGGGATTTGACCGGAACGTGTCGAACATTCACCTCTCGGGACTTGTGGTTTTGCTTGTCTCTCCCGTTTCGGAGCGGGAGGAGCCTCGATTGGCGTAAGGCCGATCGCGCATTTCAATTCGTTCACCGTCATGGCTTTTACCGAAGCATCAATAGTGGCTTTGAGATCTTCCCAAGACAGGGGTTGGATTATCTCTGACCTTCGGGCCTTCGTGGCGGTGCGAAGCTCGTCCCAAATGATCATGGAGCAAACATTGCCGTGGCCCCGTGCGTAACTAGGCCGGGGAGATTTGGCCGGAGTAGATGACGTAGTAGTCAAACCTTCCTGAGGGTTCTCCAAGGGTTCCGACCGTGGGATCACCAGATTCATACCTCTTTTTCAGCCTTTTGTTGAGAAGATAGCTTCTTCTTTCGTCGAGGACGGCCCTCGTTCATTGCATCCCGGAATTCCATTTCCGCACAAGCACCGCAATCGCAGACGTCCCACCGCATGTGTTCGTTGTTCGGCGGTGGTACCGGGACCTCGTGAGGCCGGATGGGCAAGCTTTCCTCTCGGAAGGTCTTGTGGCCTTACGTCATAACCGCATGGCTCGTACGAGGGTAACAAAGTTGACTTCTCGGGAGACAATGAGAGACGTTAGAGGCCGTAGGAGCAGCCATAGCTTGGGAAGCCCTGTGTAGTTGGGTGGCTAAGGTTCCGAAGTGGTGCATGGCACCTTCGATCCAGCTTGTTGCTCACCTTGACGTTTCTCAATAGCCATGAGGACCCGCCAAATTTCTTCCAAAGTGTTGGGAAATTTCTTGGGGGTAAGGTCCCGTGCTCATCCTTGTTATCCACCGACTTGGCCATGGGGATTTGACGGACCGTCCCGGTGACGGAGCCGGGAAGAAGGTAGGACCTTGCTGTTTTGACACCGGGAGACGGGTTCCCTGGTACGCTCGACCACTCTCTCGTTAGCCGGAGGGGGTGATGGGCAAGGTTTAGACACGGGAATGGCCTAACGGGATAAAAGGGGAAAGCTCACGTGGCATGCGGTTTCCGTTTCTTTTATTTTTTGATTTTTTTGTTGTTTTAATTTACTTAAAACAAAGATTTTCTCGTAATCCTAGGTAGGTTGGAAAAGATTGCTCTTCTTTTTCGCAACTATGCTAGATCCCGGGTCACCGGAGACCATCTCGTGCGGCTATAAGCCCCTCGTTTTGCACCCGTATTTCGACATCCCGGGGTGGACACTCTGTGCGAGGGTCCTATAGTGCAAGCGGTTTCCACCGGCCTAAAAGAAAAATCGAACCTAAGGACCGAGCTCAGTCATGTTCGTTTTGATGCGTTAGCCATGTGAATAGTGAACCGAGCCGGCCACCGAGTCAAGATCGGTCAAGAGTTCGGCATGACCTTCTCTTGCCTTGCTTGCGCAAGGGATCCGTGGACGTTAGGCGTTGGCCGGGTCATATTGTCATGGCCGACGTATCAAAGGCGTGATGACATGGTGTCATGCGAGCATGGATGTATATCCGGACGGAACATCGTCTCGGGTGTAGCTTCGGAAATCAAGATCAGTCAAGATTTTAGCATGACCTTTCATCGCTTTGCTTGCGCAAGGGATCTTGAGTTCCGAGCCTTGACTCGAAAAATGGCCGGCATGGTATATGTATCCAGCCGTATGACACCTGACCGGGTAAAAACCAACCGAGTCCGGGACAGAGTGTGACTCAAGACTCAAACGTGTGGTTGACGCTTGGCTAGGATGGGATGTTTGGAATGATCCCGTGCGCGCCCAAGAGGCCTAGGAAGACCAAACGGATCGCAACCGAGACCACTCCGGTTAAGGGTTGTAGTGTGCAGTGTATCCGAGGCAAAGAAGGCGCATAGTGTGCGGTGTAACCGAGGCAAAGAAGCAGTGAGTAGAGTGCGGTGTAACCGAGGCAAAGAAGGCGCGTAGTGTGCGGTCTCTAAAATTCTTTTTCTCGAGTAAAATAGAAAATTTTGAAGAATTTTAAATGTATGCAATGTATGTATATTGATGCATTTTTTTGTATTTTTATTTTTTTGTAAAATAAAAACGAAGCACGTGCACACACACAACAGCTTAAAGGAAGGGGTAAAATGAAAGTTTGACCCTCATCATCGTTTTTAAAAATCTTTTGTTTTGTTTAAAAGTTTTTAAAACAAAATGTCCCCAATGAGTCGCCAACCGAAATTACCCGGATCCGCCGCGCGCGGATGGTGCCCCGTGCATCTCGCGCTCGTTTCGCCGTTCGGGAATGTTCGCCCGGATCCGAGAGGCAAGACAATCGCGCCCGGCATCCGGCTTATTCCGTCTTAGCGTTTTGCGAGGTTGGAGGTGTCTCGCCGTGTTTTGCTTTGTAGAGTCGCCACGCCGTTTTTATTAAGCCCAAAACATTGAAAAAGGGCATCGCTTAAAGATAAATTTTAAACCGTTTTTGTGTGATGAGATTTTGAGTTCGGAGGTCGATGACTCCTCGGGAAGAGAATATTAGAATATTAGAGCTCACTCCGAGTAGCCTCGTAAACGAGTCTTTCTGATACCCCTAATATCCTTTAAAAAGTTGTGTGTGTGTGTGTGTGCTTTTAAAAATGCATGCCGTATCGGATGTCTACATTGTATTGAAATGTATTGAAATAGAATAGGAAGGAAGCCTTACCAATGTTGGTTCGTGTCCGTCTTCCGCAGGGAATAGTGTTTGAGGTCGGAGTAGCGTTCCTGGATTGCTTCGGGATGCCGGTTGTCCGCGGACGTAGTTTCGGCGTGAGTTGAGGTTGTAGGCTGCGTTCGGGCAGGTTCGGCGTGCGTGGGGATCGTCGGGATCACTCGGGCGCAGGTTCGGCGTGCGTTGTGGTGGCAGGAGTCACTCGGGCGTAGTTTCGGCGTGGTTTGGGATCGTCGGTTTGACTCGGAAAGAGCCGGACACCGGGGAAAGACTGTGCAAGGCCTCTGAGTACCACGAGGGGCCTCGTGAGTACCTCGAGAGTGCCTCGGGCAGCGCGGAGCGTCTCGGAGCGCTCGGAGAGGCTTCTGAGCACCTCGAGGGGGCTCGGAAGGCCTCGGAAGGATCCGAAGGGGCCGGAATGCCTCGAAAGGGCTTAGAAGGGGAGCCGAAGGCTTAGGGAGGAAGAGAGAAGAGGGAGGTGTGAAAAAATGAGGAGGGGAGCCCTCTATTTATAGTCTCGTATTTGGTGCAAAGAGGTCCGTACGGACCTCCTTGGTTATCCAGGATTTTGGTTTTCCTCGATTTGAGGGAATATGCAATGATGGTGAATATTCTGGAAATGATGATGTCCCCTTGCAAAGAGGTCCGTACGGACCATCTTGCATGCAAAGAGGTCCGTACGGACCAAGTCTGCATGGAAACCATCATTTCTCCCGGGATTTGAGGGAATATTGTGGACTTTAAGGGGATTCAGTAATTATGGAAACAAAGAGGTCCGTACGGACCTATATTGCTTTTCCAGTTTCCTGAAAATTCCCGAAAGGTCCTTTTGTCCCTTTATCCCGTAAAGGCTCCTCCCGGTTTGGTTGGGGGTTTGAGAGGGTTTTGAGAGGGTTTTGAGTGAGAGAGGTCTCTGAGACTGCGTGGATGAGTCTGCGGTGTTTCCCGTGTGTTTGAAAGGGAGTGATCCAGATTGGGGTACTTACACCTAGGCACAATTTTAATATAACATTATATACTTTTAATATTAATATCAACCTTATGTGTTTATTTTATATCTTTAAATTTCTTATATTAGAATAAAATGATAAAGAAATAAATAATGTTCTAGGGGAAAAATAATAATTAGAAATAAATAAAGTATTAGAATGGAGTGGTAATAAAATGGACAAATAAAATGTTGTTGGTTGGGAAAATTATTTTAAATTGGGGAAAGATTTGTTGTAGGGGATTTTTGAGTGGGGGACAAAATCCCCCAAAACCCTCCCTCCAAGGACCGCCCCCCCCCCTCTTTTCCTTACCACATCTATACTCCTCTCCTCCTTCTTCCTCTTCTTCATTCTTCCTTCTTCCATTTTCCATGGAAGCTCCATCTTCAACTCTCTCCTTCCAAAAATGGTAGTTAATGCAATTCTTCTCCAATCGACGATCCGGGTGTACTTTTGGGTTCGTGGAGTCGAGAGGAACACATTGAGCTAAGAAGATCTTTGATCCACTTCATAATTGCTAGGTGAGTTGTTATGACCTTCCCTTCTTTAAATGTTCATGAATATTTAATGTTGTTATTGTTGTTCTAATGGCTATTTGATGCTTTGGGGAAGCCTTCTTGGATTTGAGGAAAATGTTAGTGTTATAGAAAGTGGTGTTGTTTCTTGGTAGTGTTAAAGAGTAGAAGTAAATGGGTTGGATTGGATTAAATGGAAATCTTGAAAATTTGTAGTATATTGGATGGAAATCTAAGTGAGAATGATTTAGAATTAGGAAATGATACTTTGGGATTAAATGAGTTAAAATGAATTTAATAAAGTTAGAATTTCCTTTAAGTTCACAAATTAAAGCTCTCTTGGTTGAAAAGTTGGTTTCTTGAGAATCATGTGATAAATGACTTAGAATTATAACACATTTGGGTTTAAAATGATTTATTATGTGAAAAAATGAAGTTAGTAAGCTTTCTAGGTTTACACAAAATAAAGGAAACTTGGTTGGGAACAAATGGGTGTAAGTGATGAAGGATTTCTGCTTTTATGTTGATTCTGGGCTCAGGTCACGAGTCGTGCCCTGTGGCACGAGTCGTGCCTGAGGTGTGGGACGAGTCGTGACTAGGGTTATAAGGAAGTCGTGCCTTGTAGGGGACGACAGATTCTGAGGAAGGTGCAATGGGCACGAGTCGTGCCCTGGGGGACGAGTCGTGCCCTGGCCTGATGTTTCACATCAAATTTAGAGCTGTTTAAACCTAACCAAATTCGAACCGAAATAGAATCTCTTAAACCTAGATTAAAGTAGAATACTTTGGCTACACATTAATATCCTAAGTGATCAAAATGGAATTGGGGAAGTACTTTAAATGTTACTTGGAAAATGCTAGTTAACCTGGTTTGGTAACTTAACAGAAATGATTTCAACTTGGTAGAGTTAACTGGGATCCTTATAGAGATCATATATTATTGTATAATGACTAAGTAAGATAGGTTGACGATATCTCATTATCTTACTGGAGTATTTATTCATGGATTGTATTATGCTTAGCGTGTTACATAAATGCTACACTCTGATTATTGGTTGAACATGAGTATATTTTACCATGTGATTATATTGCTTATTTACGCATAGTGTGTTAAAGAAATGTTGCACTATGATGTTGGTTGAGCATGAGTATATTTTACCATGTTGCTATGTTGTTTATCCCCTTTGTGGATTTATTCAAGTATCTATTATGTGCTTGATTATGTGTGAGTCAGCTGACATTTGGGGGTATAACATAATACGATCAATTATGGAAGTGTGACCTAATGTGATCGGATTATGTTATACCTGTGACCGTCCCCTTCGTGGCCACGCTTGGGGTATAGCATCTGTAGTGAGCCAAAAGCCTTACGAGTTGCTACTTGTCTTATTTGGTTCCCTGAAAACGGGTCTTATAAGACGTGAGTATTGCTTAAGCAAACTCACCGTAAGATTGGAGTATTATTATACCCATTTGTTGTACGACTTTTGCTCGTGACGGGAAAAGGTAAACCAAGGTAATGTAAGGTGCTTACGGCTTTTCCAACGTGTTATGTGCAATGTTATGTGTTGCATCTTATATGGCATATTCTTTGCATTCATAATAGCTTGCTGAGATTTATTCTCACCCCTCTCCCTTTACTGTTTTAGATTCTGAGACAGGTGGACCGGTCAAGTAAGGGCGGTGAGGAGTTCGGAGGTTATATTTTGGGAATTGTTGGGTTTGTTTAGATTGGTATAGGAAGTGTACTTTAGTATAAATCATTTAAGGGAATTGTAATATTAAATCTTCATTTATTGTTATAACCGATGTCTTTTTGTAACTAAACAGTTTCGTACTTTCTAAGTTAGTCAACTACTTCTCCATTGTGAAAAGGTGTAGACTTATTTTGAAAATGGTTATGTTATGTTTGGAAGTTAAATAAAAGGTTTTAAAATAGAATTAAAATTTGGGTTAGTTTGAGGACGCTTCAGCTCGGGATACGTGTAGGTTCCGGGTCGGGGTCCTCACAGTTGGTATCAGAGCTCGGTTAGAATTCTCGGGGTAGAGTCTAGCTGAGTGAGAGTGTGTGGTAACTTACGTCGAGAGTATTATGCAGGAATTTGTTCAAAGACAGAAAATGATATTGACCAATCGAGGAATCAAGGAAGGGTGAGTTATGGAAAGATAGATTTCCCCACCATCATTTGAGGTATTTTACCTGTCTCAGGAATTAGGATTCATACTTTTATAAATCCTCGTGCATTCGTTCTCATGTGGCATTACATTTCATCTTTATGTGCATAATTGGCCTAAAAGTTGTTTTATGTGCTGGAGGTTCTACTCCTATGGGGTCGTACCTCGAATCATCCTTAATTATCTTAGTAGTTGTGATTAAGTGGGCATGTATTGCCGGTGGATTTGGTCGAGTTACCAATCCGTGAATCATCGTTATATTAACCTGAATTATTTGAGTAGTTGTTGTGTTTGAGGAGGACTGTCGCAAGAAGCAAGTCTCCTTATCTACGTTTGATTTACCTCTGAGTGTAATTGAGTCGGATAAATTATTAATTGATATTATGTCACATATGCGTAAATGTCGAAAGTCTGACCTAAGGAATGTGAAGGTTATTTGGGTTGTGCGATATGTTTGATTTAAAATACACTTAAGTTATCTCATGTACAGTGGTAAATGAATTTGCGAACTCTTAGTTGAGGTTAGGCATATGACCTAATTAAGAGTAGTTTATAGTTGTATAACATGCGTGAGTATTTATACATTGGTGTCGCGTGGTAGAGACTAGGTATATGAGACTAGTATTGGAAGTGATAGTCTAAGTGAGATTATATGAGTTATAAAATATCGCGAGTACGAGACCTTATAGAACTAATATAACTTTGCCTTATGTGTTATTAGTGGACTAGGTGGTGTTTTCTACGTGAGTTTCAAAATGGGTTTTCATCAGGTATCATACCAGGATATTGAGATTTTGAGTTGCTATAAGGTACTAATTTGGTATTCGGATTCCTAGATAGAGGACACTAATTGAGATGATGGACTTGATGATTCATCTTGAGAAAGTATTTGATAAAGCAGATAATTAGCTTAGCGACTCTCCGTAAGGTAAATTAGTACTATATTGAGGAAAGATGATACTTGGTGGTTAATCAAGGGTTATAGAGATCTTAAATAGGTATCTGTGAAGAATAAGTATTCGTTAGCACTTGTTGACGATTTGTATGAATGATTTTAGAAACTAGTAGGATACTCAATGGTTATTAGTTGAATTTTCGGAGTGTTACAATTTCAGTGGAAAATTGCTTTAAGGATATACTTAAGACAACATTTATATTTAGTATGACCGTTTTGATTTATGGATTGTGTACTAGTTATGGAGAGGTAAATAGGGTAAATGTGAAGAAGTATAATAGATATAGTTATTGGTGACTTATAGGGTCAACTTCAGAAATTGGTAAGATAGGTATATGATTCGTTTTGGGAATTGATTATCATTAGTTGAGAAAATGAGGATGAATCTTATTGGGAGACAGGATACTTTAGGATGGTTATATACTATAGTTCGACTTAGTTACGTGAATCATATGGGGGATTTGTGTGATGCTTGAAAGATATTGACGTTGTACGGATTTTAAGTTGTTGATGGTTATAGAGAGTTAAGTTAGATTATACCGTAATGTTTAATTGAAATTTGGGAATGATTGATCTATGTGAATTCGATTATATTTTCGATTTAGAAATTATGGTATTTGATCGGGAACTAGATGTTTACAATATGTTGTTGTTAAGTACAATACCAATATCAAAGGTGGTGAATAGATGACTCAAATTAAATAAAAGTGTTGAACTTTCAACTAGAGGAATTATTGAATTGAGGATGATTTATCTGGTTATAATCTTAATGATTGTTTTAGTGTTATTTATCGGGGATAGTAATAGTATTGCGAGATTGTGTTTCTTATAGAGAAATTAACTAAGTCTAAATAGTATGAGTGGTGGCTACACTATAAATAGAGGTCAACCAAGAATATTTTGTTAAAATTGTTTTAAAGGTGTTTTAAAACTTTGGAATTCATATTGGACCTCTGTGTAAGTATTTGTGCCCTTCGGGGATAATTTGATTTAAAAAGGCCAATAAACCGTTTTCGTGAGCATTAAAAATCTGTGAGTAATTTAATTATCTACTACTGGTATGGGACGGTTGTAGATACTTAAATCACTCGAGTTATTTTTGGTAGCTTATCAATCTTTTGAAAATTTCTTAAAAGTGTGAGTGGTTTAGTTAATTAAAAACTGGTATGGGACAGTTTTAAATAAATAAAACATTCGAGTCTCATTTGATCTCATTTTATCTATCCTTGGAATTTTGAAAGATGTTGTAAATTTTCGAAAGATTGGTTATTTTAAAGTTATAGTTCGTACAGAAGCAAGTAGAAAAGCAACCTAGTTCCCCTATAGTGATTTATTGTATTAGAAGTTTTGATCCGAGAAATAATTGATAAATTGTGGAATTATTAATGTGGAAGTCGCAGTAGACTTGGTTTTGTATTGGAGTTGGATCGGCTCCGTTGTGGGCGGCCAACCATTTGATTTGAATATTGATTTATCACTAGGCCTGAACATAATTGGAACATTGAATGGTGATAATAGAATGTTGACGTTAGAAGGTTTATTAAAATATTTAGAGTTCTAGGTTGAACTTGAGAGTATTATCACTACAGATATTGTGATTGAGTTACATTGAAAGTAAAGAAGGGTATGTTGGTCTGTTATAGAAAGTTGAATTGTATTTTCTACTCGTTAGATATATAGCTTGATGAGATGTTATTATTACAGTCCTCACATATGTTAGGGGATAGTTTGATTGTATGAACCCTATAGTATTAAATGGATTGGATAGACATCGTTCGGGAAGGTCCTTTTGGGAAGGTAGGAATACTATTAAGTTTAACCTTGTAAAAAGTTGAGGAATCATTACTTGTGGTTGATGATATGCTACGGGCATGAACAATGGATGTTAGTAGTCAATAGGACGTATGGTTACCGTGGTTGAGCACGTATAATAGTAGTTATCATTCTAACATTGAGATAAAACCGTATGAGGCATAGTTTGGGAAGAAAATATCGATCTCTAATTTGTTGGGGTGAGTTTGGAGAGGCAAGGCCTAAGGTAAATTGGCGCCAAAGTTCGTTAATCCATTTGAAGCTTTAGAAAAGGTTGGTGATTTGAATTATAGACTGGCTTGGAGCAGCTTATAGAGTATTCAAGGTTTTAAATGCAATATTTAATGAATTTGGTTATATGAGTTGTAATACTTTTATTTATGTATATTTTATTGAGGTCGTGAAAATTCGGATTAGTAATACTGTAAGGTATTCTTGGAAAATTAAGTTGTAATATCGTATCATTAATGGAATTAGAATCTTGGGGAAGAATCACAGCATTGAAGGGACTGTTTGGGAATTGAAGTCTAAAGTATACATGTAATCAAGGCGGGTTGATCTAGTAGGTAAGTGACAGTCAAATTCGGGACGAATTTTCTTTAAGGGGGAGTGAGTGTAACGACCCTAACCCTAGGCACAATTTTAATATAACATTATATACTTTTAATATTAATATCAACCTTATGTGTTTATTTTATATCTTTAAATTTCTTATATTAGAATAAAATGATAAAGAAATAAATAATGTTCTAGGGAAAAATAATAATTAGAAATAAATAAAGTATTAGAATGGAGTGGTAATAAAATGGACAAATAAAATGTTGTTGGTTGGGAAAATTATTTTAAATTGGGGAAAGATTTGTTGTAGGGGATTTTTGAGTGGGGGACAAAATCCCCCAAAACCCTCCCTCCAAGGACCGGCCCCCCCCCTCTTTTCCTTACCACATCTATACTCCTCTCCTCCTTCTTCCTCTTCTTCATTCTTCCTTCTTCCATTTTCCATGGAAGCTCCATCTTCAACTCTCTCCTTCCAAAAATGGTAGTTAATGCAATTCTTCTCCAATCGACGATCCGGGTGTACTTTTGGGTTCGTGGAGTCGAGAGGAACACATTGAGCTAAGAAGATCTTTGATCCACTTCATAATTGCTAGGTGAGTTGTTATGACCTTCCCTTCTTTAAATGTTCATGAATATTTAATGTTGTTATTGTTGTTCTAATGGCTATTTGATGCTTTGGGGAAGCCTTCTTGGATTTGAGGAAAATGTTAGTGTTATAGAAAGTGGTGTTGTTCTTGGAAGTGTTAAAGAGTAGAAGTAAATGGGTTGGATTGGATTAAATGGAAATCTTGAAAATTTGTAGTATATTGGATGGAAATCTAAGTGAGAATGATTTAGAATTAGGAAATGATACTTTGGGATTAAATGAGTTAAAATGAATTTAATAAAGTTAGAATTTCCTTTAAGTTCACAAATTAAAGCTCTCTTGGTTGAAAAGTTGGTTTCTTGAGAATCATGTGATAAATGACTTAGAATTATAACACATTTGGGTTTAAAATGATTTATTATGTGAAAAAATGAAGTTAGTAAGCTTTCTAGGTTTACACAAAATAAAGGAAACTTGGTTGGGAACAAATGGGTGTAAGTGATGAAGGATTTCTGCTTTTATGTTGATTCTGGGCTCAGGTCACGAGTCGTGCCCTGTGGCACGAGTCGTGCCTGAGGTGTGGGACGAGTCGTGACTAGGGTTATAAGGAAGTCGTGCCTTGTAGGGGACGACAGATTCTGAGGAAGGTGCAATGGGCACGAGTCGTGCCCTGGGGGACGAGTCGTGCCCTGGCCTGGTGTTTCACATCAAATTTAGAGCTGTTTAAACCTAACCAAATTCGAACCGAAATAGAATCTCTTAAACCTAGATTAAAGTAGAATACTTTGGCTACACATTAATATCCTAAGTGATCAAAATGGAATTGGGGAAGTACTTTAAATGTTACTTGGAAAATGCTAGTTAACCTGGTTTGGTAACTTAACAGAAATGATTTCAACTTGGTAGAGTTAACTGGGATCCTTATAGAGATCATATATTATTGTATAATGACTAAGTAAGATAGGTTGACGATATCTCATTATCTTACTGGAGTATTTATTCATGGATTGTATTATGCTTAGCGTGTTACATAAATGCTACACTCTGATTATTGGTTGAACATGAGTATATTTTACCATGTGATTATATTGCTTATTTACGCATAGTGTGTTAAAGAAATGTTGCACTATGATGTTGGTTGAGCATGAGTATATTTTACCATGTTGCTATGTTGTTTATCCCCTTTGTGGATTTATTCAAGTATCTATTATGTGCTTGATTATGTGTGAGTCAGCTGACATTTGGGGGTATAACATAATACGATCAATTATGGAAGTGTGACCTAATGTGATCGGATTATGTTATACTCGTGACCGTCCCCTTACATGGCCACAGTTTGGGGTATAGCATCTGTAGTGAGCCAAAAGCCTTACAGAGTTGCTACTGTCTTATTTGGTTCCCTGAAAAACGGGTCTTATAAGACGTGAGTATTGCTTAAGCAGCTCACTGTAAGATTGGAGTATTATTATACCCACTGTTGTACGACTACTGTTCAGACGGGAAAAGGTAAACCAAGGTAATGTAAGGTGCTTACAGCTTTTCCAACGTGTTATGTGCAACTGTTATGTGTTGCATCTTATATGGCATATTGCTGCATTCATAATAGCTTGCTGAGATTTATTCTCACCCCTCTCCCTTTACTGTTTTAGATTCTGAGACAGGTGGACCGGTCAAGTAAGGGCGGTGAGGAGTTCGGAGGTTATATTTTGGGAATTGTTGGGTTTGTTTAGATTGGTATAGGAAGTGTACTTTAGTATAAATCATTTAAGGGAATTGTAATATTAAATCTTCATTTATTGTTATAACCGATGTCTTTTTGTAACTAAACAGTTTCGTACTTTCTAAGTTAGTCAACTACTTCTCCATTGTGAAAAGGTGTAGACTTATTTTGAAAATGGTTATGTTATGTTTGGAAGTTAAATAAAAGGTTTTAAAATAGAATTAAAATTTGGGTTAGTTTGAGGACGCTCCAGCTCGGGATACGTGTAGGTTCCGGGTCGGGGTCCTCACATAGTCTCTGCAGCTTTGAGATCTTCCAAAGCTTTGTCCTTGTCCGCTAAGGCCTTCTTCTTCACCATCTCCTGAGCATCAAAGGAGTTGTCGAGGTCATTGTATTTTTCTCTAAGCTCAGACAGCTCCTGGGACTTTTTGGAGTATTGGTTCATTGCTATTTTCTCTCTCTCAATGGAGGCCCTCCAGGAACTCTTGGCCTGCTCCGCCATGGTGAGAGACTGCATCAAAGAAAATCAAGGATCAGCTCGACAAAGACTCAGAAATTGAATTGACGAGATAAAAGAAAAGAGACTTAATGGAGAGGGAGAATAAAGGCTTACCTCGCTCTGTACCAGATCGGACCTTGCAGAGAACTCCTCAGGGGTCATTCCCTTCTCAGCGAAGTGAGCCAATAGATCGACATCAATGGCTCTCCTTACCACCACTTGTCCAAGGCTCACTTCAGGGGCTAGTCCCAGCTGTCCCAGCACCGGAGGTCACTGCATTGGCTTCAGAGATTGGGTCAGAACTCAGACTTGGTCTAGTCGACTTGTTGGACTCATCACCCCCTTCAGTCACATCCCTAGATTGGGTACCACTTTGCAGAGGATCTTCCAACTGAACCTCCTCCATTGGCACCATGCCAGCGTTATCTTTGGACAACAAAGCATTGCGTCTCCCAGCTTCTCTCTCCCTGTTGGCTCGGGCGTTGACAGCTCCATGGGCCCTCTTGGCTTTCTTCTTATCAGAGACTCCAACAATACGCACCATGTTGGCTTCTTGCTCGGGGGTCAGAACTGCAGCGAAATCAAGATGACCAAGGGTTAGAGCGATAAGAGAAGATTCCTACATACGAATCGCGAGCTAATCATCATGCATGCGAGTTAATCAACTGACGAGTTGAGAGTTACACATGCAAGTCAAACCGTTTCTAGGCACAAGTCACAAGTCCTACATACGAGCTGAAGTTCTTTGTACGAGCAAGCTATGTACGAGCTACAAGTTCTACATAAGAGATAACAATTGACGAGCTAAGAGTTGTGTATGCAATTCAAGATAGTTCTATGTGCAGACGGTGAGCTATACATGCGAGCTAACAGTTGACGAGTTAACGAATAAAAGCAAGTAAACTCTTACCACCAACATGCTCCCCATTGTCTTTGCAATAGTTAGCCGTCCGTTGGCAAAACTGACATCTATCCTCAAACCTACCCAAAGCATGGGTGACCCAGTCAGGGTATATTGTGCCTCTACCCACAGGCGCCAGAGGTTGTAACTCCCCCTCACCAGCCATCATTCCGGCTTGAATATAGTTGTACTTGGTAGTTCCCAGGCACTCCCAACTGATAGGCCCCTTATCAGCCAACTGACACAATGCTTGTATAAATCAAAGTACCAAGGCGGCTCCCAATAGTTCTCCTCCTCCATGGGGTCAGTTTCAGAGTTGGGCAAAGGAAATTCCCATCCTAATCTACTCTCCACTACTACCACGTGGGAGTTCCATCCACTTGCTTTGCTGGGGAGATTTGTGAACAATTTGGGGGATTTGGGTTTAGAGGGAGTGCTGATCCTCAAATCAGTCTTACCATACTTAACACTAAAGAACTCTTTGAACACCCTCATACAGGGTTCATACCCCAGGAATCTGCAAACCATGGCAAAACACACAAGGACCCGGCAGGTGTTGGCTCCCAATTGGAGAGGTAAGGCATCAGTACATTCTAAAAACTCATTTATGAAAGGGTCCAGTGGCAACCTAAGGCCAGCTTCGAACTGACCGTAAAAGAAAGCTACCTTAGTGGCGTCCTTGGTATATGTTTTCCCAAACTGAGCCAAAAAATCCTTCTTACTATGAATAGCCACCCTATAATCCTCCTTACTTACCTCACAGAAATCGTATATCATGCTATATCGAGAAGGCAAATTTTTCTTCCCTCTCATGGGCCTCTGAGGGACATATCCCCTTTCGTTCTTCCCCGGTACAGCCAAGTCGTCAAATGCGTCAACAATTCGAGGACTTGAGGAGGTAGAAGCAGTGACTCCATCACGAGTTGCCATATCTGTACAAGAAGAAGGAGAAATAGGGGAGTCAGACCTACGATTACAATCAGACGACCTACCTAAGGGCGACCTAGACTCCCCTGAAAAACCTTTCCTATTCCTAAGAAAGGAGGGTTTACTAGCATCCCTAACGTAAAATAGAGATATGTGGTCAAGCAATTCATGGAAGAGATTAAAGGAGACAACGTTTGAATCGTCAATTACCAAATCACCTACTTTTCTCCTATGGGCATTCCTATTTTCCTAAAATTCAGTCCCCACCTTGTCAAGATAGAGGCACATTCATTCAAGGACATCTCTTTCCACTCTCCGTTCATGTGCTTATACACTCGATGGTTAACAGTGCAATACCCATACCAAGCACCTGGTTCGCTACTGAAAGTTCTAGCCATGGCAAAAGCAAAAATAGAGCAGCAATCGAAACCCTAAAGCAAGAAAACGAGAAGAATACCTTGGTTGGTGTCGGAATAGGAAGCTGCTGCAGAGAACGAAGGCCCAATTTAAGTCAGTTGCTTCTTTGCTATTTTCGTCGGAGTTTCACCAGAGTTTTGAGACGGTAAAAGTTCTAAATGGAGAAGGAATCTGATATTTATATTTCCTAAATTGAAAAGGAAAAAAGAAAATTCAAAAATTATTTTCCCAATTAATGAGGGAAAATAGTTTCCAAGACGGTTCTTCAAACGTCAAAATAGTAATGATTACAGAAAATGGCGCTCCTTCAGATCCGACCGTCCGTGTCCGACGTCCAGGATTGAGCCACGTCACCTTTGGTCGACTAGACATCAGAACGAGTAGCGACCTGCGCTCACAACAATCTTCATCAAAATTTCCTTACTTTCTAGTCGACAAAGTCAACTCAGAAAGTTGGGGGCCACTGAACATACCAAAAGTGTCGAGCTGGGCCGAGCAAGTAAAGCCCAGTCCTCAAGCAATTATTGCCACCACACTCTCAGTGGGCTAGGCCCAATTAATGCATGGATCAAGGCCCATCTTATTGATCAGTCGACTTAAGTTCATTGTCCGACCTACCAGGTCCCGACCTAACTAAGTCCGACCTTACGATCCAAGTCTCACTTCGGGTACGATCCAGCTCTACCCATCAGTCAGGTCGACCCAACCTTAAGTGTCGACCTCGAACTGCCAGATCAAGCGTCGAGCTAACAGTTGAAGGCGCACGTGCCTCTATTCTTTCCATAACTGGTTCCCTACAAATTAGGGGCCGTTCAGGGACACGTTCACATGACACGTAACTGTCCCACAAATCTCAGAGCTCATGTAGCCCCACCAAATATACCACCTACATCAACTATAAATACATTACCACCACAACGGTACCAAGGTAACTGCAATTTTGTTATCTGAATATCCTTTGTTCAATACGTTGTTTTCTCTCCAATTCATATACTTACTCTCACGCCCGAGGGTCTAAGCCGGAGACACATCCGGCTAGCCGTGGGTTCTGGTTTTCAGGTTAAGGAGTCAGGTGATCAGTTCTGCCACGTGGAGGAAGATTGATAAGCACATTTCATGCGGCATCAAGTTGTATATTTCTTCAATTCTTTTTATTCATGTACGTTTTTGTTTTTACGATATCCCATGTCATGTCAGTCGGCAAGAAAAAGGTTCGAAATCTAGATCTCACCGAGAATGAAAATTGGAATTTATCGCTTTCTTTCTTGCACAATAACACAAATGAAGCATGATGCTGCATGAATTGTGCTTATCAATCTCCGTCCAGCCGCAAGACTAATCACTTGGCTTCTTAACCTGAAACAATGAACCCACGACTAGTCGGAATGATCTCCGGCGAAGATCCTCGGGCGTGAGAGTAAGTACGGTGTATGAGAGCTAAATAATTATAATGAACAAGATGTATTCAATATAACAATTAGCAATTACCTTGGAACGGTTGACATTGCCTTGTATTTATAGTTGTTGATGAGAGATATAATTGTGGTAGGATTGTATGAAATCCCTATAATCTCGGATCAGATATGCATTAGAGATCTTGTCCATAAATAACTCCTGATTTGTAGGGAGTCTATTAAGGAAAGAGTTGTAGATACGCCCGGACTCTGTAAGTCGAAGTTCGTTGGTAGGTCGAGGTCGCCTATTAGGTATAGGTCGACCTGACTGAATGCTGAGGTCGGGTCCTGCCCGTATATAACATGTGGATCGTATTCGAACAAATCTAGGTCGGGACCAGTTATGTCGGACCATGGGTTAAGTCGAATGATTAAGGACGATGAGCCTTGGTCTTGATAATAATTGGGCCTAGCCCACAGAGAATGTGGGGGCAGTAATACGTAAATAATTGGGCTTGCTCGTTGGGCCTAGCCCGTCACTTTTATTCTGTTCAGTGGCCCCCAACTTTCTGAGTTGACTTTGTCGACCAGGAAGTTTATGAGTATTTTTTATTTAGATTTGAAGTAGATCGCAGGTAGACGCTCGAACTGATAATTAGTCGACCAATGGTGACGTGGCTTATTCTTGGACGTTGGCTGCGGACGGCTAGAAGGGTAGAAGCGCCGAATTTCCGTAATCATTACTGCCTTGAAAACCGTCCGGGTATTTAAATGTTGATTTAACCATTTGGAAATCCCAGCCTTTCCATTTTCTTAGGATTAAGAGAGAGAAAACCTTTTCCTCTTTGGATTTTGAGAACCTTCAACACTCAGGCGTATAGTTTCGACGGCCGATTAAAGCAGAGCTCTTGATTTCCGTTGTCCCCAGTCTTTTATTTCCCTCATGCGACCTTCGTCACCAACTTTATTTAAGGTATTTTTTGATTTCTTTTCCCTTCTGTATTATTTTTGAGCTTTTGTTGATTTTTGCCATGGCTAGGACCTTTAGTTGCGAACCTGGGGCCTGGTATGGGTATTGCATTGTTAATCACCGAATATACAAACATGTAAACGGAATATGGAGAGAGATGCCCATGGATGAGTGCGCCTCAATCTTGACAAGGTGGGGATTGACTTTCAGCGAATTAGGCTTGCCTGTAGGAGAGAACTTGGGAGATTTAGAAATACACGACCCCAATGTTGTATCTTTTCATCTTTTTCACGAGCTGCTCGACCATCTGGCTCTGTTTTACGTTAAGGATTCCGAAAAGCCTTCCTTCCTTAGAAATAGAAAGGGGTTTCCAGGGGAATCTAGGTCGTCATTAGGCAGGTCGCCTGAGCATGAATATAGGACTGATTCCCCTGTTTCTTTTTCTTCAGATATGGCGGCTCAAGGGGGAGCTACAGCTTCTACTTCTTCGAGCCCACGGATTGTGGACGCGTTCGACTCCTCCGTTGCACATGGGAGGAATGAAAGAGGTTATGTACCCCCAAAGCCACTTCGAGGGAAGAGAAACTCTGAGTCTCGAGTATACATGCTCTACAATTTCTGCGAGGTAGATGTGAAGGAGTTTAGGGTGACCCATTATAGCAAAAAGGAGTTTATGTCCCGGTTTGGCGATACCTTCACCACTGATCCCACTAGGGTGGCCTTCTTCTATGGCCAATTTGAGGCTGGCTTAAGACTTCCATTAGATCCCTTTATCAATGAATTCTTGGAGTGTATGAATGCTTTGCCTCTCCAACTAGGAGCTAATACTTGTAGAGTCTTAGTGTGTTTTGCAATGGTATGCAGATTCCTGGGTTTCGAGCCATGTATTTATGTATTCAGAATGTTCTTTAATATCATGATGGACAAGGTAGATATGGGGATCAGCATCCCCTCTAGGCCCCATGCCCCAAAGCTTTTTGTTAATCTTCCAAGCAAAGTGAGTGGCTGAAATACTCATGTCATGGTAGTTGAGAGCAGGAGGGGATGAGAGTTCTCGTTGCCAAATTCTGAATTTGAGGTGATGAAGGAGGAAGATTATTGGGTTCCAGACTGGAGCATCGATCTATATAAGAAATTAGTCGAGGTAGCCGATAGGGGACCCGTCAGCTGGGATATTCTAGGGACCACCAAAAATAATTATATCCAGGCTGGAATGATGCTTGGTAATGGGGATGTAGTTCCCTTGGTCCCTATAGTTAGGAGCCTGAGATATCCTGACTGGGTTACCCACGAGGGAGGTAGATTCAGGTTTGAGGACCAGTGCCATGAATGTAAGAGGAACCCGGACTACTGCAGGCTGAGAGTGGATCATTTTGTTTATAAGTGTTTACTCGTCTTTATCTTTTTAGCTCGTCCATTGATTGCTCGTATGTAGAATATTAACTTGTACATGTTTTGCTCGTATGTAGAGCTTTTAGCTCGTACATGTTTTGCTCGTATGTAGAACTTTTAGCTCGTACATAGAACTTGTTTTTATCGAACTAACACTTTGCTTTTTGATCTTGTGCAGTTTTAACCCCTGAGCAAGAGGCTAATATGGACCGAGTTATCAATATAAAGAAGAGCATAGAATCTGTGGGGCTGCCAATGCTCGAGAAAATCGTCAGAAGGAGGCTGAGAGCCGACAGAAGCAGTTCAAGCTGATAGATGAAAACACTGAGGGGCTAGTCCCTGTGGAAGAGGATGATGCCGAAATGGAGGTGGAGAGGACCGAGGGCGATGCCCAAGAGGTCCAAGAGGTCACCACTGATGAGACCGGGGAGGCTGAGCAAACCCTGGAGCCGACGAAAGAGGTTCCACAAATTAGGACCAGAGCCCAAGCTAGGGTCAGAACACCTGTGGTCGATGTAGATGAAGACGAAAAAGATGACGACGCTCCTCTTAGCAAGAAGAAGAGGTCCGAGCCCAACCCTCAATCTGAACAAGGGGATGCTACTACTAGCAGCCTTCAGCCGCCAACCATCCAAGTATCATACCCCGAGCTAGTTCAGGCCCGCGTGGACAAATTGAGTAATGTTCCTTTGCTGACGGGGGTAGACAGCTTATGCAGAGAGTATCCTGAGCTAGAATATGGCCAGGTCGTGGTGAGGAGAGTGGCCGATCAAGACTTGGTTAGCAAATATACAGGGAAGGGTTTGACTGCGGAGGTGTTTAAAGCCAGGTCAGGGCTAGTCCACTCTGAGGTAACACTTGAGTTTACAGGCAATTGTTGTTCTCCCTTGCTCGCCTATTTATTTTAGACATGTTTTAGCCGACCTGATCCTATTGTTTGTTCGTTGTAGGCTCTTGCTATGGTCGAGCTGGATACTAGCTACTGGAAAGCGGCTGAGGAGCAGGAGAGACTGGCCAAGACGATGCTAGGTCGGAAGTCGAATGATCTGGAGAGGTTGTAGAAGAAATACGCTGAACTGGAGGAAGAGCACGCTAACTTGGATTCTGCCTATGAAGCCGTGAAGCTGGTGAAGGATGACGCTCTGAAGGCTAAGGAGGATGCTTGGAGCGAACTGAGAGGCGTTAAGAAAAAGCTTGCAGCAGCCAAAGTGGGCAAGGAGAAAGTTGACCAAGATCTTGTAGTGGCGACCAAGATGTTGGAAGAAAGCACCGCTATGTTGTCCAAGCAAACTGAAGATTTTAAGGCAGCTCGCCTCAAATGGGTAGAGGAGTTGAAAACCGCTGTGGAGGCTGCCAAGGAAACTGCTAGGAAGGCCGCGATTGGGGCGTACAAAGAGAGTGATGAGTATCATGAATACGTTACTGAGAAATCCAGGTCATTTTTTGATGTAGGTCATAGCCACATGGCTTGACGTATCATAGTGGATCCCTTTGTTGATCTATCCATTGAACAGCTGAAAGTGGGCAAGGAGAAAGTTGACCAAGATCTTGAAGTGGCGACCAAGATGTTGGAAGAAAGCACCGCTATGTTGTCCAAGCAAACTGAAGATTTTAAGGCAGCTCGCCTCAAATGGGAAGAGGAGTTGAAAACCGCTGTGGAGGCTGCCAAGGAAACTGCTAGGAAGGCCGCGATTGGGGCGTAAAAAGAGAGTGATGAGTATCATGAATATGTTACTGAGAAATCCAAGTCATTTTTTGATGTAGGTCATAGCCACATGGCTTGACGTATCATAGTGGATCCCTTTGTTGATCTATCCATTGAACAGCTGGCTAAGTGGGCCTCAGAGGATCCGTATGATATGGCAGCTCGTCAAGGCCATTCTCTGTTGCCCTATACTGAAAATGACTTGGCTGCCTTGGCCCAAGAAGATGAAGATATGGCAGCGGAACCTTGGGTCCCCCCTCCTGTTGCTCTCGTCAATTTCAATACTATACTGAAGGAGCTTGAGGAACCTGACGAGCTAGCCTTTGAGGGGGATACTCCAAAATATGCTTTCACTGAATCGGGAAAACTTGATGACCTTCAACAACAAGAGAAGGATTTGGGAGATCAAGCTACTACCAGTGATCAACTTGAATCCGATCCAGCTGCCTGATCCTCCTTGAATATTTAGATGGTTTATGTAATGAAACAAGTCTCAAAACAATTTTCTTTTTGCTTTACGTAGTTTTATGCCTTGGCCCAGCTTTTGGGAGGCAGTTTTAACTCGTAACATTTTGCTAGCTCAAGTCATGGCCCATTTTTGGGGGACTTGATTTTATCTAATCGTAGTTGACTTTTCACTTGAATCTTTTGCTTTTGATTCTTATATGAATGTATGTCGAACTATATTTCGTAGGATAAACGAGATCTTTATGAGCTTTTGGTCGGACTAATTTTAGAAATAAAGTCGACTTAATACTTGGTCTATTTGATAAATGAGATTGACTAAGAGTCGAATCTTTTTAGAACGAGGTCGACTTAGATGTCAGACCTGTTTAAAGGAACGAAGCTGACTAAGAGTCGAGCTTGTTATAACGAGGTCGACTTAAATGTCGGGCCTGTTTAAAGGAACGAAGCTGACTAAGAGTTGAGCTTGTTAGAACGAGGTCGACTTAGATGTCGGACCTGTTTAAAGGAACGAAGCTGACTAAGAGTCGAGCTTGTTAGAACGAGGTCGACTTAGATGTCGGACCTGTTTAAAAGAACGAAGCTGACTAAGAGTCGAGCTTGTTGGAACGAGGTCGACTTAGATGTCGGACCTGCTTAAAGTAACGAAGCTGACTAAGAGTCGAGCTTGTTAGAACGAGGTCGACTTAGATGTCGGACCTGTTTAAAGGAACGAAGCTGACTTAAGAGTCGAGCTTGTTAGAACGATGCACAAACGTAACACAATTTTTGTTTGAATAGAACTGCAACTTTTATTGAAGTAGTAGTACGATTACATAGAAACGGAGAGCTAGAACTAGAACTAAACTCAAACTTGAAAACGGAAACTAACTTTGAAACTGAAGTAGAGAACTGAACTAGAAGATTGAACTAGAAGTAGTATCTGATAAGGTGGTTTACGTGCCACAGGTGCTTCAGCTCGTCGCCATCTAGATGGGCGATCATGTAAGTTCCCTCCTTGATAACTCGAGTAACGATGTAGGGACCTCCCAGTTGGGAGATAACTTGTTCATCTGAGTTCTCCTTCTTGTTGACTCGATCCTCCTTAACACATGGTCGCCTACTTGGAATGATCTTATCTTTACTTTTTTATCGTGATAGCTCTTAGTCTTCTGCTTGTAATTGACCATCCGTAAATGAGCTGTATCTCACTTCTCGTCAATCAAATCTAAGTCGATCAATCTGTTGGTGTCGTTCTGCTCTTGGTCGAAGAAAACTACTCTGGCTGTAGGAAATCGTAGCTCGGCTGGTGCCATGGCCTCTGATCCATATGTAAGATCGAATGGGGTTTCCCCTGTAGGCCCCCGAGTGGTTGTGCGAACTGCCCAAAGAGCAAGGGGAAGTTCGTCCAACCAGTTGCTACGTCGACCAACCAAACCCGTTTTGAGTGCAGAAAGGACCAGCTTGTTTGCAGCCTTCACTTGCCCTACTCCCGAGGATAAGCGTGCACGACTGCCAATGTTTGACCCCAACTCTGTTCATCTCATCCTCGAAAGCTCGGGAGAATTGTAGCCCGTTGTCCGACACTATAGCTCGAGGAATCCCAAATCGGCACCAGATGAAGTCGTGGATGAAATTGATGGCATTCTCCTCTGTAATCCTGGCTAACGGCTTGGCTTCTACTCACTTTGTGAAGTAATCAAAAGCAACGATCACATACTTGCAATTTCCAAGGGCGGGCGGGAAGGGTCCAATCAAATCGACGCCCCACATATCAAAAGGCCAAGTAGCGATCACCGGAGTTTGCTCGGTTGTAGGCAAGTGAGGTAGGTTGGCAAATCTTTGACACTGGTCGCACCCTTGAATGAAGTCATGAGCGTCAGCCCTCATGTGTAGCCAATAATAACCCAATGTAATCAACTTGTCGGCCAAAGTTCTAGCCCCCGGGTGTCCACCACAAACCCCACTATGTACCTCGTACATCAGCTGAGTAACTTGTTGAGGGTGAACACATCTCAATAACGGCTTAGTGAAGGACCTCCTGAATAACGTACCTCGGAGCCTTTTTCTTGATGGCTCGAGCTGCTTTCTCGTCGTCAGGTAGCTCGACGGTCTCCAAATAAGCTCTCATTTCCTCGATCCAGCACTTGGTGTAGACCCAATCTCTAGTAGTAACCTCCAAGCATTGAATCTGAACCCTCTCATAAGCTGGATGCTCGAGGTAAGAGATAGGTTCCCCATGATGCTCATCTGATGTAGCCAGTTTTGAGAGTAGGTCGGCCAATTCATTGTCATCTCGACCAACCCTCTGTATCTCCCAAAATTCCAAGTCTTTGATCAGCTCCTTCACCATGTCGCAGTATTTGACCAAGGTGGGATTCAGGACTTCATACTCTCCTCTAACTTGGTTGACTATCAACTGCGAGTTACAGTAAGCCACAATCTTGGTTGCCCTAAAACACTTTGCATATTCGATGGCTGCGACCAAAGCTTCATACTTGGCCTAGTTGTTAGACGCTTCAAATTTGAACCTCAAGGCTTCCTCGTAGACGGTCCCTGATTCCGGCTCGATCAATACAATTTCGGCCCCACTAACACTCTTGGTTGCCGACCCATCAGAGTATACCTTCCAACAATCTTCGGGTAAATTTATAGCGGGCTGTGTCACTGGATCCTTTCCTTTTCCTTTCTCCTTCTGAGCTCGTACTTCGCTATCTTCCTTGGTGAACGTAAGATCGACCAAGAAGTCTGCCAAAGCTTGAGCTTTCAACGCCTTTTGAGGCCTATCCTCGATGTCGAATTCTGTGAGAGCAATTGACCAGTTGAATAATCGGCCTGAACTTTCTGGCTTATGTAAAATCTTTCTCAGAGGGGCATTAGTAAGCACGACAATCGGGTGAGCCAGAAAATAAGCTCGTAACTTCCTTGAAGCTACGACCAAAGCATATGCTACCTTCTCCGCATTATAATACCTGCCTTCTACGTCGGACAAGGCCTTGCTCACATAATATACGGGCTTCTGAAGCCCTTCTTCTTCTCGAATTAAAACAGCGGCCACAGATTGGTTGCCAACAAATAGATACATGAACAAAGTCTCCCCAACAATCGAGCTACTCAACAATGGCGGAGAGGCGAGATACTCCTTAAGCTGTTGGAACGAAGAATGACATTCGGCCGTCCATTCAAAAAATTTCGTCCCCCTCAATGATTTGAAGAAGGGGAGAGATCTCTCCGCCGACTTAGCTATAAAGCGACCTAGGGCTGCCACCCTACCATTTAGTCGTTGCATCTCCTTGACACTTGTAGGCTCCTGCATGTCGACCAAAGCCTTGATCTTCTCAAGATTTGCCTTAATAACTCGCTGGGAAACCATAAAACCAAGAAACTTTCCAGCTGCTACTCCAAACACACACTTGCTCGGGTTAAGCTTCATGTCGTTTGCTCGCAAAAATGCGAATGTTTCCCTTAGGTCGACCACGTGACGTCCGACCTTTGTTTTGATGACCATATCGTCGACGTAGGCCTCCATGTTTTGGCCAATTTGGGAGGCAAAGACCTTGTTCACCATCCTCTGGTAGGTCGTCCCTGCATTCTTCAAGCCGAATGGCATCATGGTGTAATAGTATATACCCCCAGCAGCTTGGAAAGCCGTTTTCACTATATCATCTTCGTGCATCTTGATCTGATGATAGCCTGAATAGGCATCTAGGAAGCTCGAAGTGGTATGTCCATCTATGGAATCTACGAGCTTGTCAATCTGAGGTAGAGGATAGCTATCCTTGGGGCAGGCCAGATTAAGGTTGGTGAAGTCGACACACATTCTCCATTTGCCATTAGATTTTTTCACCATTACCACATTAGCTAGCCAGGTGGTGTGGGTAGCCTCCTTGATGATACTTGCACTTAAAAGTTTTTGTACCTCAAGTTTGACCGCCTCCTCTTTGTCACGGGCGAAACTCCGTAGCTTCTGTGCTTTATATTTCATGGTCGGATTAACTTCTAGCCTGTGAAAAACGAACTCCTCCTTTATTCCCTTCATGTCTTCTACTCGCCAAGCAAAAACATCACTGCTCTCCTTTAGTAGCTCGACAATTTATTCTTTCTTCAGCTGACAACTGCTTACCAATCTGAATTTTTTGTTCGGGATAGGAGGGATTTGTTATCACTGCTTCTAGCTCATCAACAACTTCTAACTTCGGACCATCTCTAAATTGCAGGGTCTCGATAATGATTTCACGAACCCTCTGTCTTTCTTTGGCCCCCAAGTGTGGAGCTTCTTCAATAATCATGTCATCCAGCTCAGCTGCTATCTCACTGGTGGTGGCCCCCGAGTTATTGTCGATCTAGAGGCATAGGTCGCCTATGAAGACTTGGTCGACCATAACTGCATCTGAATCGACCATGGTGTTTTGGGAGGGACGTGTCGGCTCAGTCATGACATCGTCACGTGAGTGATAGGTCGCCTCTTCCACGCAGGTGATCGTAGATAGTCGTGAAGTTGTGGTGACAGACTTTGATAGCTTCAAGTATCCCTCAGGAGTTTCAACCTCTAGCTCCCTCTTCTTTCTCATTCGAAGGACATGATCAAGGTAAGCTTGAGCTGTACCTTGCACGCAGCCTACTCCAGCTAACGTTGGGAACTTAACTCGTTGATGGGGGATAGAGGCCACCATTCCAAGTGCGACCTGGCCAGGGATATCCAAAATAGCAGCATAATCACTATTTACATCAATAACAATAAATGTTACCTTAGATACGACCCTGTATGGGTGTTGACCTATGTCGACGTCCAACTCGATCTGCCCCTTGGCGTCCACCCTGTGGTTGGTGAAGCCTTCCAGTCGACCATCATAACGTGACAGTTGTTCCTTTGAGAGTCCCATTTCTTTGAACGTCTTGTAAAAAAGAATATCCTTATAGGCCCCCGTGTCTACCAAGAGTCTGCTCGTCTTACACCCATCAATCAGTCCTGGGATAACGAGAACTTGCTCTCTGGCTGCTATGTTAGTCGCTAGCTCGTCAGGATAGAAACTAATAACCTCATCCATGATGTAGCTTCTAGGCGGCACGTGAGGGGCTTTGTTAAGCTGAAAGATCTTGTGTTTCAAAGCAGTGTTGCTAGCTTGCTCAGTAATCACTCCCAAATTCAATCTAGGCTGCCTTGGCTCTTGCGTACACCAGCAGCTCGCTCACCTCCACCAGGCTGAGCTCTTTTCACATACATGTCGAGCTTCCCACTGTCGACCCACTTTTGAATGATGCGTTTCAAACTCATACAATCTTCCGTAGTGTGACCCGTATCCTTGTGATAATCACAGTATTTGGTGTTGTCCCTTCTGAACTTATTTTCTGGGTTCATTGGGGCTGGTGGGCCTAGCTCGACAGTGTTCAGGATTTCAGTACACGACTTACTGTCAGCGGGGTAAATGTCTCGGGCACTCTCTCAGTCGCCCTAGTTCTGTTTTTCCCGTTCTTGTTGTTACTTCCGTTCTTGGCTGGGTCCTTCTTATCAGTATCTACGACCTCGGACTTGGGACCCTTCTTCTGATTCTTTTCTTTCCTTTCTTCAGCTATGGCCACATTGTAGGCCCTTTCAAATAGCTCTTGTCGGGTGCTCACGCTCCTGACTTGCAGCTCGTAGTCTAAGTCTGCAGAAGTCACCCCATTTCTGAAGCAATTTATCACCTCCCTATCCGTCAGGTCCTCCTCGATTTGGTCGGCCATCTCCTTAAACTTGGTATAGTAGCTCATCGAGCTTTCATTCTTTCCTTGTGCCAGATTGTTCAAGTCGGTGACCGTCAGCTTCCGGGCTCCTGCTGTCGAGAAGCGATCTAGGAACTTCTTCCTCATGTACACCCAAGTAGTAATACACCCCGACGTCAAACCACGAAACCAAGTCAATGCGGCCCCTGAAGGGTGCTGGTCAATGCCTTACACATCATATCATCCTCGGTGGAGACGAAACACATGGTAGCTTCCAAATGTTGTATATGACTCTGGGCATTGGTCGCTTCCGAATATTTGTCAAGAGTGGGCAACCTGAAACCTGGAGGAGGTCGTCGCTCGAGCAATTCCTTGGCCAAGGGACGAAGAGTAAAGTCGTTTCGTTCGCCCTTTCCAGTATCCTCCTTCCTGTCGGCCTCCCATTGTTCTAGCCTCTTCTTCCACTGCAACCATTCCCTAGCATCTGGATTGTCGTCCCTTGCCTAGGAGACGTTGTTGGATCTTTGTCGCTCATCATTGTGATGTTCCCTCCTTGAGTTGGCCCTATGCCTTTCACTCCTTGGAGGAGTAATTTCTCTGCCTCGTCAACCTCTATGAGAAGGTGACCTTACTGAGTTCACTGGACCTGCGCCTTTCCTCTCTGACTGGCGACCTGCGCCCATTCCTATGAGATTGCGACCTAACTGTCCTCACCGGCGATCTGGCTAACCTTACTGGCGACCTGCGCCCATTTCTGTCACGGTGGGACTGCGATCTCTCTGTTCTAGCAGGCGACCTATGCCTGTTCCTCTCGGCTTCCCTTTGTCGCCTCAGGTCAGACTCAGCCTCTTGCTCCCTATTCGTATTGAGATGACTTCGCAAGTCGTCAGGTGGAACCGGTATGTGGGTACGAATGTGTGGCACAATCTGTCGCTCGTCATTCTGCCTTTCACTTTCGTTCTGCCTAGCACTCCCGTCAGGCTGTCTGTGAGAGACTTGGGAGGGGCTGCCCTTTCCGACCGTCTGTCATTCTGCTCGGGCTCTTCCTCCATCGCTAGTAGTTCCGCTAAGATTCAAGCCCGCTCCACCAGCATCTCCTTTCTACTGAGGGGATTGGTTGAGGGACTCTATCTGTCGCCTGCAGCCATTCGCCCTGCTTGACGCTTTGGAGGGGGCTGAGCTCTTTGCTCGACCATGGGCCTTTTCTCCCTTCTGCCGTCTGGCAAGCCTCTGCCATTATCAATGCTATTCGAACATGTCGCCCTTCCATGCGGACGCAGCGGGGGAGGAGGAGGAGGCATGTTAGCATTGCGATTTCCAGCACCGGCCTCCGTGTTAGCACCGGTGTTTCCCTCATTATGTTCATTATGTTCGTCCGAGGCTTCTGAGACATGACCGTCAGAAGTCACCATGATTATGGGTTGTATGAGATTTCGAGGTCAATATGCACGATTCCCGGCAATGGAACCAAACTGATGCTGCAAGAATCGTGCTTATCAATCTCCGTCCAGCCGCAAGACTAATCACTTGGCTTCTTGACCTGAAACAATGAACCCTCGACTAGCCGGAATGGTCTCCGGCGAAGACCCTCGGGCGTGAGAGTAAGTACGGTGTATGAAAGCTAAATAATTATAATGAACAAGATGTATTCAATATAACAAATAGCAATTACCTTGAAACGGTTGACGTTGCCTTGTATTTATAGTTGTTGATGAGAGATATAATTGTGGTAGGATTATATGAAATCCCTATAATCTCGGATCAGATATGCATTAGAGATCTTGTCCATAAATAACTCCTGATTTGTAGGGAGTCTGTTAAGGAAAGAGTTGTAGATACGCCCCGACTCTATAAGTCGAAGTTCGTTGGTAGGTCGAGGTCGCTTATTAGGTATAGGTCGACCTGACTGAATGCTGAGGCGGGTCCTGCCCGTATATAACATGTGGATCGTATTCGGACAAAGCTAGGTGGGGGACCAGGTATGTCGGACCATGGGCTAAGTCGAATGATTAAGGACGATGAGCCTTGGGCTTGATAATAATTGAGCCTAGCCCACAGAGAATGTGGGGGCAGTAATACGTAAATAATTGGGTTTGCTCGTTGGGCCTAATCCGTCACTTTTATTCTGTTCAAACCATTTATTTAATGGTACATTGGGGCATTAAAGACCTATACTACTCCTTATTATCTAAAATAAATAATAGTATCTACTATTTTCTTCATTTTATAATAAAGATAGCAATTTTCTTTTTGATCCTTACCTCCTCGAATAAATACGTTTTTATATATAAAATAATATTGTTTCAAGTTTATCCCGAATAATGTACATAAAAGTGAATCAAACACTTAAAAATTTGACGAATTATCTGTGATACTTATTACAATACAAAGATAGTTTATTTTGTTTAAAGTGCAATCGATTTCCTTCTAACAATATGATCCAAATATAGAAATACTAAGAGAACACATACATTGGGATAGGGAAATCCAAAAGGGGAAATCCCACTTTTGTTTATCATTAAGTTTACATGTTAAGTTTACATGTTGTTGCAATATGGTTACAATGTATCAAGAATTGCAATTTGGCCTTTATATTCACAATTCGGTTGCAAAATTTATTGGACGAAAGTTAAAAAAAGTTAAATATATTGATGAAAACGTTAACAATCTTCTTTAAAATTTGCATTGGACATCCATGAATTCAAGAAATTATCAATTGTTATGATTCCGTTAATTATATTTACAAAACATCTAAAAAAAGGTTTTTTTTAAAAAAAAGGGGGTTATTAATTAATATAACTTTAATAATTTTTTTTTTGAAATTAATTAAATATATTTTGAAATTAAGAATTACTGCATTTTTTTTTTATGATTTCCTAGCATGTTCTAATTTTAAGTTTTATTTTTTAAACAAATGATATGATGTTCAAAGTTTAATTTAATACTATTTTCTTTTTTAAAAAAATTAAATTAAATATTTTTTGCATTCTAATTTCATCTACCCTTATCAACAACATTTGTCACCATCTTACCACCCAACCCCCAGCAACAACCACCTTACCACCATCATCACCTCATTTTTATTTTGCATTCCTCCCAGTCATTTCCATTCAATAACTACAACCCCTCAATCAGAATACAAACACCACCATTATCACTATCCCAGCCACCTAAACCCTCACCGCCACACCACCACTGCTCAATTACCATGGCCATAAAATCTTTGCATTTTCTAATTTAGCTAAAAAAAAATTGTATCTTCTAATTTAGCCAAACAATTTCACCCTTAAGGGTCAATAGATATGTTCAAACAGTTTAACCCCCGATAGGGGTGGACAATGTAAGTTTTCAAACAACCCGTTAATTTTCTCATTCATTTCGTTAACGTTTTTTACTTTCGTCCAATAAATTTATCAAATATTCAATTTTGCACTGAATTACAGCTAATTATGAATATAAAGACCCAAATGCAACTTTTGGTATATTGTATATAATATTGCAATAAGTAAATTTAAATGATTTTTACTCTCAAAAGTGATAATTATTTTGGATCAAATACGTATTACTTTAAAAATAAAGGTTATTTTGGACCGAAAGAGTATTTATTAAAGGTACATGTACCTAGTTAGATGGCTATCTATCTTGATGATGGAACCTAACTTACTTAATTGTGAAATTCTAAAGAGGGTCTTCTAATCAAGAAAAATCTCATTACCTTGAATACGAAAGCGATCAATCTCAAAATCAAAATAGGTAGCGAAAAAATAATAAGTCAATTTTCAAGGCAAGTTGCTAATCGATCTTTACAGCTCAGCAAAACAGCTCATCAATAAGAGGGGGAGTAAGAAGACAACACGTGTGAAAACTCCTACTTTGAAATCCTTGTACTACGTGCCAAAGTGGCAGGATTTGGGCCCACATAACTAGCTTCCATAATTAGCAGTGATTCGAGAAGGATTCTCGTGTTGCCTAGCGGCTGCCACTAGGGACGGCATGCCATGCAGATGCAGCCAAGCCCCCCGGAACTTGCAAACAACAACTACAAAAATTTCCATTTTTTTTTTGGTACAGATAATAATGTTAGGTTTAATGTCATCTAATTTATAAATAACTTAAAGGATTGAACAATAGGCAAATCGTTAATTTTTCTAATTTGTAATAACTTAAAGGATTGAACAATAGGCAAATCGTTAATTTCTATAACAGCAGCTATGGAGTGATCGCGCCAGGCAAGGAGCGCGACCGCGGGAGTTTATGAAATTTTGGGACGATCACGCGGTACCTGTTTGGACGCACGGGGCGATCGCGCCCTAGTGCGGATTGATCCTGATCAGAGAAAGATTTGATGCAATAATCTAAAACCTTACAAGGTTAGGAATAAGCAGTATAAATAAGTTATATTCCCTGATAACCGAAGAAGACAAAGGTATGAATGATAAATGGATTCTTGATTCTGGGGCTTTTTATCACATGTGTTCGCGCAGGGATTCTGGGGCTTTTTATCACATGTGTTCGCGCAGGGAATGGTTTGCAACATACGAAGAGACGGAAGGGGGTGATATTTATATTGCTAACGGTTCTGTCTGCAAGGTAGTTGGCATGGGTTCCATCAGTGTGCGAACTTTGGGTGGTAAGTTCTGTACATTGAATAAGGTAATGCATGTTCCTGAAATAACGATGAATCTGATATCGCTTAGTCGACTAGATAAGATGGGATACAATTTCAAATGTGAATGTGGAGTAGTAAATATATGTAAGGGTTCGAATGTAATTCTGAAAGGGGTAAAACAATACTCCTTGTACGTCCTCCAAGGTTCTACGTTTTTGGGTTTGGGTGTCGAGCATCGTACAACAAAGGGTATAGTCGAGACACATCTGAAGGAAGCATGTTGTGTGGCTTCATGTGGAGTGGTAGACACGTCTGTTCACTTGCTGAACGGGTCCGATCAACTGTTGCAGCAAGTCCTTTAGTGTTCGGCGTAACACATTTGGGTATATAGGGAGATACAGATTTTGGTTGTCCGAGGAACAAGTTGGGTGTTTGGCATAACACATCTGAGGCAGAGGGGAGTTCTGGTTTTGTCATCGGGAGGTTAGATGTCAAGGTGGAGATTTGTTGGGTTTAATGTCATCTAACTTGGAAACAACTTAGAGGATTGAACAAGAGTCAAATCGGTAATTCCTGTGACATCACCTATGGAGCGACCGCGCCAGGCAAGGAGCGTGACAGCGCGGAGTTTCTGGAATTTTAGGGCGATCGCGCGGTGCCTGTTTGGGCAGACGGGGCGATCACGCCCTAGACAGGGGCGATCGCGCCCTAGTGCGGATTGGGCCTAATCAGCGGCATATTTGGTGCAGGACTCTAAAACATTACAAGGTTAGGAATAGACAGTATAAATAAGTCATCTTCCCTATCAGTTTAATTGATGTAATTACTATTGTAATAGAGATCAATAATTCTAGGTGCTTAAAGGGTTTTCTTGTCTGTTGTTTTTCTAGATATAGGGTTTGCTCAGTTGTGAATTCTTGTGATCAAAAATTCGTGCATTAAATTAGAGATTGTATTTAATGATTGCCAATTGATAATAATATTCTTGTCATCTGCCCTTGAACGTAGTCAAGTTGGTAAACCACTGTTATAACAGATACCACCAACTAATTTAAAATTAGAATTATAATTAGAATTTATTTATCTATTTATTTTTATTTCTAGCACATACTTTTTATGTTCAATATAAAAGTTACTCGCTCCATCACAATTTAAGATCTTAGCTTGAATTGACACAGGTATTAAGAAAAAGTAAATGTTGTTAGTATGAAAAATAAAGTAGTAGAGAAAGTGAGTACGAAGTTTTAGTTTTTGTTGTGAGAATAACAAATAGGTCACATTGTTAATTTTAGGTAATAAAACAACTAAAAATCTTAAATTGAATTGGGACAAACCAAAAATAAAAGTAAGAATTATAAACTGGAATGAAGGGAGTACTAATTTCTTTTTTGGGCGTCTAAATATTGAAGTTACTTAACCCAAAATAGACAACCACTTGTCATAGTAACAACAAAAACTCTCTACCCTACTTTATTACACATATTTTACTTTTCATAAATATAAAATTTACTCTTCTTAATTTTCGCACATTTATATTTGGTAACTTCTATATTTGAGTCTATATTTGAACGGATGGAGTAAATAATATTTAAGTTTAACTTGACTAAGATTATGTTTATTATATAAGACACATTTGTGTATCACCCCATAATGCCTCTGTCCCATTTAAAATGTAAAATTTGCTATTTTAAATGTCCCATTTATAATTGTAAATGGGACATTTACTACCTCACTTTCTCACTTTTATCCTATTATCCATACTCACAATACCTTAATACTCTGTATTATACACTCTTTTCATCCAATCCGAAAAGGACAAAAATAATTTTGCACGAAAATTAAGGTGAATATATGGTAAATTAAATGTTGTGAGTACAAAAAGTGATATAGCATAGTGAATGTGAATAGAAAATAGCATGTATTATGATTATTACAAATGAATCTTATAGTAAGTATTAAAAAGTTCATGTTTTGAGAATGTGCCTTTTTAAATAGGCTACCCAAAATGAAAATATATACTCTTTCGATTGGAACGGGGGAACACTCCTTAATCACCGCACCTGACATTTTATTTTTCAATTTCAAATGGGACTTAGAAAGTACTCCCTCCGTCCCAAAATGTTTGTCCCATTTGACTTTTTTGTTAAACTTTGACCACAAATATATGACAATTTAATTATGTTCATAAAATTCTAAAAATTCCTATTGATTCACCATTAATAATATTATCAACAACTTTTAAAATTTCATGAACATGATTAATCTCTTATAAATTTGTGGTCAAAGTTCAACAAAAAAATCAAATGAGACAAACATTTTGGGGCAAAGGAAGTATATAATTAACAAGCCAACAAAATTATCAGTTATTAGTGCTGATATCATGATAATATATTAAGTCATTAATGTGATGCACAAAAAATGGTACAAGAAAATCAGTCTTGTTTCGCACTCTATCAAACCTGCCCGTAACAATTCTTCGTGTACCGAGCACTCCTACTGCACTCTATATTTGCGAAACAATATAACTTAAGGTGCAGTAAGAGTAGTAGGGGACCTACTGGTTATTGATATTGAACAAATAATTTGTTCAATATCAATAATAACGGAGTATACAATATAGTATCGTATACTTCGTTAACAATGGCAAAGCCACACTCAACCCATAGTGGTCATCGCTACTGAATGTCTCAGAATCCAACAATATTCCAAAAGCAACTGCAGCAAACACTGGACTATACAGTGAAAGTGAAAATTACCGAAAAGCGACTCAGCAAACGTTCCGAATTCAGTAGTATCTGAATACTGAATGTACCATGCCAACTTCATTATCTAAGAGGAATCCCATACCGGAATCACAATGATACAACACATAATACAAAAATGAGATTCTTCAGTATTATATCTCTACCAGAAAACACAGCTGTATATGAGAAGTGCTGACCTTCTTTTTATCTTTAATGTATCTAATCCCATGTCCTCAACCCCTGCACTTTCAACATCACCAATTAAATACATACTCCCTCTGTCCCATTTGACTTTTTTGTTGAACTTTGACCACAAATTTATGAGAGATTAATCATGTTCATGAAATTTTAAAAGTTGTTGTTGATAATATTATTAATGGTGAATCAATAGGAATTTTTAGAATTTCATGAACATAATTAAATTGTCAAATATTTGTGGTCAAAGTTCAACAAAAAAGTCAAAATGGACAAACATTTTGGGACGGAGGGAGTAAAAGGTTAAAACCACAACCATATAAATCTCTACACTCCCTCCCGTCCTAAAATAAATGTTGCGTTTCTAAAAAAAAGAAATAATTTTAGTGTAAATTTATAAAGGTGCAAGCAACATACAAACAGATAAAGCACAATTCTTACAAAGATTGGCAAGTCAACTGCAATACTTATTATGAGATGGAGGGAGTATAAAACTTCTAATTCTATTAAGTGGAGGGATGAGTTAGTAGATTTATTCGAACAATCATTGACTTGCTTTCATCACAACCTAACAAATTATTTGCAAACTATCCAACCTAACAAATTATTGCTCTTATTTTATTTATTTATTTATTTATTTATTTCAACAACCTTTTTTCACGATAACATATGAGGATTCATGTTAGCCGATCTCAAATTATTTTGGAACTAAGGCTTTTTTGTTGTTGTTGTTGTTGTTGTTGTTGTACTTGACTTATTAAAAGAGCAATAATAAGGGCACAAAAAGATTTCACAAAATCTTGGCCACAAACATAGTTGTCAATAATTGATTCGGTGTTTAATTAATGAGTTGTGGGACCTGCAAACACAAAAACCAATCAATTACTGCCAATTCATCATGTGAGCAAAATTTTGTGAGATTTTTTTGGGAATTCAGTATTACTCTAATTAAAATAAATCTAGGCCTTACCTAATAGATGGTCGACCTAACATAAAAACAAAAGACATGTCCCATCCTTAAAAAGCATATTACATGCCTACATACTTACCAAATTTTTCTAATGGTCCTTTTTGGTAGGGAATATTGGACATGGACCAGTGTTTTCAATGATTTGGTCAAATTTGTGGATTAGTTTAATAACAATAATACAAGTTGGTGTTTAGCTAAACATTATAAAACTCATAGGTATCATTAATTATAAGGATTAGAGTGACTAAAAAGCTTCACCATCCATATATGAAAAAAAAAAAAAAGCTTCACCATCCATATAAACTAAACATATTGTCCAAACAAAAAATGATCATGTACAGCAGGCTCCATTTCTAAACTACTAATTTTCCCAATGAAGATGGCCAGAGCTTGAAAAAAAAATAACAAAATAAGAGAATATGACGAGTTAAATATAAAGATCTATGCCTGAATCTGGTGATAATATGGTAATATGTCACGGTCTAGCTTCACAAGATCCAAGTCCTAGATGGAGGACGGAAAGTCTAATGACAGTTCACAAAGCATGATAAAGTATACAGCTAGGACTTCTAATGTAATATTATCCACAAGAACAGTACTTTCTTCTGTCTTCATCTCCTCGTGTGATTGACTAAAAATCTTTAAAGTCGCAAACTATTATCATAATAAGGTTAGGAGACGTCAATGTTAGTACTACCCCGTCTGAAAAATGGATCATATTTCCCTTTTGAATTATTTCCCCCACCCCCACCCCCATCCCCCTCATACACACAGGAGTTATACTTTCAAATGTAAGCTATAGATTTTCATTGTTCTTTCAATTCTTTTTTTTTTTATAAGGAACAACATGATATTTCTCTAGGGTATTGTAATAAAAGAGCCCCCTCCTTCCCAGAATGAGTGTCAATTTTCTGTTAAAAGTTACTGGATTCCATTTTAGTCTTTAATCATGCTCTGTTGTAATAAAATAAGGTAGACATTATGCATAATTATGTTCTTATGTAACTAAACTGATTTGAATGTTGACTTTGTTAATTTCCTTTAACGTTTTAGAGAAGATTGAACTCTTATGGGACAGATATAGAATAAGTTCGGTGCAATTTAAAGGAGATATATTGCAAGTAGAACTACATTTTGAAAAAGGCTTCTGTGCACCATACAGGATTTTGTCATCCAAGCATGACTCAGATCATAACGATAAAAAACTGACTGTAATCTTTACCTATAGAGAGTCAACCTAATATAAGCAAGCTCTATCCTATTCCAATTTACTCCCTCTGGTCCAAAATAACTTGTCACTTTTTGATAAAATGTTTGGTCCAAAATAATGTTGTTTTTGGGGTCAAAAGCATTCAAATTCCTATTGTATCCATACTTGTCAAAAGCGTCGCCTGCCTTGCTTTTTTCGTCGCTTCTTCCCCAACCAGGCAGGCGGCAATAGCTTTTTAAGAAAAAGCGACACTTCTTTGAAAAATGCGAGAAGCAAAAAAGTGGCGCTTTTAAAGAAAAGCGTGATAGTGGAAAACTTATTGTTGATCCGTCGTTTTGACGTAAAACTACATCGTTTTTTTTTATAGCAGTCGACTTATTGTTTGTACCCTAGCAGACCAACCCCGACTCTAAACCTTGTTGATGAAGATGATGAAGAGGAAGAAGTTGAGCTGCTCCAGGAGAAAGTACGTGAGGAAGATGGGTTTACAGATAGCGAAGATAAAGATGTCCAGATCCATGACTTGGACAATGAGAAAGATGATGAGAGTGCTTGATTTTCTTAATGTCTGATTATGTTAAAGACTTCATGTTTATTTCAGTCTCAAACTAGCATTCTAGTACTTATTTTGTTAATTTGAACATCGTACTACTAGCACTCATGCGCCTAATGATACTATTAAATGTGGAATTGTGATATTTATTTACTGTTTTATTCTAGTTAAATACATCGTTTAACCTCTTTTTATGTTTTTTTATGTGTGACATGTATATGTGTACATATTCCTGATTTTAACCATTTTTTTCTATTTTTCAACACTGCTCGTTTTTTTGTCGTCCGCTTCTCGCCTCGCTCAGGTACCTTTCGCCCGCCTCTCGCTTCTCGCATTTGACAACTATGATTGTATCCCTTCATTGAATTTGTTTTCCTTTATTAATTGGGTTATTATGTGAAGTTGTGTAAGAGAGGGGGAACATTAAATAAGGGTAATTTTGGCACTTTCATCATAAAGTTGGTGTAATAATTGTCTTTCTTAAAATCTGTAAAATGTCCAAAAGCGACAGTTATTTTGGACCGGAGGGAGTAATTCCACTGACCTAATGTATTACGATTCATGTTAGCCGACCCAACCTAAATCATTTTGGATCTAAGGCTTTGTTGTTGTTGTCCCATGGTACATGCAAGGTATAAACAATAAAGCACAATAAAAATGGCAAGTCAACCGCGACACTTAATACGGGACGAAGAGAGTAAAAAAACTTCTGGTTATGTTATATGGCATGGAGAGCCAGGGGTGGAAGAGTTAGTAGATTTATTCGAACAGTAATTGACTTGCTTTCATCACAACCAAACAAATTATTTGCGAGCTATCCAGCTTTAGGTTCTCTTTAGATGTCTTATTTATAATATACTAGTACATGCCCGTGTCCAAGGCCACGTGATTTTTTTTTTTAAAAAAAAAAAAATTTAAATTAAAAAAAATAAAATTTAAAGGGAAAAATGGGAAAGGGACAAATGTATGAGGGCAAAATGGGAATTTCGCCGCTTGAAACTGTTCATACCACTGTAGCAAACCCCTCCCTCATTTATACTATAGATTTTGGCTTCACCTAATAGATGGTCAACCTAACATAAGAACAAAAACATATACTCCCTCCGTCCCACAATTATATAGACTTTTTGGCCCGACACGGAGATTAAGGTAAAAAGAGATAAAGGTAATGTGTTGTGAGTGTAAAAGTAAAATAGGAGAGAGAATGAGTGGAGAGAATAGTAAATTTAAAAAGTGTTGTGAGTAGAGAGAAGTGGGTCCCATTTCCATTTTGGGAAAGTATAGATTATTGTGGGACGCCCAAAAGGGAAATTTTTTTGTATATTTGTGGGACGGAGGGAGTATATCCTTTAACGCGTATTATATGCCATAAAGACTAGCCTAAAATTCCTAATTGTCCTATTTGGTAGGGGATGTTGGATATGGACTTGTGTTTTCAATGATTTACTTCGTTTGTGGATTAGTTCAATAGCAATAACGTAAGCTGTGTTTAGCTCAATATATAAAAATTATTGGTGTCGCTAATCATAAGGATTGGAGTCAATAAAAAACGTCTTATTGTTAGTGTACCAAGTACCATTTATATAAACTAAAACACATTATCCAACCAAATAGTGACATGTGTAAATTGTAAAGTCAATTATGAGTTCTAATCATTTTGTGATCATCGTGAACTTACACAGCAAGCTCCATTCATAACGTCTATAATCATCCATCTTGATGGATCTCAGGTATGAACCTCAGTGTAGTCCATATCTATAGGTGGACGCGCAACATTACCAATATGCTAGCAAACCTAAACAACGAAAACAAGAAAACTTTGGAGTTCCTGAGAAGGACTGAATGACTGATACTGATTTTACATCAAGCTAACCTATATACTACTCCTGCTTTCCCAATAAAAGATGGCCAGAACTAGAAAATGAAAATATAAGATAAAATAGAGAATATGACCGGTTAAATCTTAAACTTTATGCCTGAATCTGGTGATAATATATTAAAATGTCATGGTCTAGCTTCACAAGATCCAAGTCCTAGATGGAGGATGAAAAGTCCATTGACAGTTCACTAAGTGCATGATAAAGTACCGAGCCAGTATTTCAAATGTAATATTATCCACGAGAACAGTACTTTCTTCTGGAATACCCGTTTTCTGTCTTCATCTCCTCATGTGATTGACTACGAACCCTTTAAAGCGACAAACTATCAACACGAGTTCCAAGCCATTTTTCAACTCCCTTTTTTTTTTTTTTTTGCAGCGTCCTCAATTGATGACTAAAGTTCGGGGACTTCAATGTTAATACTGTTATCATAATAAGGTTGGGATTCCGATCCAAGCTATGATTGTCATACTAAACATAAGGGAAAAAGTCCATGAAGTGTCCAACATACATCACAAGAAACAAATCTATATTAAGGACAACCACAAACAATCACTGGCTTTTGTTTCCATCGCTTGCAGTGCTAATACTACTACTACAACAACAACAAAACCTTAGTCCCAAATAATTTGGGATCGACTAACATGAATCCTCATATGTGTCATCGAGAAAAAAAATTAGGAATAAAATTTAGAAAAGGAAAAGAATAGAAGAAAAAAATAGTGATAATAAAAGAGTATACGTGTATCTATAGTATAAATGGCAAAGGGGGATGAACAGTACAATGAACAGTTCCATAAGCCAAATTTCCCATTTTGCCCTCACTAAGTTGTTTCTTTCCCATTTTTCCCCTTTAAAAAAAATTAAAATTAAAAAAAAAAAAAAAGTGTCCTCGGACACGGGCTTAATTAAAAAAAAAAAAAAAAACGGGTCCTCGAACACGGGCTTTTACTAGTGATATATATATAATAAAAATGGTCATATTTCCCTTTTGAGTGATGTCCCCCACCCCCATCCACACAAAAAATTATACTTCCAAATGTAAGCTATAGATTATCGTTATTCTTTCAATTATTTTCTTTCTATGGAAAAACATGATATGTTGCTAGGATTATACCATAACCTCTTTTCCAAAATGAGTGTCAATTTTCTAATAAGTTATTAGATTAAATTTTTGTCAACAAGTATGTTGTTGTAGTGCTATGCACAAATATTGCTAACAGTTGTAATGGTATAAGGTCGACATTATGTAATTATGTACATAAAAAGGGCAAACCCCGGTGCACCAAGCGCTCCCCGCCTTGCGGGGGTTGGGAGAGGGAACCATTTGCTAGAGTCTTCCCCTGACAATTGTCAAGAGGCTGTTCGCCAAGGTTCGAACCCGTGACCTTATGTTCACCAAAGGAGCAACTTAACCATTGCGCCAAAGCTCGCCCTCTATGTAATTATGTATATATCTAACTAAAATGATTTAAAGTTGACATCATTATTTTCTGTACAAATTTTTAAGGATAATGGAATTTATATGAGGAAATAGTTGTAAATTAAACCTTGTACATGTTTACATATTACAAATTGAACATAATATAAATACGTGGAAAACCTTGTATAAATAATTTTGTTGCACTTTGAACTTACTGTCAGTTAGTCGTTAAGAATAAATTGCAAAAGTGCATATACACCCCCTAAAATTTATCCAATTTCTACTATTACTCTGAAAGTTATTATTTATTAGACAACTCTTATTCTTTAACCAAATGAAAAGATTATAATAATATTAAAATAAGATGCGTGTTACTCTTAGGGGCCGTTTGGTTAGGAGGCATAAGACGGGATAACATTCATCAGGATTAATAAGGTTTATTAAGAGGGCGTTTGGTTGTAAATTAAGCATCCAGATAATTAAGCCGATTTATTGAGATTAGGTCTTAATCCACTCACTAATTATACTGATCTCAGAGAAGTATTATTAATCTCTTCCATAATAATCCCCTCGTTAATAATACTGCTAATCCTTATCCGGCAACCAAACGAGCCCTTAGTATCAAACGCTAAAATAATACATACATTTTACTTTTAGCGAAAACAAATTTGAATAGCACTCTTCGACTAAATTGTAAAAAAAAAAAAAAACTAAATAAAAATAAATAGAAAGAATGAATGATTTTGTTGAAAAAATAGTAAGAGTTCCTCACAAATTTTGAAATTAGGACATGCAAAATTCATATGTTGAATTTGAAGAGGAAGAAATTAAAGACTATTAAGAGACAAAATCAAAATCACATGGAAAGAAAAGAAAAAATGTAGCGCTTAATGCTTATGCATTATTAACTACTCTCTAATTATCATTTAAATATTAAAAGTAGTAATTTTATAGGCAGCGGGTATCTTTTAACTTATTCAGAGTTTAACAGAATTATTATTTTTCATGTTTAGTTTCAATTTCTAAGTATTACTACATTGATAAAGTTTAATTAAAGGATTTACAAGGATTTACGCATTCATAAAATTAAAATCAAATTTCAGGTGATAGTTATCATTAGTACTTCCTCCATATAAAATGTTATTTTTGACAAGCTATTTGTAATAAAGAATAATACTTTACTTGTGTATACCTTCTTAAAATAACTCTAAAATGATTATTTTAAGCAGGTATAAGTAAGTAATTTCTAATAGAAAAAAAACATTTTGTCAAAATGACCCTTTTTCGGATGGAAAAAAGGAAAAATGATATTATTAACTAAAAGTCAATTTTAATATTAGGTGAAGTAAATTCTTGTAAATTATAAAATTTATCAAATCTTAATCATAGTTACAAATAAAAGATAAAATATTAGTTAATTATAAAGAGACTAAAAGGTACTCAATACTCAAATTTATTATTTTCATATTTAATTGATAATGAGATAGTTGATTACGCACAACATTAAAAACTAGGTCCAAAAATGAACGTCCAAATTTACTCTTGATCAAGAGCAAATTTGGACATTCATTTCCTACGGAAGGAGTGCATTTTTTCCCTTCTTACTATTCTCATGCAATTTTGGATTTCCCTACTAAGTAGTATCTACTCTCTTCCTCTTTGAATTTGATGTATGTAACACGAATGTCCTAATTTAAAATGTGTGATGAGCTCCTACATATTTTTTTATAAAATTATCTTTACTCTTATTTTTATTGTATTCGTTTTTTGCGGTACAAGATAATTGAATAGTGTTTTTCTAATTTATGCTATTAAAAATAAAATAGGTAACTCATTTTAGCACTTGATGTTAAGAGTATATTTTATTTGATATTCATGGGTATAATAACTTTTTAATTAATCAAATAATAAAAGATCTCGTAACAATTAACCTTTGAAGGAACACTAGAAATTGAATAAATTTTAGGGGGTGGAAGTACACTTTTGTAACTTATTTTTTAACGACTAATTAACGGGAGGTTCAAATTGCAATCAAATTCTTTGTACAACGTCTTTTACACAATTATATTATGTACAAGGTTCAATTTAAAAATAAAAAAACTTGTACAAGGTTTATTTTGCAATTATCTCTCCTATGGGAAAGGTGAAGTATATGTTTGGTGCAATTTGAAGGAGACATAATAATAGCAAGTAGACTACAGTTTAAAAAGGCTAGAATTTGAAATGTGACTCTTCATGGGGGAACAAAGGAAGTGGCTATTCATTCTGCTACTCTATACATGATTTTGTTGTCCAAGTATTACTAAGATCGTGATACTAGTCCATAATGATCTTTCTGCCTATATCTAAAAGTAAAAGTTACAAACGAGAGTTGGCCTAATATAAAACACGCACCATCCTAATCCATTTTGGTTCCTTCATAAATGAATGTCCATTTCCCAACAAAATTTGTCTCTAAATGAATTTCTATCTTTATGGAATTACTATATTCATTTAAAAAAAACGATCATACTTTAAATGTAGATTTAGAATACTATTACATAAAGTATAGCACAGATAACCGTGTCTATTTGCTACTAACATTGTTTAAAAGTCAAAAAAAAATCAGCAAATCCTACAAAGTAAAAAATGGACTCATAAGGACAGAGTGACTAAGAGTATTATTTTTTTCAATGTATAGGTAGTCTATTGATAGTTCAAAAGTAAAGTTGCGAATTTAAGAAACTGACTTGCAAGCAAATATTTTTCTACTTCATTTCGCACTCAAAGTTGCACGTTTGGTAGTGATATGAATCCCAGTCACGTAGTGCTAGTATAAAAGCTATCTGGTGTGTCCCCCCTATTGAACAACTACCACGGCATCCCTGACCGACCTACTCACCCAACAAAAAAAACAACTAAAACAAGCAGATTGGTCCTTGGGAACATATGACATTAATATTGACTGTGTTCCTGACGTTAAAGGGCCATATATTTATTAGCATTATATAGCCGTTTCACTTTAACCAAAAAAAAACGTACTGAATATGTTAATACAAACTTAGAAGTCCCTGTATGTTTGTATTTGACAGCAAGAACAAAAGTGAAACCAACTGAAAGATCAAGTGTACGACCGAAAAGACAAAATATATAGGACCCAAGTGAAACTTAAGAGGGCAAAAGTGTGTTTTTTTAGAAACATGATACATAAATTATAGCATGCATGAAACATATATGGAAAACCTTATGTATGAAGCACACATTATAACATGTATCAAAACATATTAGGGTGCCTTACTTTAACACAAGAATATGGATATCCTTATGTGATTAAAACATCAATGGGCATAAGAGATTACCGAAAATACAGTACATGGAAGACTTAATTGATACAATTACACATGTGAGGGTATGCTGGGTAATGGTTTAATTTTCTCCAACAATTTCTCAACTTCAATAAATCCACCAAGCGGTCCCAAAGATGAGTATTTCATCCATTTCCATCTGTTTGTATTATCCTAGAAGTTAAAAACTGTGTATTTGTGAACTTTCTTGAAAGAAATTACTACCAGAATTTTTATTTTTATTTTTGAAAAAATGAGAGAGAAAAAAGTGAAGCATATGACAGCTATCGGGAGTGAATGCTCACCTCGGTATAAAAGGAAGAGCCAGACAATGAAGGTGCAGATGGTTGACGCTGTTAAAGGGAGGTTGATGAAAACCAAATCTGAAATAAAACAAGGTAAGAGTGCGCGTAAATCTATTGTACACCATGTCTCACCTATCATTTTGTTTTTCCTTTGGGACTGTAAAAAGGGCTGTTTAAGGAATGAGGTTCCACAGAGGGGAGCCGTAATGTTTTGGATTCTGTAAAATGTACATTAACCAGGACACCATTGATATCAAGAAAGAAGAAGAAAATCGCAAACCTTATCACTAACTGAGCAGAAGTTTGAAAATCTTAGGAATTTTTTGTATGTTGATGGAAACGAGAACGAACTGGATAAGACCTTCAACCCTCTATACCTCTAGCATTACAAAAAGAGTTGCATCTAAAACCGTGACTTCAATTGTTATAACAGAAAATTACAGAAAGCAACATTCAAGCATAGGAAATACACCTGTACTTGGAATCAGGTGCATCTCTATTCAATAATGTCTGGCCCACTTCTAGCATGTGACTCACTGGACAAAACGGAGAACAAAACGGAAAATTAAAATAAAACACGAGAAAAATATGAAGTTAGCTCTCCATCATTTTACATTTTTTTCTGTACAATTGCACTACAAAGAATTACCCAGAGAAAAGTCTTCAGTGCTTCTGGTGAGGTTTTTTACAGTTGAGATGTGCTTCACGGGAATCACCAAGTAATGCCTAACAGAGGTACCCGACCAATTAATTCAGTTAATATGAACAAGAGAATGTCTAGGAATTTTGTTAATCAAACAACTGATTTATTTGGACGAGCTTAAGAAAGTCCAGTATCTATTGACATAAAAAGTAGAACCAAGTTAGGATTTTTAATACAACAACAACAAACCCTAGGTCCCAAAATTATTTGGGGTCGGCTAACATGAATCCTCATATGTCAACGGCTGGGCTTCTTCGTGAGAAGAATGAATAACAATGTATTAGTAACTAACTTAAAACGAATAGAATTACTTATAGGTCCTCGAACAATCCAAGAGCGAAAAGACAGTAGAGAGAGAGAGAAGCTAGAGATAATGAGGGTAAATGTAACAGAAAAATGTGGCTTTGACCATCTAAAAGATCTCAGAATGCTAATTCGACCACCCCCAACTCATGTGTGTAATTCCATTTCGCACACACGTGGGGATCTTGTTTGATTTCAAGATGTCTCAACCTTAGCCCTATCCATCTTCCAGGAACCCTTTACTAATTTATCAATTATACAGCCCGAGAAAATCTCTTCCCCAATACTCACTCACACATGCACACACATGAACAAGCAGATTCCATCAACGGTTACAACATTATTCAATTCAAACCTACCAATTATGAAACCTCAGATGTCGTACTCATATCAGGTAAAACTATGAAGAGAATTGTTATTCGCCCCCACACAATTACTGAATACCCCCGCAATATTAAGTTCACCAAAAAAATTAAATATCCAACACCAAATACACCACCAATATCCCTATTTTACCCTTTCTTATCATCTTCTTTTATTCCTTTCTTCTTCATGCCCACCCCCACCCACCACTCACCAAAACCACCATTTCCTAGTCAGTCTTCCTCTGGCCTTCTGCAATGCCAGCCCATCCATTGGTTGCTCTCCAGCTGCATGAACCCTAAAACCACAATTTCACCTCAATTTTCCCAATTTCAGTCGGCCATGGCTTTTCCTCTTTATTCAGATCGACTTCTTCTATTCAGTCAGAAGGATCGGACAGAGACAATTCTCCGGCGGAGGTGCCATGACCATTAAGTTGACTAATATGGTCGCGGTCAAAGGATCGGAAGACGACTTCAGCAGAAGAAGGGGTTCTAGGAAGGAATTGAAGGAGTTAGGGTTTTGAGGTAAGGGATGATCGGCGGTGATGATTTCGGCAAAAGGTAGCGGAGATTTACCGGCGTTGGAATTGGGATTATCGTGGAGAATTATGGATTCCATTACTTCAGGGGAAGTGAACACATTACTTCAGGGGAAGTGAACAGACGAGTTTCCTCGAATCCCTGATTTTCAAAGCCCATCATCGTAAAATCGGTGGTGATTGTTTGCTAGATTTGGAATTGGGATCATAAATTGAGTGGGGAAAGCATTGGGGAAAATAAATTGGAGTGAGAAATAGGGATTTGGAAACGCGTGGGGGAAAGAATGAAGAACAGGTGGCGGTGGTGTTGGAGGAGACTGTGGCGGAGTTGCATGTTGTTTGTTTCAGGATGTACAGAGTTAATCTTGTTCTTTTCTTGGCTGACATTGATCCCTTCTGACTGAAATTGCTTGATTTTTTGTTTTTTTTTCTTTTTGTGGGTTTTATTTTGTTGTTCAAGGTTTAGAAAAATGCAATCGTTCATTTTGTTTAGGTCGGGAGAAGAATTGATTTCCCAGATGCTTTAAAGTATTTTCATAAGAAGTGGGTTGAAGAATTTAGTAGAAAGGCAAGTAATATCGAAGAAATTCAATTGCGGGTGTACAACATATTAGTGAAGGGTAATAAAGTCATTTCAATTAATGGCATTTTTTTTAAAATTGTATTGCGGGGTATCAAGTAAATGTGTGGGGGTGAATAACAATTCTCAACTATGAATTGCAAAGTGAGCTCCAAATTCACAACTTTGAGAAAGAAAATCGTAATACAGCCAGACAATTCCTCTTCTCTAACACACCCAAGAAGGTTCAATTGATAAGATACTAAATCAATTAATTTGTCCGTAACAAACTACAAAATCAAGATATTTAATGTCGAAATTGTTAGTCAAACAATGAATAACTTAGTAACTTCAACAGCGTAGACAAGTTGAATTAAGAATTGCTAGAACGGGATTGAGAATTAGACTACCTTAAAGCGGAAGGCTTGATGTCTTGAAAGGCTACGACCTTGTCATCCTGCGCCGATCGAAACATTAGGTCATCAGAAAATGTTAAATTTCAACTAGAGAAAAATGATTGAGCGTAGGAGAGATCGTACGGCGTGGAGGAGGGTGGTGGAGGCGGATGAGCCGCGAGTGATTTGACAGAAGATGCATGACACCGGTGAAGCTACCGCCATTGGCCACCGCTCAGATACTTCGCCGGCCGGAGCATTCAAAGCATAAGGAGATGCGGAATGTTGGCATAGGTTTTATTAATTTACTAGAGCAAGCCCGTGTTTATGGACACAGTGTGTGTTGTTTTTTTTTTAAATTAAGAAAAAAAAAAATTAAAGGGCAAAATAGAAAAGGGATAATTTAAGGGCAAAATAGGAAATTTGACATATAATACTATTCATTCAACTGTTCACATAGTGAGGTGTCATGTTGCCATTTATAATAGAGCCGGTCTCCTGTGAGAACAAAGGATCCGTCTCATGCATGAGACGGGTCGACCCATGACCCATGGGGCATGACCCGCCACGTGGCAGCCTTTTATAGGCTAATTTTTTTTTTTATATTATTTTTTTCAGAGAAAAAGTAATAGTTACCATCTCTTAATGTAATGACTGTATACATATAAAGTAACATTGGTCATAAGTAAACGTAATACCTGTTTTAAAAAAATAAAAGCTCGTTTTTACCCATTTTTTTCAAATGTAATACAAACTATATGTATTACATTTGAAATGTAATAACTTATGTATATGAATGTAATAGTTTATACAAGTAAATGTAACACTTTGATAGATGAAATTGTAACATATTTCTATAGATAATGTAATACTTTTACATGAAAACATATAGATACCTATACATATGTGTTACAATTATGTACAAATACTATTATATATAAATAACAAGTTTGTTACATTTTAGTTATAATAAGTATTACTTTTGCCAAACGAAAAAAACATAGGGAAAAACACTATTACTTTTCTGTATATATGTATTACTTTAATGTATACAAACTATTACTTTATATGCATACAGTCATTACATTATGTTATAGTAACTATTACTTTTCACAAATGGACAATGTTGGCTGAAGGATTGGGCCAAGGCAAATGTGGGCTGTGACAATCTTGGGCGGCCGCTGATTCCAGCTTGGGCGACCGCCCATATGCAAAAAACTTAGGCGGAGGCGTGAGTTGGCTTTGTTGGGCGGGTAATGGGTCATGGATCCGACCCGTCTCATGGATGAGACGGGTCATAGTGTTCTCACCCAAGTCTTTGTCTTTATAATATAGATAGTATAGTTATAATTTAGAGAATTGTTATTCGCGCCCTCGAAATATTAAGTTCAAAAAAAAAATTAAACATTCAACATCAAATACCAATATTTCTATTTTACCATTTTAATCTCCTAAATAAACATTGAGTAAGTTTTAAGGAAAATCTGTTTCTTCATAAGTTATAAAAAGCTCACTTTTCATCCTTAAAAATATTGAGTTTAGACCTTAAAACATTGAGTTTAGGCCTTAAAATGCCTAGAAAATAAAATAGTGAGTTTAGGCGTTAAAACAGTGAGTTTAAGCTAGAAAATAAAATAGCGAGTTTAGGCCTTAAAACAGTGAGTTTAGGCTTTAAAACACCAAGTCGATATATTTAAAAACAGGACTTTTTATAACTTATGAAGAAACAGGTTTCCCCCAAAATTTTCTGATAAATATTAGGTATTGTGAGTATAAAAAATAAGATAGAAGAGAGAAAGTGAGGTAGGGAATAATAATTGAATTATTGTTATTTGTATGACATATGGGTTCCATTACAATAAAAGTAATAAAATATTTCTATTTTAGAAAGTATGTGATTTGTAGTGAGACGAATGGAATATATTATAAATATATTAAATTCATTACAAAGTACATTTTTATTTATGGTAATTATTTTTTAAAAACTTACGACACTTATACAAAAATAAATCTTTATCCCAAAAGAGAAGTTGCTTATTAAGTATTTAAACAAGGGAAAATTACTGTTGGGTCCTTCACATAAGTCAATTGATCAATTAGGCTACTGAAATTTCGAATTTAACAAACTAATCCACTTTAGGAATCAATATTCCACCAGATCCCTCGCCTAGTTTAATGAGTTTTTATAATTATGAAACTACCCTTGTATAAATATCTTTTTTTCTCGCCTAGGGCTTTGACGTGTCACTTTTCACGTCGGTAGCAGCGGAGAGAGAGAGAGAAAGAGAGAGAGAGCGATAAGGCGATTTTGAAACCCGTTCAATTCGGTGAGTTCAATTTTGCTTAATTGTTTGATTGTGATCAATTTAGAAGTCGATTGCTTTGTGATTTGCAATCTTGTTGATGCTTTGATTTTGGATTTTGATTTTTTATATGTTTGAATTTGAATTTTTGATGATTGGTGAACTGAATTGCTTTATATGAGCATAGTTGATGATTCGTGAATATGATTTCAATTCGAATTGTCTGTTAGTTGTACTAGAACATGATTCGACCTATTTTGACAGTTGTCTGTTAGTTCACAGTTGTCTGTTAGTTGTATAGTTTAAGTTCATAGTTGACTGTTAGTTGTACTAGAACATGATTCGACCTATTTTGACAGTTGTCTGTTAGTTCACAATTGTTTTGTTGATTGTATTGCTTATGTTGACAGATATTTTAATTTTGTTTTATTTTTTCTTATATGTTGCAGATTAATCAATCTTCAAAATATGAATCCTTGTATGATGATTTTGTTGAAATATGGGGATTTTACAGCAGTTGAAAGATTTAGTAAGCTTTTATCTTTCAATGCATTGATTGATTTTGCTTGCAATAGATGGGAGGGTTTGAAGAAGGAATTTATGTGTTTTTCGTATCCTTTGCCTGGGAATTCTACTTGCCTATTACATAATGAGGATGATTTTACCAATATGGGAATTATTTTAGGTCGTAGTTTATTGAGTGTATTGAAATTCATTTGACACAAATTCTTACATTGGATTTCAATGAATCGCCCTCATCTAATGTCTCAAGTATATGTAATAGTCATGAATTGCATGTTAGTTTTTTCCGTCATCCAAATAAGGAATTGAAAAGTGCAAAGTGGGTTAATGGTATATAGGGTATTGGACAGGGATTTGAAGGTGGAATTAGTGAGTTCAGAAACAAGTTGTGTAAGTATGTTGCATCTGTTGGTTTTGACTTTGTTTATTTGAAAAATGATAGTGAGCGTATTTGTACACAAAGATTTTAGAGGTTGTCCGTGGAGGATTCACGCATCTATTGAAGCTTCCAATGGCTTTGCTTATATACAGACTTTTGATCGGAATCATACTTGTGGGCATGTCTTCAATTCTAGACGTTGTTCAAAGATTACCTTTAATGTTCTTTGCGATATTATTGTTGATGATATTCGTTCTAAACCTTCGTTAGGTCCTTTTGATGTTGTGAAGTTGTTAAATGTAGATTATGGATTTGACATCACTTATAAAATTGCTTGGAGGGTTGTTGAAAAGGCGAAAGGCATTGTGTTTGGTGAAGCAGAATTGTCTTACGATAAGCTTAGACCATACTTTTTAAAGATGAAACAATTGGATCCTACTAGCCACTTTGTTCTTGATATTGACCCATCGTCCTTTCACTTCAAGAGGTGTTTTGTGTCGTTTGGGGCTTGTGTAAAAGGTTTACGTTCATGTCGGCCTGTGTTGTTTCTCGATGGGACTCATTTGCACGGAAAGTACAAGGGTACAATGTTGGCAGCAACAGCCAAATATGGAAACTCTGGTAACAATTTAACCGACATGCGCTAGCTTTACTCAAAATTGCATTCAGTTCACTATTTTTTTACAGAAGTTCACAGTTGTTTTATATTACTTATATTATTATTTGTATTCTTGTCATTTATAGGTCTTTTCAATGTCGCTTTTGCTATTGTTTCTTCGGAAGATGTAGCTAATTGGACATGGTTTTTTCAACAATTGGAATCTCTTATAAGAGGTATTAGAATTACGTTTGTTTCTGATCATCACCAAGGGATTATTTCTTCAGTGAAGGATGTTATGCCTCAGAGCTATTGTTCATTTTGCCTATGTGTGATGATGTGCACCAAATTTTTCCGAAAGGACTTTGAATTTTTCGTTTCTTTGAAAAATCAATCGAAAAGACCGGAGTCGCCACGCCATTTTTGTTTTAAGGGCCAAAACTTTGAAAAATGTCCGAGATTAGAGATTTGGGTTCGGAGGTCACGTTACACGCCGGGAAGGACGTTAGTGTGCACCCGGAATGCCTCGTAAAACGAGTCTTTCAAGCTAAAAACCATTTGTTTGTGTGTGTGTGTGTGTGTTACTTTGGCCAAAATAAGTTGAAACTGAGGAAAGTAAAAATTGAGAATTCTTTATTAGACTTTGGACAGATCCCATGATTTTTGGTGTGATTTTTGGGTTGAGTTCTGGTACTCAAAAGATTTTTGGAAGTTGGAAACCATTTCTGCCAGAATGAAAAAGGCAGTGGACACTTGATTTTGAAATAGATTTAAGGGCTTCAAAACTTCATAATCTGAGAAAACTCAGAGAATGAAAGTTGTTCCAGAAACCTCAAATAAGATTTCTGTGAAAGAATTTTCCATTTTGGAGAAGATTTGAGGACCCAAAACCTTCTGGAAATCTCAGATGTGAAATCTGGACTTCCAGAGACTGGTGGTCTGACCTTCAAAGGAAAATTTGAAAAAGGGAGTTTTACTCAAGCAAAAAATAAAGTAAAAATATGTCTGGAAATCTATGGATATTGGATACAAAAAGTGTTTTGTTGTCAACACCAAATTCCAAGTTTATCTGTGTCCAAAAAATTAGACCATGGACAGAGGTCTTAGAAAATTGCTACTGGACAGCAACTTCTCAAGAAGGAAAACATGATTTTAAAGGGGGTTTTGCATCCATGCTTGTCCCCATTTCCCTAGGTTTTGATTAGTGATCACTTGACATTTTAGTGGTGAATCAACTATATCAAACCATCCTTGGGGTACATTAGGACTAAGCACTTCATTTGCTTGGGAAGGGGAATTTTATCCTTTGAAAAAGAGATTTGATGTATGAAAATGATTTTTAGGATTTTGAAAATGTGTTTTCTTTGCAAGTAAGTAAAAATACTTTGAAAATAATGTCGATCCTTGTAGAAGATCATCCATGGAGATGAACTTCCATGGTGATCTTCTTGGATCTAAGACAAGAAGATGAACAAACTACATTTTGGAGTTTGAAAATGCATGCATGAATGAAGGAGTTTAGGGTAAGGAGAAGGAGGGTTTACCAATCTTCTTTGTGTTTTGAGTTTTTGGCTTGAATGTAAGAGTGTTTGAGGCTTGAATATGAGAGTGTTTGAGTGAGTGTGATTTTGGGTGAATAGTTGAGAAAAAGGTGACAATTCTAGAGAATTCTCACTGTTTTCTCTCTATTTTCGCCAAGGTGCAGTTGCAAATTGTGTTTTTTCTCCTCTATTTCTGAGACTGAAGGCCTCAATTTATAGCCCTCTGGAAATTACAATACCATCCGCGCGGATGGTTCTGCGACGTCTTATTTGTTCATTAATTGCATTTGAGCTTTGAACACAAAGAATATTTTCAAAAAAAATCAAACTGATTATGTTTTTTAGCTTGCTAATTCGGGTTTTTTCTATTTCTTTTGCTTTTTGAGATTCTTTCTTTGGTTTATCTTTTTTTGGTAATCCCTAATCTACCCTTACTTGGTTAGAAATGTTAGGAATTGTTAGAAATGTTAGGATGTTATAACTTTCGTTAATTTTCTAACGAAAATACTAACAAGCTCAAATTGGAGCACTTACAGTAGCCCCTCGGCGACGGCGCTTTCGAAGGAAGCGGGGTCGTCGATAAGAGTAAGACTCCAAATTTGACAGGATGATCAAGTGATCGAGTGGCTGAACCTATTTAATAGGCTACCTACGTATCCTTAAGAGGAATCAAGCCGGCCGTAGTTCGGGTCTTTGACCCTGGAGATGATGGCGTTTTAGGTGCCTCAAACCTTGAAAGCGAGTTACGCGGTCGGGTGCTGGAGAGAAACTCTGCTGGGGATAAGAGATGACCATTTTCGGTCGGATGGCTATCCGCTCTGCTGGGGATAGGAATGACCATTTTCGGTCGGATGGCTGAACCTAATGATAGGCTACCTATGTATCCTTAAGAGGAATCAAGCCAGACGTAGTTCGGGTCTTTGACCTTGGAGATGATGGCGTTTTAGGTGCCTCGAACCTTGATGATGGCGTTTTAGGTGCCTCGAACCTTGATGATGGCGTTTTAGGTGCCTCGAACCTTGAAAATGGCATTTTAGGTGCCTCGAACCTTGATGATGGCTTTTTAGGTGCCTCGAACCTTGATTTGAAATGACCTTTCGGTGGACTTTGTCTGCTGCCGAAGGAGAGGGTGACCGTTTTGGTCGAGTGGCTGGACCTAATGATAGGCTACCTACGTATCCCTAGTGGGAATCAAGCCCTTTCGTAGTTCGATATCTACTCGAGATTCCGTTGGCTTTTGGGATTCCGTTAACTTTCTTTGGGGATTTTGTTAGCCTTTCTTTGAGGAAAAATCGAGACGTATTCGTCGGAGAAATCGGCCTTACGTTTTTTGCTTAGGGAATGATTTTGATGAAAGAAACGGGATTCCGTTAACTTTCTCGGAGAGATCGGACTTACATTTTACTGCCGTCGAATGATTTTGATGAAAGAAACGGGATTTCGTTAACTTTCTCGGAGAGATCGGACTTACGTTTTACTGTCGGGAAAAGATTTTGATGAAAGAAACGGGATTGCGTTATCTTTCTCGGAGAGATCGGACTTACGTTTTACTGACGTGAGATGATTTTGATGAAAGAGACGGGATTCCATTATCTTTCTCGGGGAAATCGGACTTACGTTTGACTGCCGGGGAATGATTTTGATGAAAGAAACGGGATTCCGTTATCTTTCTCGGAGAAATCGGTCTTACGTTTGACTGCCGTGAGATGATTTTGATGAAAGAGACGGGATTTCGTTATCTTTCTCGGGGAAATCGGACTTACGTTTGACTGCCGGGGAATGATTTTGATGAAAGAAACGGGATTCCGTTATCTTTCTCGGAGAAATCGGTCTTACGTTTGACTGCCGGGGATGATTTTGATGAAAGAGACGGGATTCCATTATCTTTCTCGGGGAAGTCGGACTTACATTTGTTTGCCGTTGATGATTTTGATGAAAGAGACGGGATTCCGTTATCTTTCTCGGAGAAATCGGACTTACGTTTTACTGCCGTTGATAATTTTGATGAAAGAAACGGGATTCCGTTAACTTTCTCAGGGAAATCGGACTTACGTTTGACTGCCGTTGAATGATTTTGATGAAAGAGACGGGATTCCGTTATCTTTCTCGGGGAAATCGGACTTACGTTTGACTGCCGTTGAATGATTTTGATGAAAGAGACGGGATTCCGTTATCTTTCTCGGGGAAATCGGACTTACGTTTGACTGCCGTTGATGATTTTGATGAAAGAAACGGGATTCCGTTAACTTTCTCGGGGAAGTCGGACTTACGTTTGACTTCCGTTGATGATTTTGATGAAAGAGACGGGATTCCGTTATCTTTCTCGGGGAAGTCGGACTTACGTTTGACTGCCGTTGATGATTTTGATGAAAGAAACGGGATTCCGTTAACTTTCTCGGGAAAATCGGACTTACGTTTGACTGCCGTTGAATGATTTTGATGAAAGAGACGGGATTCCGTTATCTTTCTCGGGGAAATTGGACTTACGTTTGACTGCCGTTGAATGATTTTGATGAAAGAAACGGGATTCCGTTAACTTTCTCGGGGAAATCGGACTTACGTTTGACTGCCGTGATTGAAATTGATGAAAGAAACGGGATTCCGTTAACTTTCTCGGAGAGATCGGACTTACGTTTTACTACCGTCGAATGATTTTGATGAAAGAAACGGGATTTCGTTAACTTTCTCGGGGAGATCGAACTTACGTTTTACTGCCGTCGAATGATTTTGATGAAAGAAACGGGGTTCCGTTATCTTTCTCGGGGAAATCGGACTTACGTTTTACTGCCGTTGATGATTTTGATGAAAGAGACGGGATTTCGTTATCTTTCTCGGGGAATTCGGACTTACGTTTGACTGCCGTTGATGATTTTGATGAAAGAGACGGGATTCCGTTATCTTTCTCGGAGAAATCGGACTTACGTTTTACTGCCGTTGATGATTTTGATGAAAGAGACGGGATTTCGTTATCTTTCTCGGAGAAATCGAACTTACGTTTGACTGCCGGGGAATGATTTTGGTGAAAGAAACAGGATTCCGTTAACTTTCTCGGAGAGATCGGACTTACGTTTGACTGCCGTTTGATGATTTTGATGAAAGAAACGGGATTCCGTTATCTTTCTCGGAGAAATCGGACTTACGTTTGGCTAGTTGATGATTTTGATGAAAGAGACGGGATTCCGTTATCTTTCTCGGAGAAATCGGACTTACGTTTCTTTGCCGTTGATGATTTTGATGAAAGAAACGGATTCCGTTAACTTTCTCGGGAAATCGGACTTACGTTTGGCTATAGTTGATGATTTTGATGAAAGAGACGGATTCCGTTATCTTTCTCGGGAAGTCGGACTTACGTTTATTTGCCGTTGATGATTTTGATGAAAGAGACGGGATTCCGTTATCTTTCTCGGAGAAATCGGACTTACGTTTTTTGCCGTTGATGATTTTGATGAAAGAAACGGGATTAGTTAACTTTCTCGGGAAATCGGACTTACGTTTGGCTAGTTGAATGATTTTGATGAAAGAGACGGGATTCCGTTATCTTTCTCGGGGAAATCGGACTTACGTTTGACTGCCGTTGATGATTTTGATGAAAGAGACGGGATTCCGTTATCTTTCTCGGAGAAATCGGACTTACGTTTGACTGCCGGGGAATGATTTTGGTGAAAGAAACAAGATTCCGTTAACTTTCTCGGAGAGATCAGACTTACGTTTGACTGCCGTTTGATGATTTTGATGAAAGAAACGGGATTCCGTTATCTTTCTCGGAGAAATCGGACTTACGTTTGACTGCCGTTGATGATTTTGATGAAAGAGACGGGATTCCGTTAACTTTCTCGGGGAAATCGGACTTACGTTTGACTGCCGTGATTGAAATTGATGAAAGAAACGGGATTCCGTTAACTTTCTCGGAGAGATCGGACTTACGTTTTACTGTCGTCGAATGATTTTGATGAAAGAGACGGGATTTCGTTATCTTTCTCCGGGAAATTGGACTTACGTTTGACTGCCGTTGATGATTTTGATGAAAGAGACGGGATTCCGTTATCTTTCTCGGGGAAATCGGACTTACGTTTGACTGCCGTCGAATGATTTTGATGAAAGATACGGGATTCCGTTATCTTTCTCGGAGAGATCGGACTTACGTTTGACTGCCGTTGATGATTTTGATGAAAGAGACGGGATTCCGTTATCTTTCTCGGGGAAATCGGTCTTACGTTTTACTGCCGTTGATGATTTTCTTGAAAGGGGGTTGATTTTGGTTAACTTTGGTTAACTCTGTCAAGTTGAGGACTAAACTGCAGAGTCCTGAAATTTTAAAGGGCAAAAGGGTCATTTTGACCCTTCAAAACCATCCGCGCGAAGGGGAATGCAATCTGGACAGGTTTTAAATAAAGGCCGCCGCCCTTCTCCTTCTTCCTCACAATTTCTTTTCAGTTTACGAGAGAGAAGAGATAGAAACCGAGGGGAAGCCATTGTTGGCCAAGAAAAGCTTCGAAAATCTTCCGTTTTTTTTTTTTATTTTTCGAGCAATGGAACACGGGGAAGCTGCTATCCATGGTCAAGGACGCGGTCCGGTTGCCGAGAGACGATTAGGGCTTGTCCGAATGAGGAGACATTATACTCTTTCGCAATCGATTGCGGAGGAGCCCTACCCCGATGGGTGGCAACATTGGGCCACTGATCCGAGCCTCCGAACGGTATGCTTCGAATCTCTTCACTTTTTTTTGTTGATTTCTTACTTGAAATAGATTTTTGGTGATTTTTTTTTTTTTGAAAATTCGAATATCAATGTTCTTGGGCTTGAAATTTGATCTTGATGCTTTGCATGTTGTAATGAGTTTGTGGGTAACCCAAATGTGCATTTTGCTTGAAAAGAATGGGCATTTTGCCTTCTTTTTTTTTTCGAAAATTGTAGCTAAAATTCAAAAATTATGTTTTTTTTTTGACACTTGAAATTGGATTTTTGATGATTTGCATGTTGCAATGTGTTTGAAAAGAATGGGCATTTTGCCATTTTTTTTTTTGAAATATGAAATGATAAGGAATTCGTCCGAATTTGGGACGGACATGAATGTATGCATGTATGCATTCTTGTAGGATTTTTTTTTTGTAATGGGATGATGAATGATTTGAATGATATGAATGCATTTTTTTTTTTTTTGAGAATGTGATTTTCTATGAAAAGTGGGACGGATTTTTCGTTCCCTTTGATTGAATGACTGATTTGAAAAAAATTGTTTATGTATGCTATTTCATGAAAAATGGGACGGAGTTTTTACTTCCGTTGACTCCTTGTATGAATTTTTTTTTCTTCATGTATGAATGCATGTTGATTGGGATTTGCTGAAAACTGCCTTCTTTTGTGCGAGAAAAATGGGGCTAGGTTCATTGCATGCTGTTATGCTGCTGAATTTTCTGCAAAACTTTAGGTTTATGATGCATGTGTATTTTTTTTGAATGCAAATGCCAAGTGAAATTTTTTTTTTTGACATTTTTGTTTCTCTCTTTTTTTTTATTGCAGGGTGGAAACAATTTCGTGACGGAGCAGCTGAACAAGATGAAGACTCGAGGATCAGTGGAGTCGGTTATTGGTCTATGGGATCGGCTTCCAGATATGGGCAGAGGAGCGATGATGAGTCCTAGACAGATCGTCGTGGAGACTGGCTTGTACGAGTTCATCGAGTGCTTGAGGGGGTTGGTCAAGTTTCCCAAGAGTAAGGGCCTGATCTTCGCTTTGGCACAGCACTGGTGGGACGTGACCCACACATTCCACTTCTTCTGGGGCGAGGCGACGGTTACGCCTTCCGACTACGCTGCGATTACGGGTCTGTCCTTTAATGGACCCAGCATTGAGTGGCGGGATGGTTACAGCGATCTGGATCTGCAGGCCCTTCTAGGATTTTCCCCTATTCCCAAAAAGGGGATGGGTATGGAGTACGCTGTGGTCGAGGGAAAGATTGTGGAGATCATTGGGAGCTATGAGGCTGGGGACGAGAGGATAGGCGTCGAGCAGATTGCCGGGCCTTTCTATGGTTTGCTTTTTCGAGCACCCTTTTTGGACATGCCGAGGGGACGGCTGTTTTTGCTTTGCTGAGGTCCTTGGAGGACGTGGGGATGGCTGGAGAGATATCTTGGGGAGAGGCAGGGCTGGCAGAGCTCTATTTCGCTCTAGATCGGTATAGCCGGAAGGCTGTCAGTTCCTTGACATGCTTCGAGTTCCCTCTGGAGGTATAAGCTTTCCTTTTGCTTTCCCTCTTTTCTTTAAGCATGTATCTTTTTTCGCACTTAATTGATGTGATCTTTACCTTTCGCAGGTATGGGCGTTGGAGTTCTTTCACGTCACGATGTGGCGACAGCCGACGGAGTACGTCGGGGCGTATCCGGCCATGCGTTCCTGGTCCAAGTTTGCCCGGGCGAAGAAGGGTTCCAGAGGGCGCACGACCCTCAGATACAGGGACTCGCCGCCTTTGCTGGGCCGAGACGGATGAGGGATGATATTCTATCCCCTGGATCGTTTCGATGTGGCGCGAGCGGGCGCCGAGGTATGGGACCGTGCGGCAATGGAGGATTTTGAGGGGCTTGACTTGCGACGTGTATTATCTGGGGGAGAGAGTGACGCGTCAGCATGGCGTGAATTCGCCTTTGATGACACCGGTGGATCCTCCTGCCGACATGATGCACCCTAGTGAGAGATCTGCGACCTGGGATGATTATCGGGGCGGCCAACACTTCTCGAGATTCGTGGCAATTGTGCAGTATCCGGTATTTGTCTTGAGGAGGCTGAGAACGCCCCAGGTTCTTGATAGAGAGGGGTTAGGGGTCCCGCGGTACCCTCGGACGGACTTTTCATACGTCCAGGATGGGGTTAGATTGAGGGTGCAGATCCCCCAGCCTGAGCGGCTTCCACGAGCTTTCCGGCCTCGTCCGGGTATGAAGGTATGGCTTCTTCTTCTTCTCTTCTTTTTTTTTTGCTTCTGTCTTTTCCTTTCTTTCCTGTCATCGTTTTTCGCCTCAACTATTTCTGACGCTTTTGCTCCCGTGCAGTTTCCAGAGGTGTTCGTGGAGAAGCTGACGAAGCAGGTGATTGGGGCTAAGAGATTCATCAGGAGGATGGTGGCTTGTGGAGCCCCTCAGGCTAGAGCGAGACGACCACAGCCGGCGCCTGTCAGGCGGGAGGTTTCCCCTATTCCTTCAGAGATTTCCTCCGAGACTCCTCTTTCTCCTCTCCTTGACCCCCTCGTGGTACTACCTTCGGATCACGTCATTCTCGGAGACCCGTACGGGCAGGGACACGTCTGGCAGCACGGTGGATCTTCTTCGCACGTCCAGGAGTCCGACGCATTCACCTTCGGATATGATTTCTTTGCGGATATTGGCTTGCCCTATCAGAGCGTGCCGGTTGGTCCTGACGAGCCTTCTTCCGGGGACGAGGACGATGATTCTGAGCCCGAGACATTTATGGCTACCGAGGAGGCGGGCCCGAGCCGCAAGAGGGACCGGGGGAAAGGCCCAGCCACCGAGGACTCTGACTGACGATCCTCCGAGACTGATTTTTGAGATTGATTTTCTGAGACTGAGATTGTATTTATTTAGACAGATACAGTTTATTTTTATGCACATTTTTTTTTGTCTTTTTTTTTTGCTTTTTTCCTTTTTTTTTGGAATGTAATAATCTAGGATTTTATCTTATTTTATCTATCATGAATGCAATGCAGTATGAATGCAATGTTGCATGAGCCTCGGTTTTTTGGCAAGGGTGTAGATGTTTGGTGTATGAACTGGTTTGGACAGGCTTTGGCTGGGACAAAATATTCCTTTGTGGTGCAGCAGTTTGGACTATTGCAAAAAATTTTTTTTTTTTGTAGCAATACTATCCGCGCGGATAGGACAGGAATCTGACATTGTCCTTTAATTTTGCTTCAGATCTGGCCTTCCTTTATTTCAAATTCAAACACCTTCTTCAACCACCAGTTCAAACAGCCATTTTCGGGGAGAAGGAGAGAAAACCCATGGAGAGAATTGTGAGTATGCAAAATCCACCCAAATTGTCCCAAAATTCTCAAATGCAATTCTTCACCAAGTTTAAAGAGTGGTCTCGGGAGATTATGCATGAGAGGAGGTCATTCTTTGAAGAAAGGTACAAGGTGAAGTGCTTATGGTCCCTCAAAAAATTGGTTCCGGACTACGACCTTTTGAGAGCTTCTTCATCATTTTGGGATACTAGAAGGCATATCTTTTGCCTTTCTTACAATGAGGTTGTCCCGACTGTCGAAGAATTTCGGGCTTTGCTTGGTGGTCCCGAGGTGGAGGAGATTGCAATTCCTTTGCCCGGAGGGGCCTCTTTCGTTGATAGATTGTGCAACCTCCTTCATCTTTCCCCGGAGGAAGCACAAGGTATGATCCGTAGTCCCGATCACTTTGATATTTCCGGTCTCCCTGATAGATTTAGGGGCTTAGGCTTGCTTGACGATGCCTATTGGGATGCCTTTGCTCTTTGCATGTTTGGTACCTTGTTCATGGTCTATTCTTTTGGGATTTGTCATCGGTCTCTGCTGGATATCGTTGTTCATTGCCGCTTGGGCAGAGATGTTGTACCTTTGATCTTGGGGGAGACTTTTCATGCTCACATTAGCTAGGAGGCGGTATATGCGGGCAGGCCGTTCTCTTGACTCGTGGGTGATGGAACGCTTGGGGTTCTTCGGGAAACTTCGACATGATCAAGCCTTGGACATTCACCGGGAGAGGGGTTCTTTGTAGATTTTGATGATCGGGGCTCGTGGGAGCGTTGGATGGCTGGTCGCCCGGACGAAGATATCGAGATGGTCGGTGCCTTGTTGGAGGGTGGAGACTCGGAGAGTACTTCGTGATGGATCTCCCGTGGTTATGCTTAGGGGCTTTCTCGATCCGGCTTTTTACATTCCGTCCTTGGTTCTGAGACAGTTTGGTTTGGAGCAGGTTCCTTTGGAGGACTTTGATGATATAGCCACTAGGGTGGTGGCTTCTGCTTCTATGGATGATCCTTCGGTATTTTCCTTTCTTTCCCGAGTATGGAGGTATGACGTCTTTCCTCCTCGGGTTATCCTCAGGCGTCCGAGACCTGTGTTCTTGACCACTTGGTACCTGGATTGGTACGAGAGGCATTTGGGAGAGACTCAGATGGCTATTTTAAGACGGCGTGAGGCCATTTTGGGTGCGGAGGACCTGACAGTTTCGGAGAGGAGGAGGACCGAGGCGAGGGCCAACCCTAATGACAGGAGCGGGGATATTGTGACTGACTATGAGGCTTATGTCAAGAGACAGGAGAGGAGGACTCCTATGCTACCAGCTAAGCTACAGGAGATGAGAGATGACGCTAGGGCTACCAAGGCCCTGACAGAGGCTGGTTTGATAGATCCTGTTCCTATACCAGAGCTTGGTAGGAGGAAGACCGACATTTTTCCTGTTCAGAAGAATAAGACTCGAAGGGGGAAGAAGAGGGGAGAGGCCAGTACGAGTGGCTGGGAGTGATTCTGGGTTTTCCGAGTATCCCTTTCTTGTCGCAGCAGACACATTAGTTTGATTATGTATCTTAGTTTCTTTTAGCAGGTTGCCAGTTGTAGGAATGAACCGGTCTTAGACTCATCAAAAAGTTTTTAACTTGTAATGAATATTTGAATTGCTTCAGAGTTTTTCGAGACGCTTTCATGGTCTGATCAATGTATTGATGTCAGAGTATGACTTTTATTTGTGCTTTAGACCGAACCGTTTCCGGCTGCCTACGTTCCCTTCGGACAAAAGGGCTCGAGGTCTCCGTAGTTCGACACAGTCGATTTTTGTTTTGTTTTTTTTTTTGGTGCAACCCTGTTTTTTACCTAGGCCGCCCTTTTTGGTTTTTCAACCTAGTTGGGTATTACTCTTTTAGCACTCCTTTTTTTTTTGATATTTTTTTTGACTCAGTATTTTACGCATAGTATCTGCGCAGCTTGTCACCGTTTACTGGGTGTACAAAAGGATTTCCGTCGAGATCTGCAAGTTGCATGGCTCCTCCGGAGAAGATTTTCTGGACAACATATGGCCCGACCCAGACAGGTTCCCATTTGCCAAGCGGGTTGATGCGGACAGGGGGCTTCTCTTTTAAGACGAGGTCACCTCCCCTAATCTCCCGATGTTTTACTTTCTTGTCGAAAGCTCTGGCCATTCTCCCTTGGTAGGCTCGGATGTGTTCCATGGCCTTCAGTCGGCGCTCATCTAGCAGGGCCAATTCATCATGGCGACTTTGGAGCCATTCGACCTCATTGATCTGACTCTTCAACAGCACACGGAGTGAGGGGATTTCTAGCTCGATTGGGAGTACGGCTTCCATTCCGTAGGTGAGGGCAAACGGTGTTTCCCCGGTTGCCGTTCGACGGATGTTACGTAGCCCCAGAGTGCCAGTGTAGCTTCTCGGGCCAATCTCGACCTCGGACAGCCATTTTCTGGATGATGTTTTCCAAAGTCTTGTTTGCTGCCTCGACGGCTCCGTTGGTTTGGGGCCTGTAGGGAGATGACTTGTGACGGGTTATTCTGAATTCCGCCAGCAGCCTGTCGCATTCCCCTTCGAAGTGGGATCCATTATCTGAGATGATTTCGGCTGGCAACCCGTATCTGCATATGATGTTTTCTTTGATGAAGAGGGCTACTTTCTTTGAATTGAGGATTTTGTAGGATTTTGTAAGGCATCCTTTCCAGTTCCTTCGAAGAAATCACCAATCTGCGTCTCTTTAGGCTCTTCCGCAGTTCCCAGATTCACACTTGTCAAAATCTCTTCGGCAGCTTGGGCTCGATTTTCCTCTTTCCGAACAACCTGCTTAAAGATTTTTGTTCTCTTTTTTTTTTGTTTATTTAATGTGTTTGTTTCTTTATCTAATGAATTATTATTAAATGTTTTTTTTATTAATAAATTCATCATTAGTTAAAGTGGAAATCAGAGGATACTCAGAAAGGTTCATCATTTCATTAGGAACGAAAGGAAGTACAGCATTTGCTACAGACTCGTAGTCTTCAGGCGTGAGGCCGTCGGACGACTCTAGAGACTTAATCTTGACCATGAAGGACTCGGAGGACTCTAACTAGATTGACACAGAGGGACGGGGGACCAATCCAGGCTTGGTGATCATTTCTTCTTTGGTCGCGGACAGGCCTGAGAGAGTTTCCCGATTCTTTAATGGCATCGCTGTCAGAGGCCTCATGACTCGGGGGCTGTCTCGTTTCTGTCCTCCTTCCTCGATCATCGCTACCATTTCTTTGACTGAGCTGAAATCAATCAGGTCTGGCACCTGGATCTCTTCCCCGAACAAGCTGTTGCATAATCGGACCATCCCAATCATCTGAAAAGATTTACGTGGCTTTGGCTTTAGGCACCGTCAATTCAAACTCGAGCTTCGGGCGATCTGGGCGATAAAGCTTTTCGAACTGTTCCACTAGGCTTGGCATGCCTTTGAAAGTGTACTCACTCTTCATGGTAGTGGTAGCCCCGGGTATCTTGGATAGGTCCAGAAATATTCTACGGATCGGGTTAGCTTTGGCTCCCCTGAATTTGTTGAGGCTATCCTGTAGCTTCAGCCACCCTTCTGTAGGAGTGGGCTCTGTGATGTTACCCGGTTGTGTGGGACCCTTTACGAAGTAGTCAGCCAAATTGGGACTGAAAGGGAGAGATTTAGGGTCGTCGACCAGGACCCTTCCAGTGATAGCTTCTTTCCTTTGTAGAGCAAATCCTTTTCCTTTCGCAGTGTCCACTGAGGAGGCCTCATATCCCAGGCCGTGGCGAGTTTTCTGTCCTTTCACCTCGATGAGTTTGTGAGTTCCTTGTTGGTGTTTCCCTAGACCGAGGCCAGGTAGATAGCTCATCTTTCTCATCATTTTCAAGACCGGAGGGATTTTATCCCGGGTGATTGTCAGATCTATGTTGCACACTTGGGCTTTGGGAGGCTCGATCGTGAAGCCCGTTAGCATGAGGCCTTCCTCATCATGTTTGATTTCCAGAATAGGTATTCCACCTGTATCCGTGCCCTCCAAGGTGACTAGATCCCCGTAAATGGTTGTCAGGTCCCCATTCGAGACAAATTTCACACACTGGTGGAGGATTGAGGCGACCCCCTTGACCTGATGCAGCCAAGGTCTTCCCAATAAGGCATTAAAAGTGATCGGGATGTCAATAACCTGGAATTCCACAGGTATCAATTTCTGTCCAAACCAGAGGTCCAAGGTAGCAACTCGAGGGTGCTCGGGATGTCGAGTCGTAAGCTTTGGCGCGAGGGAGGAAGGTTTTAAGTCCGTGGACTTGATGTCAACGAGCTCATGATCTTTGCGGAAGAATGTTCATTCCGACCCATTATCAACCAGGACCCGAGGAAGGCGTCGTTCATCAATTGGACTTTGTGATGAAGAGAGGCTCGTTATGATCGGCCCAAATTGAGGGAGGTCGAGATCTGTGAAAGTGATTATGTTCCCGTAGTGGATGTTTCCAATCACCGTACCACGTCATCGGGAGTAGCATCAATAGGGACCAAGGTGCGGGCCGGGCTTTCTTCCGGCTTTAGCTTGTGGGGATAGGATGAGGTGAGCGGGGACCATAGAGATGTTGGCTGTGTTTGCTTCAAGCTGGTGAGCACGGGATCCTCCTTTCCGGGTCGGGAGCTTCGGTGTCTTAGCATAGGGGCGGCGGTTTTCCTCGGGTGCTTGATACGTGGCCTTCTTATACGCCTTGGGATTCCCTTGGAAGATTTGCCGGATCGGGTCAACGGGTTAACTTCCTCATCGGTCGCTTCTTGACTAGATTTCTTCAATCTTGCTAAGGTCAACGGGGAGCCTTTTTGGCTATCGGTCACCGGGTTACGACGGAGTCTAAGCAACGGTGAGGTGGCCGAGCCATGCGCTCCTTCCCGGGCGGCCCTTATAACCGCTTCCCAAGTCACGGCTTTTGAGCACAGGGTTGTGTTGTTGCCCCTGGATGGCCCACAGAGCTAGGGCGTCTTCGATTCGCTCCCATAGTACGCCTTGCTCATAGTTATCATACAACAAGAGTCGCTATTGTCGGGGCTCGGCGGCTTTTCGATTTCATCTCCGGTATAGTGCGGCCATTACGGTTCCTTTACAGTAATACTCGTAGCCGGAGATGATTATAGCACTACGTGTGGGAGGCGCATCCGGTATCATGCCGGTTTCCGGGACTTCTCGAGAGCCGACATACATTCGGGAAGGTGACCTCTTCTTGGGTAACCACGACAAGGAGTGTTACTTTGTTTTGGGGTGGATTTGATCTGACCATGGTTATTTTCTCATTTGGACGGATGGGAGTTAGTTTCCCTCTCTCGATCAGATCTTCGACTATCAGCCTGGATCGGACGCCTGAAAACCCTTTCCCCAAAGCATGGTAGGCAGTGTTGAACTCTAAGACATCCACGTGTTCAGACCCAGGAAACTTCATGGCCTTCATGTCCTCAGTTTCATATTCATCTTCCGAAGTGTCTTCGTCGTCGCTTGCTGACAACCAACCATTGTGCCTGGCTCCCATGGGCTCATTTCCGGCATGATTGTTCAGTTGATTCCGGATCTGGGGCCTCAGTTGACTCTTCGCTCTCGTCATCATCATCGTCGTCGCTGTCATCGGAATCATCTTCCCATACTACCGAGATTTCGGCTGAGAGGGAACGCCGATCAAACCCGTTAGGGGAATATGGGTGCGTGCAGCCGCAGAAATTGTCATATGCTCCCATTCCCGGAAGTGATAGTTGCGACTCAGCTTCTCCTCCCAAAAACTGCGGGGGAAGAGTGAGAGGGGGTGGCACGTATTTGACTCCCAGTAGGATATAGAAGGAATCCTCCTCCTCCTCTGATTCTTTGCTGTTCTCGGGATCACATTCGGCCTCTCCCAAAGCCAACTTGCAGAAGTGTACTAGCTCCAGATGCTCCTCGACCTCTTTGCTGATAAGCCCTAGTACAGGCGCCCGCCGGAAGCTTTCTTGCTCGATTCTTCTCGATTGTTCTAACCATCTTGTGTAAATGGTTTTCTCATGCTTTGACCGGAACAGCCCCAGTTCTTCAGTATCGGTTTTTCCTTCATCCGAGAAATAGCGGGCCTCGTACTCTTGCAGGAAGTTTCTGACATGAGACCAAGGTGGGTTGATTCGTTCGATATCCTCAAGGCTGAGGGGGAATCCGAATTCAGGATCCTCGACAAGGTTGGCCATGGGTATTTGGGGACCTTCATCAGCATCTTCCTGGGCATACGAAGGTTCTCCGCACTCAATCATATTCACCTGATTATGGTTCCTTGGCAGAGGATTTTTTACTGCATTAGGCCCTTCGGGGCCTTCTAACTTTCCTTGCTCTATCAAGCCTTGGATCGCCTTTTTCAGAGTGAAGCAGTTGTCAGTCAGATGTCCGTGAGCTTGATGAAAAGCACAATATTTTGAGGTATCCACGGGAGCATTCGGATTCCTGGGTTGGAAATTCTCCAAAGGCCGCAGCAAGCCTTCTTTCACCAGTCCCCTAAAGATGTCGTTCAGAGGCATTCCAAAGTTTTCGAGGTTCATGACCCGTGGCCTGGGCTCGACTGGTTTTCTGGGAGCAAAAGGAGTTGTGTTATTACATTCCTGTCCCGCGTAGTTAATCACCTCTTTGCCTTTAGCGGGAGCAGGGGCGGTGTTTGAAGGAGGAGCCCTATATCTGTAGCGGAGTGCGGCTCGGTTCTTGATTGTAAGCTTTTTCAAACTTAGGCTGCGGAGTTAACCATGGCCCGTAAGTGCGAGTACGGGAAGTGGCGAGGAGGCTCTCAGATGTGGTTTCAGGCATGACTGAAAGATGTCCAGTTGCTCCTCTTCGGAAGGAGGGATGGCCATTTCACTGAGTTTCAGATTCCACCGCTTGTAGAAGTCCCCAACATTATCGTCGGGACGGTGCACTGTTGTCTGCAGATCAACTCTATTTGTTTCCCATTCCAAGTTGGCCTTGTACTTTTCTGTGAAGGCATTGGTAATCTGGTCCCATGTAGCCCTGGCCTCGGGCTTCAAACGAAAGAACCATTTTAAGGCACTGGATTTCAAAGATAGGCGAAATAGTCGATAGCTGGCGATTGATACACCCTTTGGCCTTCATTGCCAAGGTATACGTGTCCAGATGAGTTTTCGGGCATGCAGTACCATCAAAGAGGTCCAGATTCGGCATAACAAATTTGTGTGGCAGAGGAACAATAGAGTCCGGGTCTGTAGGCCGGAAGGCAGATTTCTTAGCGGTCAATTCGGCAATCTGCGCTTTCATTTCTTTATGTTGTTCCATGAACCAGGCCAGATGAGGGTCTTGTGGCGGAACCATTGCATTCAAACTAGTGGCTGAGCTAGAGAGGAGCTACCAGCGGCGGGTGGTGGAGGGAACGGCTGATCCGGGGACGTAGGTGAAAACCTGTCCTTGGCCCAAATTGCCACCGGGAGCATGAGTAGGAGCACAGGCGAAGGGATAGAACCTTGCGGCTGCTTGTTAATTTTCAATGGCAAAGTAGGTGGAGGCGACCCGATGTAGCTGGATAGCTTGGATTTCCGGAGTGAGACCCACAAGTAGGCTTGGGTGCGAGTTTCTTGTCCCCGACCGTTGAATTGCATGGCTGGCCGAGGCGATGGTGTATAGCCCGAATGCTGCGGTCTGGAGATTACGATGAAACTGGGATGGAGGTTTGGTAACCCATCGAACCCTGAGTGAGGAATGGGTTGGTGAAAGCTGTGGGAGGAGCAGCTGAGCTAACATCATTCTGAGGAGGGGCTCCTGACGGCTGTTGAGGCATGCCGAACTGTTGTTGTGGCCCTTTGAACTGTTGCTGCGAAGGCCCGGATTGATCGGTTCCAAACTGAGGCGGGATCCCAATTAGCTGTGGCATTCCGAGATAACCCCAACCATGAGAAGACATTCCGTATTGGCTTCTGCCCCCAGCGAGGGGCTAACTCGGCTTTTGTGCGTCGGGCTGCATGGATCCGGTGGTCTGTGGTTGGGGAGCTGGCTGACCCGAAGATCGAGGAGCATGGGTTCTAGTAGTGGTACCATAGGAGGTGGGTGGTGGCATCCTGGAGTAATCAGGGCGACTGAGAGTGGGATTGGCATCCTCGTCTTCTTTCACGGTGAAGGTTCCATCGGGATTGAGGCTGGCGGCTAAACCATGGCTTTTGATAGCCTCCATAAGGCTATTCAGTTGTGCTTCCTGTCGTAATCTCATTTGTTCTGCTAACTGATTCCACTGTTGTTACGTGCGAGGGGTCCGGGAGGCGGAGTGACGTTGTCCCCATCATTACCGGGCGTGCGGACATTCGAAACCGGATTCGGAATAAACGGCGAGGGCGATGATGCGCTTGACTCTTCCCAGTCGATCAAACGGTGACCGGTGTCGGAACCAACCTTTGTGAGGAGGCATGCGGGGGAAAAGGCACGAGGGTTCGAGATGTGCAGGAATGAAGGAGGGTAAGTGTTTGGGCTTTGGGCTCATGCAACATGCGGTTATTTGTTCACGTTTACTTAAAACATGTTTTATTAGCCTAATCGGTTGGAAAAGATTGCTCTTCTTTTTCGCAAACTATCTTTGGATCTGGATCGGTGGGCCCCGTCACTACGTCTATAAGCCCCTCGTATTCCACCCGTATTTCGACCTCCCGGGGTGGACGGCCCGGGCGAGGGTCACATAGGGCAAGCGGGTCCCACCGACCGAAAGAAAACGATCCTAAAAGTCGCGGGTAATCGAGTCTTAACGAGCATTCGATGTAAATTACGGACAAAGGCGACGTCAAAGTCAAGATCATGTCAGGAGCTCGACAAAAGTCGGCATGATTTGGGTGATAAATGTCCACGATTGATCTTGATTTGTCGTCAATTAGGCCGTAATTAGGCATGGAATAATCATTAATCCTTGATGACTCGGTGTCAATCTTTGGGAGTCGGTGTATAATTTGTGCCGATGGGCCGAAGTCAAGGCGCCGATCAATATCTTGGTCAAAGTCTGCGGCGGAAAACCGGCGTGACTTCGGCGATTAGGGTCCCGAAAGATATTGAGTCGGTATGCCGACAAAGGCTTGAAAGGAAAGGTCTATACACAGACAGGGCATGACACAGACCAAACTAAAAACCAACCGGGTCTCGGACAAAAGTGTGTCACGGACAAGTGCATGGTCGACACGAGGCTCCATGGGATGTTTGGGTAGTCCTGTGCTTGCACCGAGGCGTAATAAGACCAAACGGGCCGCGACAAGGATTTCCCGGGTTAGGGACGTAGTGTGCAGTGTACGGTCAACGTGCGCGTAGTGTGCAAGCAGTCTATCTTCTTTTTCTGAGTAAAATAGAAATTTTCGCATGTGTCTTAAAAATATGATGCATGATTTTTTTTTTTGAAAAATCTTTTTTTTTTGAATTTTTTTTTTTGAAATTTTTTTTTTGAATTTTTTTTTTTTAATGAAATGAGCATATAAGCACATAATTCAAAATTCAAACAGTCCAAGGCAACGAGTCCAACAGTCAAAATTTTGACTTTTTCCGAGGCGGCCAAAACAACACGAAAATGTGCAAACCCGATACACACACACAAAAACAAACGGTTTGAAATGCCGGGACGGAAGCTTGACCCTCAAAAGCTTTTTTTTTTTAAAACAATGATACCGGTATGTGGGATTGTTATACCACAATTTATCCCCGACTCGTGTTGGGAGGCGATAACGGGAAGTTTAATGGTTTCCACCAATATACCAAATATCATTTTTTTTAAAAGCTTATCATTCCCCAGCAGAGTCGCCACTGTGATGATGTGCACCAAATTTTTCCGAAAGGACTTTGAATTTTTCGTTTTTTTGAAAAACCAATCGAAAAGACCGGAGTCGCCACGCCATTTTTGTTTTAAGGGCCAAAACTTTGAAAAATGCCCGAGATTAGAGATTTGGGTTCGGAGGTCACGTTACACGCCGGGAAGGACGTTAGTGTGCACCCGGAATGCCTCGTAAAACGAGTCTTCCAAGCTAAAAACCATTTGTTTGTGTGTGTGTGTGTGTGTGTGTGTGTGTGTTACTTTGGCCAAAATCAGTTGAAATTGAGGAAAGTAAAAATTGGGAATTCTTTATTAGACTTTGGACAGATCCCATGATTTTTGGTGTGATTTTTGGGTTGAGTTCTGGTACTCAAAAGATTTTTGGAAGTTGGAAACCATTTCTGCCAGAATGAAAAAGTCAGTGGACACTTGATTTTGAAATAGATTTAAGGGCTTCAAAACTTCATAATCTGAGAAAACTAAGAGAATGAAAGTTGTTCCATACACCTCAAATAAGATTTATGTGAAATAATTTTTCATTTTGGAGAAGATTTGAGGACCCAAAACCTTCTGGAAATCTCAGATGTGAAATCTGGACTTCCAGAGACTGGTGGTCTGACCTTCAAAGGAAAATTTGAAAAAGGGAGTTTTACTCACGCAAAAAATAAAGTAAAAATATATCTGGAAATATATGAATATTGGCTACAAAAAGTGTTTTGTAGTCAACACCAAATTCCAAGTTTATCTGTGTCCATAAAATTAGACCATGGACAGAGGTCTTAGAAAATTGCTACTGGACAGCAACTTCTCAAGAAGGAAAACATGATTTTAAAGGGGTTTTGCATCCATGCTTGTCCCCATTTCCCTAGGTTTTGATTAGTGATCACTTGACATTTTAGTGGTGAATCAACTATATCAAACCATCCTTGGGGTACATTAGGACTAAGTACTTCATTTGCTTGGGAAGGGGAATTTTATCCTTTGAAAAAGAGATTTGATGTATGAAAATGATTTTTAGGGTTTTGAAAATGTGTTTTCTTTGCAAGTAAGTAAAAATACTTTGAAAATAATGTCGATCCTTGTAGAAGATCATCCATGGAGATGAACTTCCATGGTGATCTTCTTGGATCTAAGACAAGAAGATGAACAAACTACATTTTGGAGTTTGAAAATGCATGCATGAATGAAGGAGTTTAGGGTAAGGAGAAGGAGGGTTTACCAATCTTCTTTGTGTTTTGAGTTTTTGGCTTGAATGTAAGAGTGTTTGAGGCTTGAATATGAGAGTGTTTGAGTGAGTGTGATTTTGGGTGAATAGTTGAGAAAAAGGTGACAATTCTAGAGAATTCTCACTGTTTTCTCTCTATTTTCGCCAAGGTGCAGTTGCAAATTGTGTTTTTTCTCCTCTATTTCTGAGACTGAAGGCCTCAATTTATAGCCCTCTGGAAATTACAATACCATCCGCGCGGATGGTTCCTGCAGCGTGCACTGTTCATTAATTGCAGCTGCAGGCTTTGGACACAAAGAATATTTTCAAAAAAATTCAAACTGATTATGTTTTTCAGCTTGCTAATTCGAGTTTTTTCTATTTCTTTTGCTTTTTGAGATTCTTTCTTTGGTTTATCTTTTTTTGGCAATCCCTAATCTACCCTTACTTGGTTAGAAATGTTAGGAATTGTTAGAAATATTAGGAATGTTATAACTTTCGTTAATTTTCTAACGAAAATACTAACAAGCTCAAATTGGAGCACTTACACTATGCCATTTGAGGAATAATTTGAGGGATAAAATGAATAATTTGAGGGATAAAATGAAGGGATGTTCTATAAATTTGTGGCAAAAATGGTTCAAAAACTCTTTCAGTCTGCAGCAGCTCCAACAAAGGAAATTTTTCATACTTTGATTGAAGAAATGAGGAATGAAGGTGGCCCCAAGGTCCGTGAATTTCTTGTTAACCTTCCATCAGCTAATTATGCAAATGCATACTTTGAAGGCAAACGTTATGGTGAGATGTCTTCAAACGCAGCGGAATCATTCAATTCACAGTTTAGAGAAGCTCGTGGGCTCCCTGTTAAAGAATTAATTAATCAAATCAGGCTTAAGTTGATGATGCAGATGTCCAAGAGTAGAGAAGATTCATTAAAGTTGAATATTGTTTTATGTCCAATCATGGAGAAAAGGTATAGGGATAATCTGGAGATGTGTAGGTCATGGATAATACATTCTTCAACCGACAAGATATTTGAAGTCCATTCAGTTCCATCCATGGTTGTGAACGTTGAAAAATTCACATGTTCTTGTGGAAAGTGGCAGCATGAAAGGTTCCCATGTGTTCATGCCGTTGATGTCCTGTCCAATTGCACATAAACTCCTTATCATACATTGAGACATATTTTCATAGCAGCGCCTATAAGAATTGTTATGCTCATGCTATTCAGTCTTATGATTCATTTGGAGATGAATCAATGGCATTGGTTGATGAAGAAGATCCTCTAATACTTCCTCCAATAGCAAAGCGTTCACCAGGAAGACCAAAGAAGCTTCGAATCCCTTCAAGAGGAGAGTGCTTTAAACGCAAAATGAAATGTAGCCGTTGTGGTAACATAGGAAATCATAATAGAAAATCTTGCAAGGAGCCTATGTAATAATTTGGTGGTATTTTTAGATTCTTAAACATTGATCATTGTTTTGACGATTCATATTTGGTTTTTACAATTTAATATGAGAACATTTAATATAGTTTTAAACATAAGTGAACTTAAGTTCACAATTGTTTTTATTAAGTTCACAGTTATTTTCTAAACTTATGATTCAGAGATGCTCATTTTTTATTAAGTTCACAGTTGTTTTTACTAAGTTCACATGTGCTATCTCATATAAATGCTCAACACTGACATAAACAAATTTTTTTTGCACATGCACTCCCTCTGCAACATGATTATTTTATACATATATATATTATATAAATATATGAGTCTCAACATAATTATTAGGTAAAATGTTATTAAAAAGGATAAATGACTACTTACTTAAAACCTTGAAATGCCAACATCGTATTGTATTGTTGGACTGTTTCTTCAGCAATATGTTTGATTGTCAGACTAAAAAATCTCTTAAAAGAAGGGTGAGCTTCCTTAGCATCAACAATTTTTCTTGTTGTTTTTCTTCTGCTTTCTTGCTCTTATCTTCAACTTTCAACCTCTTTGATTGATGAGTTGGTATCTGAAATTCAAAGGCATCATCAACAACCTTTTTTCTTGTTCTTTCCTTCACATTTTTTATCATTGAACGCATCTCCTCGGTTTCAGTTTCTGCGTTAACCTTCTCCTTTCTCAGATTCTCCATCTCTTCTTCAAACTTCTTCTTCTCAGTAGCATGTGAATTCTCCATTTTTTTATCTCATCAATCTTTGAAATTTCCATTTCTTTCAACAATTTTTTCACAACATTCAATTCTTCATGAGCAGACTTTAATCTCTCATCATTGTTGAGTGAGATATTGTTCTTCATTGTGGTCAACTCATTTTCATAATCAATCTTTAAAGAAGTGATTTCATTTTCTCTTTCCTCTTCTTTCAGTTGGTTTTCTTTCATCAATTTCTCTAATTCTTCAATTCTCATAGTAGCTTCCTTCAATTCCCTAAGAAGCTTTTCAATCTCAACATCACTTGTGGCTGTCAAATCATTGTATTTTCTTAGAAGCTCCTCATTATCATCAATCAGCTTTTCCTTTTCACTTTTGAGATCATTGATCTCACATTGGTATCTTTTTTCCATGCTTGATGGTTCATTTTGATTCTTTTCAGCTTCCTTGGGTCCAGTGAAGTCAGGCGTTTGCAAAAAATTCCAATCACTCACATTGTTTTCAGAGTCTTGGGAAAGAACAATTTTCTTTGGTTGACCGTCTTTTTTTTTAGTTGTTTCTTTTTTATCAGTCAAAACCACATCTTCTGAAAAAACCTATTTAAAAAAGGTTGAAATCAGTTAAAATCAGTTAAAGTATTGTTAGCGTCATTAATTTAAGTTCACAACTGTGAACTTAACATAAACAACTATGAACTTAATAAAAACAACAATGAACTTAAGAAAACAACTTTGAACTTAACATAAACAACTGTGAACTTAATAAAAACAACTATGAACGTAAGAAAACAACTTTGAACTTAACATAAACAACTATGAACTTAATAAAAATAACTATGAACTTAAAGAAACAACTGTGAACTTAAGGAAACAACTGTGAACTTAAGGAAACAACTGTGAACTTAAGAAAACAACTGTGAACTTAAGAAAATTAAAGACATTCACTGATTAGAATTGATTATAAAACTTAATATTCTTAAAACAACTATAAACTTAAGAACACAGTTGTGTAAAAAACTTTGTAAAAGCAATGTCATGAAAAAATTAAATCACTCACAGTTCTTGCTGACTCTTGAGCTGGAATGGTTTGATTTGGCAGACCTTCTTCATTTCTATCCACTTCCTTATTCACATCCTCTTCTTCAATCAATTAACAACTTGTAAACATTTGATTTTCATCGTTGGTTAAAACCAATTCTTTCTCAAGAATCTATTTATCAAAAAAGAAAAATCATATCAGTATACTTAATATGATGCTGAAAACAACTGTAAACTTAGCAACAACAATTGTAACCTTAATGTAAACAACTTACATCATTACCACCTAATCGATCAATATACTTTGCCTTGAAATTGTTAAGCTTTAAGGGCAATTCCCACTTCATAAATCTAGGAAGAATCCTCCTATCTGGAAGTCCTCTGGTATGCTCATAGAACCAATACTAGAACACAAATAAATAACATAAAACTGTTTTTTTATATATTATATAATATATAAATATATCTATGTGAATAGCAAAACGAAAACAGACACACTTACAGATAGTGCAGCGACACATCCAGAGACTAGATGGGGAGTCCTAAAGTTTTTCCTGATCGAATTCATCAACTTTTCATGAATCGCTCCTGCCCAATTGTAGCTCTTTATATTTTCAATATCATCCACATATTGAAAAAAAGAGTGTGGTATAATGTCACCCGATGAAGCAAAAAATAATGTTGCCATGGAATAAACTGTCATCAGCTTTACAAAATCCTCCACACAATCATCTTCCTCGATGTTACCTATTCCTCTGATTACATCTTTGAGCTTGGATGTTTTTATTCTACTTTTAACATCTAGAAATCTTCGTGTTGTTAGAGAACATGTGGCCAAACTCCCTCTTGATTTTAATTTAATATCCAAATCTGTTGTTCCTGACACTATCCCAAATATAATCTTCATGTCATTTGGAGTGAATCCAACAAATTTATTCCCAAGCTTGAATTTATCGTCTCCTTCATCATAGCAGCTGATCAAATCTAAACTGACTAGATCTGACTTCCTGTGGTAGATATTCTTGTTGTTAATCAATGCATTGAACATGTTGAAAAATGGTGATTTTTTCAACATTTTCAACTATTTTTGTTTCAACTCAAAAGATTGTAGAAGCTTTGTTGTGGCTTCTACATTTGATCTAAAAGTAATGGTTTGTTTCTCTCCTCTTTGTTCTTGTTCTTCATAATTTGTTTCTCTTCTTTGTTCTTGTTCTTCATAATTTGTTTCTCCTCTTTATTCTTATTCTTCTTAAATTTTTTATCTTTTTTTTTTGTAATCTACTCTTGATAGCATCTTTGTCTACTATCTTCTTGCAAGGATCGATGATTAATTCTCACCATCTATAAAAACAAATTAAGAAAAAAACAACATAAGTTAACTTAACAACAGTGAACATAAGAAAAATAATTATGAACTTAACAAATTTGAAGACACTAATTGCATGCAAAATTTATCACACTACTAGAATACAATTTGATTCCGACGAACATTTGGCTACGGAGGGTGTTCGCAGGCATTTATCGACGGCCCTATTACTGATGGCGATGACCACTCCGTTTCCATTTGAGCGGGAAGCAGAAAAAAAGTAGGAGGGAAAAATGAAAAATTAGACCCGCGGATTGGCCGTCGGCATGTTAATCCTGGCGACGGACATCAATATGGCGACGAGCAGACCGCAACCCATTTTTTTTTCTCGATTTATCCAATCTACGGCCCAATTTAGGATTTACTCCTACATAACTTATTTCTCCACCTTATTACGCCCAAAACTTATTTCTCCTCTTTTTTACCCCAAAAGCTTGGCCTAGGTTTCTCTTTCGCGCAATTTCCTTCAGCTCCGACGCCAATCCTTCAGCTCCGTCGCCAATCGCTTCAGCGCCGGCGCCAATCGTCTCTTTCCTGTTGCTCGTCGGTCAAGAAAGGTATATACCTCTCTTTTATTTCAGATTGATTTCTCCATCGTATCAAACAATCTTCATCTCACTACCCCTCTCTCTCCCTCCCCTAACTTTCTCTCTCTACAAATCTGCCATTTTTATCAGTCACACTCATGTAATTTTGTTCAACAAGACCTTTCCTAGGGTGAAACTGATTTTGGCTATTTCTTGCTTCATACTGATTTCGAAAATTTTGTAAATATTGTTTTTGGTTTGATTCAATTTGTTCCCAACTTCCCAATTTCATCTAATTTCTTGTTGTTTTTTTTTTGTTTTGTTGATGAACTCAGGAACAACCAATTGGGTGTAGGAGAGGAAGGATACATAATCATTATCAATCTTGGGTTACAAGGCTATACTTTCTCTTTTGTTTTTCACACCTTAAATGTCATTTTTCATAAATTAATTTTATGGTTTTTTGATTAAGAGTTAATTGATTGTGCCTCTAAAATGTTAAGATGATTAAAGTATTTATTTTTCTTACTTATTGGGATTTGATTCTCCTCTAGCTCTTGACTGTTTGAGCCCTCGTATATTATGAAACAGAGATACAAACACCACCAACTAAGATATATTCAATGATATAGTAATTACAAAAAGGGATTGCCAAGACACATACTTTCTTGTCAAGGTTGAGATTTCTTATGTTCCCTTATAATTACAAATTATAATTACATAAAGGGACTGCCAAAGTGCATTCTCATATTTGGAGAATGAGCTTCCTGTGGTTATTTATAGATGTCTTACATTTTGGCTTTATGGTTGACTATTTATTTGTTCATTCCTTTCCATTTTTGTTAGCAATGAATGAGATGATTTGATTCACATGAACTAAATGTATACATGTGAAACATGTGCTGGTAAGAACTAAAAGTACTATAGATCAACATACTATTATGCTTATTATTAAGTTGTTGCGATGATTTGATTCCTGTGGTTATTTATCACCGTGTGGTAAACGCCCTCGTCTTAAAAACAACGGGTTTGCTTATTATTAAGTTGTTGCGATTAAGACGTGGCTCAAACAAACTCAACATAACAGATGTTTTTTTTTTTTTTTATAACTCTGAGCAAATTGTTTGAGAGCACATGTAAAACTGGTGTCCGACCTGCTATATGCTGCCTCACAATCAAGGCTTATAAAATTTAATGTGTTTCTATATAGATATGTGAACACCCCGAAGATGCTAAAGCGGCAAGATTAAAAATACTAGCTACAGGTCCAACTTTTTTAGTTAGTGTATACAAGGGGTATTTTGTGAATGGCTATGTGTTTCACACAGAGGAGTATGGCCAAACAAAATCAACTTGGAATAGTGGCATTAATTTGAAAGGAAACATGGAATATTATGGTATTTTGAAAGAAGTTGTAGAGTTGTCGTATTTAGAAGGAAATTCTGTTGTCCTCTTCAATTGCGAATGGCGTGATTCAAAAAGAGGTATTTCTAAACATGATACATTTGACATTGTTGATGTGAAGCACTCTTCAAGGCACCAAGGGGATGATGTATTCATTATTGCGTCACAAGCACAACAAGTGTATATGACCCCTTACCCTAAACGACGAGCAGGGCTTACTGGATGGTGGGCTGTTTGGAAAACTAAGGCTAGAAGCACGTTTGATATACCATATGAGACAACATCTTTGAATGCAACAGTTGATTCATCCTTAGATGATTGTTATCAAGAGGAAGAAATGCCTGTGCCTCCGATTGTATTAGCAGATGAACAACCCCCTGACAATTCATTTTGGGAAGAAAATCCGCTCGAAGAAGGGGAACCAGAAGAATTCTTTGATTTAGATGAACAAAATGAGGAGCAATATGAGGAAAATGATATCCATGAATTAGTGTCAGATGATGAAGAAGAATATGAAAATGAGCTCGAGTTTTGCATGGAAGATGACGAGACTGCATTAAATCCTGATGACATGCAATGATTTCAGTTGATTTAAGTTTTTGATTATCATTAAAAAAATATTTATTAATATGTACTGAAATTTATCTATTTTAAATTTGTAAGTGGATTTATAATATTGCCTGTTTTGAACTTTTGAACTGTAATTGATATGATATGTTATTTCATTTAGACATGTCTAGCTCCGATGGAAGAGATGTATCATCAGGTTCAGGTGCAAGTGCAAGTGCAGGTAGAGGTGCAGGTAGAGGTGCATTTGCAGGAGGTAGGGGCGCTGGTAGACAACGTACAGGAAAACTTTGGATGGTGAAGGAATGTCCAACCTCCATCACAGGGATAGTGCCACAGCAACCTATTCCTGATCATGAAGAAGGTCCTTTCAGCCCTGGAGAACAGAGCTCTGCTCCCCCTCTTCCTCCGAGGGTACCTGGAAAAATTAAGCTTAAACCTCAGTTAGATGCAAATAAGAGATATATTATTAAAATTGCTAATAACAAGGCGTAAGTGTGTTATTTTTTTTCTGCATTCAGTTTGTTGTAAATGTGTTTATATGTTATTTTTTTCCTGCATTCAGTTTGTTGTAAATGTGTTTATGTATAACAGTAATGACATTTTGTTAGGTTTATACATCAAGGGGCACCTACAACTTCTAGTTGGCTGAGCAGAGCTTTCCACAAAACTGAAGTGGACAAGTTCTACAAGACATGGAAAGAGTTGCCTGATGACATTGTTAAGACTTGGTTTAATGAGTTTAAGGTACCAATTATATTTTTATTGTTCTTTTGTCATTTCTCCTATTTACTGAATAATACAATTGAGTAAAAAAAACTTCTATTTTCAGCGTAAGTATACTTGTACCACGAGGCCTGATGATTGGTTGTGGAAGGCATTTAGGCTAATGATATGTAAGCGCTATAGAGATATCATAAACACGATGAGGGAGAAATGGATTCTTAACCAGACTGTCCCTGTTTGTTTCACTGATGATGTTTGGGATAAATGGGTTGCATGGTGGAATAGTCCTGAGTTCTTAAAGATATCCAATCGAAACAAGAGAAACAGATCTAGCAAGGGTGGGAGAGCCTGCGTGCACACTGGAGGGTCTGTTAGTGTTGTTGATTTGTTGGATCGCATGGTATGTTTTTACCCATTATTAGACTTATAACTTCTATTATTGTTTCTTGACACATTCTTGGTAATTTTGTTTATTGTTGTAGCAAAAGGTCTATGGTATGCATATTGATATAACAGACGTGTTTGCTGCCATGCATACTAAAAAGAATGATGTTGGAGAGTTGGTATAGATTAGCGATGAGGCTCAAAGAATCTTTGTAAGTATTAATAAGTGTAAACATAAAATTATACTTGGGTTATTAAACTTGTGTGCATATTAGGATTCTAAGGTTATTTTTACTCAGTTGCATGTTATGGAATGTGAATTTCAAGTGCATATCAAAAGATGTTTGAGATTCTATCTTGGGCTCTATTAGTTTTACATATACATAAATACCATTAGTGAGCATACTATGTTATTGTAAGCACAAACTAGGACATTGTAACTTGTAAGACGACTTTGGTAACTTCACTAGAAAAACGACACTTAATTATGGAAACAAATTTTCAGAAAATAGACACTCATCTGGACGGAGGGAGTATTTTTGGTACATAAGAAAATGAAAGCTCGTGACTAAGAAACCACTCCACATCAATAATTGGAAAATAAGAACAAATGAGTTGGAAAGGCTGTATATTATATAATCTTCTAAATTGCAAATATAAAAAATAGTCTGATATAGTCAATTACAAATTCCCACGAAGCCACCAAGTCAGCTTTGCTCGAGATAACAACCAGAGCACAAGTTGACATATTAGGAACCTGACAGAATCTACAAGAAGATCGGTGTTGTAAGAAAATAAGTAAATAACTTATCAAGAAAACACATGACCATGTTTAAACAAACAACGCTATTAACCAATGGTGAACTGATTTGAAATATTCAAAGGACAGTTGGTCTAAAGACTATATGGTGAAAGAAATGATAAGACGCAAATCCAAATTTAATTTGGAGTATCACTGTGTAAATTGGCTTAGAGGTTAGACATACTCTTCACACTACAAATAGAATAACAACATGTGAATAACAAATAATGAGTACAACAGAAATTGGAAGACACTTTGAAACAACATGTGAATGACAGTTTCAGATAGAAACCCGTTACAGACCAATTAATTCCCAAACTCTCGAAGACCATAGCTTAAGATTGTCGTTAGAACACATTTTGAAAAGCTAGATAACAAAGTGCCACAATCCACAAGTTAGCTACCCATTCCAAAAGAAGGAAACACAAAGGCAGAAAAAATAAAATAAAACAAGTAGATAAATAATCACTTACCATTGGCCATTTAAAGGGGATGAGTTAAGGTCATTTTAGAGACCACTTAGAAAAAGAGGGAAAATAATAGAGATTATAGATAAACATACAAGGAGACAAAGAGAATGTAGACATAGCTACAGAAATGATAGTGAACCAAATAAGAAGTGAAATGGAATAGCAAAGTTATTAAAGAAGCCTATGGGAAAGAAGAACCTGAAAGAAAACTCTAACACAGAATTTACCAACGCTCGCTGACAACAAGGTAATATAAATGAGAGGGTGTGAGTATGAAAGCTGCTAAATGATTGGAAACAAAGAAATACTAAATGAAATCTCTCACTGATGCGACATGTATACATAACTTCATGGAGTCCAAAGCACGAGTCACTTGTAAAGCTGCACATGTAAGTGGCAGGAATCTGAGTACCCAAACTATATGTCCGTTTACATGATTTCAAAATTATTTTATGTTAGTAATCAGAGGTTGCTATCATGTTTCATTCGTGTTAATTTCCGGTAAATTTTTCGTGTTAATGCAATTGCAGTTTTTGTTTGTTTGTTTGATTGTTAATGGTTTTGAGGTTTTCATTGATAGGAATATTATATTGAGATTGTTCATGAAAAGGCGTGGGAAGGCTTAATTGATAATCTTGATACTCCTGTTACGCGCCTCCCATTTGAGCCTGATGCCTAGAAAGCTGCAGTCACCAAATACTATATCTCCGAAGGAAAGAGAGCTAAGAGGGGAGACAGATTGTTTGGACTTGGGGAACAAGGAGCTGAATTGATAAACCTGTCATCAAAAACCTGCGACTCGTCTTCATTTTATGAAGCACCACCTCCATTATCTTCTGACCCTGACCCCGAGAAGGAAGAACTGAAAACAGAGGTGGGAAATCTAAAGAAGATGGTGATGCAGTTGATGGAACAACAAGAAGAGCAGCAACGAAGACAACAACAAGAGGAGCAAAGAATAAAAGAGCGAGAGGAACAACGGCGACAACAGGTGTTTCAACAAATTATGCAGCAGTTGATGGGTAATAATGGTATGTTTCAGCAACAGAGACAGCTGGGTTTTAACAATTTGATGGGGGGTATGTTTCAGCAACAATTGCAGTCGCAACATCAGCAATTGCAACCATAACAGCAGCAACTGCAGCCACAACAACAGAGTTCTAGCAATGATTTTCTTGGTTATCTGCAATTGTTAACAGGTGATGGAAATGTTTTGATGGGTAGCGGAAATGTTGGATGTGGTGAAGGTGGAAATGGAAGTCGGAACGGAATTGGAGTTTAGATACTCCACTTCCATTTTGTGATGCCATATGGTTTGAGTTATTTTGGTTTGATGTGCAACTCTTAGAATATATTTTGGATGTGTAGGTGTTGGTGGAAGTGAATACTCCTATTATTTTGTTAGGTGGAGTATACTTTTGAAACCAGTTAATCTAATGTAAGTAGCTGGAGATGGTAGGAACTTAATTTTACCTGTAAATGGTAGGAACCTAGAAATGGAAGGGGAGTATAGAAACTCCTTTTATTTTGGCAGGTGGAGTATATTTTTGGAACCTTTTAATCTTAATGTAAGCACTTGGAATTGTAGGAACTTAATGTAAGCACCTGGCAAGTGGAGTATAGAAACTCCTATTATTTTGGATGATGTGCTTTTTATATTAATTCAAGATTCAAGATGTTATTTGTATGGTTATTTCTATTTTATTGTAGTTTAATAATTTTTTTGGATATCAATAAAAAAGAATAATAATAAATTCCAAAAATATAGCAATAATTAAAATTTAATATGATAAATGTATTAATTATTAAAAATATTAAATTTGTTTATTAAATTGTTAATATAAATGAAGACGGACAAAACCGTCGGGATGTGTATTTCTATATATGGAGACGACCATATGGTTATATGGTTGGAGAATGTCAAATAAAATGGCTACGACATTGCAAAATGAGGTAACGGACAGTCGTCGGTAAATTGCAGTGGATGGCGACGGCCGAAAGTGGTTCCCATTAGGAACCATTTTTTGCCTACGGTTTCGGTCGTCGCTCTTTTATAATATGGCGACGAAAATACTTATTTGGCTACGGTTATGACCGTGTCCAACATTAATAATTCTAGTAGTGTCAATTAGCTACATAATCTCATTAAATGGCAACAGATGACAAAAACAACAGTGAACATAACAAAAACAACTGTAAACTTAACAAATTTGAAGGCACTAATTGCATGCAAAATTTAACAATTAGCTACATAATCTCATTAAATGCCAACATATGACAAAAACAATAGTGAACATAAAAAAAACAACTGCAAACTTAACAAATTTGAAGGCACTAATTGCATGCAAAATTTAACAAATAGCTACATAATCTCATTAAATGTGAACAGCCGACAAAAACAGTAGTAAACATAACAAAACAACTGTAAATTTAACAAATTTGGAAGCATTTTCATACTGATATTAAAAAAAAATAGCAAAAAAATGTCATGAAAAATAAAAAAAACTTTGCCAACAGCTGACAAAAACAACACTAAACATAACAAAAAAACTATGAACTTAACAAATTTAGAAGCATTTTCATGCAGAAAAAAAAGAAGCAATATAATGTCATCAAAAATAAAAAAACACAGAGCCAACAGATGACAAAACAACTATGAACTTAATTTTAAAATTTTCAAGTTCATTCCAAAATTTTCAAAATAAATATAGAAGAAAAAATTTCAACTAAAATTTGGTAAAATTCCGTTCGAAACAACAATGAACTTCAGATTAAAGAGTTTTGTGAACATTACCTTTGATTTTACGATGTATTTGAAGAAGAGAAGACGACGAGTTAAGGACCTTCAATGGTGGTTCTAGAGAGAGAAAGGAGAAGTGAGAGAGCGCCAAAGTTGAAATGAAAGTTTTCGTAAATGACAGTTTACTTTTTTTATTTAATTTTCAAATACACGTATGTGGACAAGTGTAATTTCATCGAGTGGCATAATTGTCTTTTAACCGATGGCATAATTGAAGTTTCTGATCTTTTCAATGGACACACGTGTCCATATGTAAGGAAAGGACCTATTGATCGATTCCCATATTCCATGTACTAGCTGGTTGATTTCATTACAATCAGGGACCAATTGATAATTGCCCCTTTAATCAATTGAATTGAATTTTTACTAATAGTTTACAAAATTAATTTATTTTCATAAATTTTAAGAATATTTATTGAACGGGTTTATATTGATACATCATTAATTTTCTTAAGACTAATATAAAAACATTTAATTTTTATATTTTATAAAATAATGTATGTTAAAAAAATCAAATACTCTCTCTCTCACTTCACTTGATACCAATTTTAATTTTCGATCATACCACTTTATTTGATACTGCTTAAAATGATAAATTTCTACACTCACAATATCAATCAACATATTATTTTTCTAACTCATTCTCTCTTCTATTTACTTTTTAAACTCACAACATTTCTCACATTAATTCTCTTTTCTACATTTTTTTTTAATTTTTATGTAAAAAATTCAATATCAAGTGAAATGAAATGAAAAAATATACTCCCTCCGTCCCACAATACTTGACACACATTTCTATTTTGGGCGTCCCACTGATAAGTCACACTTCCTAAAATGGCAAAGAATCTTTACTATTCCCTCCACTCATTCTCTCTCCTACATTATTTTAATACTCACAACACCATTATAATTTACTATTCTCTCCACTCATTCTCTCTCCTACTTAACTATCTACACTCACAACACATCAACCTTTTTACTTTTTCCTTAATTCCCGTGCGGAACAGTAACTGTGTCAAGTATTACGGGACGGAGGGAGTATGATATTTATTTTACCACTGAGGTGGCAACATCAATTATCCATCACAATGTACATAGGGTACCCCTATTATCAGTTGCACATAGGGGTGTAAATGGTTCGGTTTAGGCCAATTTACGGACCGAACCACTAGTCATCGATTTGGAAAAATTTCAAACCGAATCGAATCATGAAAAAATTCAAACTGAACTGAACCAAACCACCATTATTTGATTCGTTTTGGTTCGAACCGCGATTTGATTTTATGATCCAAACCACGGTTTAAACCACAGTTCAAACCACGGTTCAAACCACGTTTCTAACCATGAAATAGAACACAACTCAAATCATTAATTATAACATGGTTTCAGACTACACAATTAATTGTCATGTTTGTTTGAATTTTTCAAACATAGCATACAGAAGAGATTCAAAATTTGAATGAAATTGTGCTTCAATGTTTATGACAACAACAAGCCATTTGAGTACTTGTAATGATATGTGCTAAAAAGTGAATTCACATTATTACATGAAGATTAACCAAAAGAAAAAAGCGTTATGAGCTAAAACCCATTAATATAATTAGAGATTTTCAAATCTAAATGTGAGGTGGAGATGAAAAATATGCCTATCTACGATTAATAATGAATGGTTTGATGGTTTGATTTATCGGTTCGGTTTGGTGGTTCGATCTCGCGGTCTCGAACCGTGATTTGGGGATCCAGACAGCAGATCAAACCGAACCACACAATTTGACAATTTTTGAAACCAAATCAAATCGCTATTGCTTGAAAATCGAACTAAATTGCGTGATTTGATTTGATTAGATTTCAAATCGCAATTTGAACCGAACCGCTTGCTATCCTATATCCTAGTTGCACACATACACCTATGCATGAATTTATTCTCTTTTTTAATCCTTGCTCCAAAATTCCAAATAATCCATTCCTCTCTCTCCTCTTTACAAAATTACACATCTCAGATATAAAATTACATATCCCCTCTTTTTCTCTCTATTGATTTTCTAGCTCACATCCTCACATCAATCTCTCCGATTTTCGAGAAAAGGAGGGATTTTTATTGGGTTTTACTCATGGATCCGTGTCCGTTTGTTCGAATAGTCGTCGGAATTATCACTGAAGTCGCCGGCGTCACTGCAGCCAGCCTTCTCCGGCGTTAATCCCTCGTGTTATTTTAAGATCAAGCTCAAGAACTTCCCGACGCAGTACACAACCATCCCTATTTCATTCGATGACGCTACCCAAATCCAAGCTTGCTTTAATTTCAAAAAACCTGACTTTGACAAGTTCTCGGAGAAATCGTGGGGTAGTAATTGTTTGAAGATCGAGCTTTATTCCGATAGAACTGGAAATCGGGTTTGGTTCGGGTAAGCTTTTGGGTAGTGTGGAGGTCGGTTTGGAGTTGAAAGGGGTTGAGAATCGAGGGTGTGTTATCAGAAATGGGTGGGTTGGGATTGGTGATCGGAGCTCGAACGGATCGAGCTGTTTTTGAATGTGAGGGCGGAGCCTGACCCGAGATTTCTGTTTGAGTTTGATGGTGTCCTAAAGTGTTTCAAGTCAATGGGAATGTCAGACAGGCTGTTTTTACTTGCAAATTTGCCTGCAGAAACTCCGGCGAAAGGAATTTGAGATCAGGTTAGCTGTTTTTACTTGCAAATAATCCATATTTTAATTTTCTACCCAAAAATATAGTAATAAATAACCGGGGTCATAATTTCTAGGAAATTTTTGAAAGTGCACCATTTTTGGTAACTAAATTTAACGGTATCATAGTAATAAATGTCCGAACAACCTTCCTTTCTACAACCTTTGACCTTTCTACAAACGAAGATCCTTAATTAAACAGAAAATCTGTGAAAATGTCTTCCTAAATTAACGATCCAATACACACATGAGTATATAATCAGCCTTTCATAATAACTATTTCAACATCTTCTCTAACCCCAAATTTTCTTACCCTTTCCCAATAATTTTCTTCTCATTACAATGGTTCTAACAAACACGAGCATGGTGAAGAAGACGACTCAAGGCAGAAAGAAGATAGAGATCAAGAAAATAGAAGAAGTAAACAACCGTCAAGTCACTTTCTCCAAACGGCGCGCTGGTCTTTTCAAAAAGGCCAGCGAACTGTGTGTTTTAACCGGTGCTGAGCTAGCCATAATGGTCCACTCCCCGGGTGGTCGTGTCTTTGCTTTCGGCCACCCAAGCCCGGACCTAGTGGTAGACAAGTACTTAACCGGTGGGACCACCTCAAAACCCAACAAGGACCCCACCACAAAAACCCTAATTCACCCTCAACCGATGAACGAGTTCAATCAACACTACTCGGAGATTTCTAAAGAGCTGGAGAAGGAGAAGAAAAAGAAGGAAAATATTGACGAGTCAAATATGATGAATAATGGAGCGTTATGGTGGGACGAGCCGATTGAAAGTTTGACTATTGATGAACTTCAACAATTTGTGCCGTCTTTGGAAGAGTTGAAGAAGAAAGTTCTAATGAGAGCCGATGAATTGATGATGATTAAGTCTTCGTCTTTGTCGTCGAAATCTTTGGTTGATTTTAATCAAATTCCGGGTCAAGTTGTTGGGTTGGGGAATTATGAGAATTTGGTTTATGGTAGTAATACTATATCTATGATGCCTCTAGGGTTTGAGCTTGGGCATGGGAAGATTTAGGATTTTTAGTTAGTACTTTATAGTTCACTTTTTGCTTTTATTTTACATGTCTTGATATTGTGGGATGATAAGGCACCGTGAATTCCCAATAAAGTCTTCAATTAAATTTACCTGCAACTGCATTTAGACTGACTTGGTTTGTGGTAACCAAGTACTCTTAGAATACGGGTGTCTCTACAACAACTTCTATATCCTTCGTTGGTGTTTGCCTCTGGTCAGAAAGCCATTGGTTATTATGCTTAACATATTCGTTTTTCTTTTATATTATATCTTTCTTTTTTCCCCCGAGTATCCTTGCTGTGTTTGAATTATTATCTCCTGTTTTTATGAAGTTTTGAAAGTCAATATGGTTAAATTATCTCATGCATTCAACCTATTGTAGGTATTTCTTGAGATCAAAGGTATTCATCTACCAAATCCTTTCCCAAGGCTTACATATGTGGAATCAATGAGTCGATTGGTTCCGACAGGCCAGATATCCGTTTTGATCTTGAACTGAAAGATGTAATACTTCTACCAACTTTCATGTGCATGTGCTATTCGCTTATATTTTTATTGGGCCAGTAGCAGTTTAAATACCTGAGTACTTCAAAATTATATGTTCTCTGCCTATTCGATTCTAAAAGTAACAATTCATTGTCTACCAATACATAAACATGACAAATAATCTTGGACATTTGGTTCCCCTAGGTATTAATGGGGTACGTAACCTCAACCAGCACTTATTTGTTATCATATTTCCATAGAATAATGGTGACTGGGATTAGACATGTTTTGTTATTCCCAGGGTTTGCCTTATGCTGGTATCCATGTTAAAGAATTTTGTGAAGAATTACCTAAGTTGCTTCAAAATATATGCACCCTGCGTACTTAGTTCCTGAAATTTCAATTCATGTCTACACATCCATACATATGTCAAATGTAATCATGGACATTTGGATTCCGTATGCATTTGTGCGTAGATGACTTTGATCAGAACTTGTTTCTCCCCATATATCCATGGTATGATGGTGACTGGACTGCCCGTAAAAAAAGGTTCAACCGGGTGCTATGAGAGCTCCCACCATGCGCGTGGTCCAGGAAAGGACCAGGCCCACAAATGCCCTTCCCTAGACCCCACACATAGTGGGAGCTCTTGTAGAACCCAATCCACTATGAGTGGGTTTCCATTTCCTATGCTGAACTCTAATCCCAATTTATTCATTCCATGCATTGTTTTTTTTTTTTTTGTATTTCTTATTTCTTCTATTTTTTTGATACCTAATATTATTGGCTGATTTCCTGAAATATAGAGATTTTGATACTTCCTACAATCATGATAACCTCATTCCTTCATCGTGGCAGTTAACGTGTCGTCTTGTTCCTTATGTTGCAAGTGCAGGTATCTGATATTTTTTCAGACTCTTCCTTCAAGGTCTTTGCAGATACCTTGGGTGATGGGGGTATTATTAAAGTATTATGCGTGCCTTCAGGAGCAAAAACCTATTCAAATACTGCTCTTAAGAAAGGTGATATTTACAATGAAGCCATCAGATCTGGCGCAAAGGGTTTACCTTTCCTGAAGGTCTTGGATGATGGTAAAAGAACATTCTCTTGGCAGTGATCTCTGTATATATATGTGGCAAGGAAGTGTATCATGAGTTAAATGTTTGAACTTTTGACTTTTAGGGGGCATTGAAGGGATCCCTGCACTTGCATCAAGTTTAAACTCAGCAAAAAAGGATTGCTTATTGCAAAGATGTGGTGCAGGATCAGGTGACCTTATCTTGTTTGCAGTCGGTCCACATGGATCAGTTAATAAAACCTTAGATCGGTTGAGGGTATATTTAGCCCATGCATTGGGCTTGGTTGATCAGGTTTGTTTTAATTGTATTTTTTTATGTTGTTTTTTCTTCTTATGGCTGTACTCCTATATTTTACATCTTTTCATTATTGATTAACTTTCTTTGGCAGGCACTACATCACCCTTTTACTGCCCCTAACCCTGAAGATATGAATGATCTTTCTTCTGCTCGTGCCTTGGCTTATGACATGGTCTACAATGGAGTTGAGGTATATTGTTAAGTTTAACTGGTGTAGCTTTGATCTTTACTCTTGATACCTCAATTGAAGAGTGTACCTGAAAAAAATGTTCTATACCGGTTCCCACGGGTACTATCAGATTGGTGGAGGAAGCTTGAGAATCTACAAGTAGGAGGTGCAAGAAAAGGTTTTGGAAATTGTTGGTATCTCACCTGAACAGGTACAACACATATTGGCTTATTCCGTCTCTGATTTAATTTACTTGTTTCTAATTGTTATAAGACTGGAAAAGTTTTATGACCAGCTTAACTGTGACTCTTCAGCTTGTTTCAACTTAAACTTGTGTAGCTGCATGAACACCTTTTGGTGCTTTTTGATGATGTGCTCATGTGTGCAGGCTGAAGCTAAGTTTGGCTATCTCTTGGAGGCTTTGGACATGGGGGCTCCTCCACATGGTAAGAAAGGCCCAATCTTTCGCAGTTGAATTTTGCACTAGGAAGTAAAATATTTGAAGCTGAGGGAAACAACTAGCCATATACCATACCTGATAGATCTAATTTCACTACTTGAAAATCGAGTACCGACGGATATTACCTGTATCGTGGCGAAGCCACTTCGCCACTTTAATGTCATGGGGTCATTTGACCCCCTTCAGTTTTGAAGCGTGTCAATTTTAGCACCTTCAAGTTTCAAGAAAATGACTTGTTACTGTTGAAAACGATAGATTTATACATTTTGGCCTCCATAATTTTAGGAAAAGTTGCACTAGTTATTATTTTGACCCCTAGTATGCTAAATTTGAAATTTGGAAAGCTCCATCGACTATTGTCGACATAAATTCATTGACAAATTTTCCATCAATTTTTTATAAATGAAGTAAAATATCAAAATAATCATATTAATATTATTAATATTAAATATTTATGTTATTATTAACACTACTGTTGAAAATGGCTTTTGCAATCTTAGGTCAGAGAGCAGGCACAATTATATCTTATCGAGCCAATTCTATAGAGTAACCAAAGTTAAATCTCGTCTTATTGCCACAAGCATAAAAGAATAACGAGTCTTAAACCAGAATGTCAATACATCAAAGGTATCTAATACGAAATGTCATTTGAATTACAGCCTGACTTATGCGTAAGGGAATCGGCCAGAGGAAGAGAGGCTGGGATGGGAGTTGATTGCGGGTGAGCTAAATCGGATGCTCTTAGAACTTAGCAGCAGGCTATCTATTGGGATATTTTCACTTTTTTTTACTACTAAAGTACCGTCCAAATTTTCGTCGATGAAATAAATGACTTAAATTTCGGACAACTGTTGGCATGGCTAAAACCCGTCGGTAATTTCGACGGACAACACTTTGGTATATTCCTGTCGACATTTTGGCTGTTTATGTAAGGCCCCATCCTACATCAGTCAGATGTGAGAGTTTTGTGTGCTATTTTAAGCCCACAAAGCTACAACTGAGCACGAATATCATCCATGAACTTTTTGGTGGGCCTGTGGTAAACCCATTAAGACAAAGATGCTTGTGATCATTAGGCTAGTGTAGTGTGGTGCTCGTATAGTGGACCGAGTTTTCGGGGTCAGATCATTAATTTCTAAGTAGTGTGTGTATAAGTCCTTGTTGGTGGTCCTCTTTCGTTTCTATACATGTAAAGATTTGTTAACATCTGATTTTTCCTGGTGTAGGAGGAATAGCTTTTGGCTTGGACAGGTTGGTGATGCTATTAAGCGGTGCAAACTCCATAAGGGATGTTATATATAGCTTTTCCAAAGACCACAACAGCACAATGTGCTCTCACTCGTTCACCTTCAGAGGTCGACCCTCGCCAACTCCAACAGCTTTCGTATGAGACCCAATAGTCTCCTAATTCCTTCCATTTTTCTTATCTTTTAAACCTGCTCTGATTTGTGGATGTCGTTGATTTAGGGTTTTCTTGTTGCTGCATTTTCCTTGAGGAACACTATTTTTATCATAACAATGTAAGCGGACGCATAAACCAACGTCGAATTTTCATAAACACAATATTTCTCTTAAAAATGCTACCGCGGTTTCATTTCAGAATACAACTTGATTTTCTCAACATTGCAAACTGTAGAGTCATCTTACGCTTTGTCTTCCAACCAAATAAAATATTATTTCACAAAAAAACTTGACTGAATTTCGTAAAGCTCCCACATCAAAGGAAGCTCCAATCTCCACCATTTCTGGGACCAGGTGCATTCGGGTCAACCCGAGATCCACTTTGAAATTCTGACGGGTCGGGGTTAAATGGCCTCCCACTACTAGTAGACCCCAAAACCATCCGATCAAATGCCACACCTCCACTGGACCCACCCGCCATATGATCGTACGGTAGCCCACGATAGAACCCAAGTGTTCTTGGATCTAGCGGTGCTTGATTACTTGATGTGGCCATCATAGGAGTGTACGGTACCCCAACAACATATACAGGCAGTGGCGGATCCAGGAAATTTTGTTACTGGGGGCCAATTTTTTTTTATATTTTAGTTTATAATCTTCGATATACAAAAGCACTTTTTAGCTAGTAAATTTAGAACAATTCAATCTCTTATAATCACAGTATAGCAAGAAATTTCAACAAAAAGTACAGATCTGAGTCAAAGATTAAAAACAATTCAATCTCTTATAAAAACACGAAAATGGCATATTTTGAACAAGAAGAAAATGGGATTTGAAATTCTTACCATGTCGTTGTTGGGTGCTTTCTCTTTGGGAGCAACAATTGCAGATTTCTTAGTAGCTATTTAAACAGATTATAAAGAGAGAAATATTGATAAAATAATGCAAAGAGAAATAGAGAAAGACTGTGAGGGTGTAAAAGGACAGAGGGAGTAGTGGAGAAAGAAAATGGAAATGGGTGTAAGAGATAACGGAGGGAGAAGGTGATGCGTATATATATGCGTTGTTAGCTATTTATAAAAAAATAAAAAAAAGAAATTAAAAGTCAGTGGGGGCCACGGCCCCCTCTGGTTCCTTAGTGCCGCCGCCCCTGTATACATGTATCCTAAGACTGCTAGATATATGAGCCATGGGTCAAACGAACTTACTAGCGGGCCCTTTTCCTTTCGGCTCAAAAGATGAACCAACATAAGAGCCGGTTCCCATTACATTGGAAGGAAAATGACCATTATACCCTTGTCCGCATCGGAAAAAAGGCGCTTCTTCATCCACATTGTCTTTAAACTCCTTCATCTTTAGCATGAACAACTCAAGCTGCTCCACAGTTAACTCCTCGATAGGTTTTTCCCACCAAACTTTTCCCTTCGTCTCGTTCCTTTCTTCATCTATTGCTTCCCCTTTTTTCTTTTCTTCATCAACCAAGCTTTCAAGTTGCGTAAAATTGAAATTGAGCTTGCTTTGCCTTGAGCATCGGTGAGCTTGCACTATTTCTTCAGTGGTCTCGTTACCTGGCTCAAGCCCAGGTTCCTCATCAAGGAACCTGCGAATAATCGTATGAGCAGAAGGGTGGCCAAATGAGAAAACATTTCCACCTGGCGAGAAAACGACAATCGCCACCTCAGCACCACAAAGGGTGCAGAGTTCACTTCCTTTCTTCATTAGACCCACTCGGCGTTTGGGGAAAGTGACCTGACGGGCACTCTCGTTCAACATTCTTTCCATGACTGCTCGTTGACGACCATTACCCCTTCTTGCCATGGCTAGTTTGAGTAATTTGTACACTACTATTATAGGAAAAAGGTAATGTTCATGGCTAGTTTGAGTAATTTCTACTCGTTTTGTGATTCTTAAAATCCATATCTTCTCCATTGTTTGAATCAGTTTAATTACTTTCCTAATTTTTGTATGTTGAGATAAGATTTACTACTTTATGAACAGTATTAAGTTTGAGTCGGTCTCTGGAGAAACACATTTCTCCATAACTTATGGAGAAACGTGTTATGAATATCCAGAAGCTTTGGGATGGATATCCAGAAAAAAAAATTCCAAGGCCAAGACCAAATTTATGATTCTGGATATTACTTTCATAAGGTTCTGGATATCCAGAACATTGAATATTGATATCCAGAAGCTTTGGAACGGATATCCAGAAAAAAAGATTTGGGGCAAAGGCCAAGGCCAAGGCCAAATTTCTGATTCTGGATATCACTTTCATAAGGTTCTGGATATCCAGAAGCCTTGAGACGGATATCCAGAAGCTTTGGAACGGATATCCAGAAAAAAAGATTTGGGACAAGGCCAAGGCCAAGACCAAATTTCTGATTCTGGATATCACTTTCATAAGGTTCTGGATATCCAGAAGCCTTGGGACGGATATCCAGAAAAAAGAGTCGTGCCATACTTATGGAGAAACGTGTTCTGGCCTGCATTGTCGCGCGACAAGTCGGGCCCCGTTTCTCCATAAATTATGAAGAAACGCGTTTCTCCCCAGATTTTACGATTAAGTTTCTTACTATATTGCGCAAGGTACAATGAATAGGAAATTGTGGCAAAAGAATATTATTCCTATTTTTGCTATGCTGTCAATTTGGAACAACATAAATTTATGACGGGCACAATTTTTTTTTTTTGGTGTCCAATATATAACCAAACATGAAAAATTTATAATAATTCTTTATTTATGGACAAAGTGAGTAAATCTTAAAGAAATATATAGTGATCGAGTTCTATAGCATATTGTCATGTAACATAACTTTCATTTTTATCAGCATAAATTATTTTGTTATATGATGGTAAGGTTTAGTCCTCATCATCTCTATTTATGGTTTATTTTAATTTTTTTAGGGAATATTGTCCTTTTCGATTAAAAAATATATTTTCATATAAAATAAAATATAGAGTATGTGGGTTACTGATAATCCAGGAAATTAAAAAATCCGAACACTTACAAATTCATTAGGGTGGGATTCACTGCTATATCTGAAACGTATAAAATTAGGGATACTTATAATTTTGTAAATTAGTAGTTGACTTGATCATTTTTCATTGACCCAAATATCGAGATTTATCTCAGTATGGTCACTTGTGAGTTTTCATTTTTGACATTGTTCTGATCACTTAATTGTGAGCACTTCCTGTTCTTGTTATCTTTTGATGACTTGATATAATCTTACTAGATATCTCACAGTGAGTGCTTTAAAAATAGTGAGAAACAACTGCTTCACCCTTAGTATGAAGCCATACCATTGTGATCAAGTGATTCTCATAAGAAATCTTGAAATCAAACTTGACAAGATCATTGAGAAAAAGAGCTATCTTTGGGATTCAAGAAAAGTGAAAGCTACTCACAATGCAAAAATCCACAATAAAAAATGGGTGAATGCATCCTAGAGGCTGTGCAGATTAAATTATTGCTCATTGACTTTTTGTGATCTAAATGTGTCCCCAAATGTGACTCACATCCTATGCCACATCTGTGAGCTGAGATTTTTCCTTCACCTGTGTGTTGCATCATGATAGTCATTCTGCATATTAGGTCATATAGAAAGCTTTGTAAATATGCCTGTTAATTTATTTTCATTCTTAATTTACTCATTGATTTAACATGTTTTTGCTTTTTAAAATCTCTTATGAAAAAGAAAGATGTGTATCAATCTAAATTTGAAAAGGAAGGACAATTTTGAAAGGAATTCAGTTTTGAAAGGATATGGCTGAAGTATTTTGTTTTCATAAAAATCTGACAAAATCTTGTTTTATTTTAATCCCTAATTTTTTCGAAGGTTGTTGTGTATGGAAATCTCAAAGGGTTATAGCCATTGGAGGACCTTTGAGGTATTTTGGATGTGTGAAACCTATTTGAAAAAGGAATCCTTAATTAAATTGGAAAGGGGGAGTTGTGTGTATTTATTAGGGCTCACATCCGTCTCATTCCCCATAAACCCCTTGCTAAACCCTTGTTAGTCCCTTCTTAATTGCTCACAACACACACATTGCTATCAATTTTCTTGCTACTGTGCTACCTAACCACGTTTTGCAGATTAAATGGTGTCTCCAAATCAAATTCGTGAAGAAGAAATTTTAGACATTGAGCCAATTTCAATCGCCTTAGCTGAAACCCCCATTATCGATCTTCCCCCAAAACCTAAATTTACCTACGAGGTACCACCTTCATCATCTTCGTCTGAATCTGCCATGGATGCTCCAACCCCAAAATCTCCCTCATTGGAACCTTCGGCTGCTCCATTGTCACCTAAAATCCCTAATCCTCCACCATCTCCAGCTTCACAACCCTCTGCTGAATCTTTTGTTGTGGCCTCTGTTCCTATTTTGGAAACCACATTGACCAAAAAGAGAAAGCTAACCTCCTCGAAACCTGTAGGCTTTTGTCAACCCTACACCCCCAAGGAACCTTCGTCGATCTCACAGGGTTAAAAGACTCTCTTAAGCTGACAAAGCTAAAAACCTTAAAAAGCCTGGAGGAAAACCCTCATCAGCCATTGTCTGTGATGATGAAGAGGAAGAAGAGGTAGTCCAACCTCTAATCAGAACCAGAAATCAACCTGCTCCTCCATCTGTTGATGTCCCTACTCCTGTTGTTGCTCCTACTGCTACTGTTGCCCCTACTCCTGTTGTCCCAACTACTGTTACTCCTGAGGTTGCCCCTACTGATGCTGAGCCTCCTGATGATAGAGATGAGGAACCCCTTACCAATATCCTCATGGAGTTGAAGGGAAAGAAGAAAATGGCTGCAACTGATTTGGAGCCAATTACTGAAGAATCTGATGAATCAAGCTATGAGAGTGATGACACTGCATCAGATGAGATTTTTAAGCTGGGACGTGATGAGCTAGAACAAGAAAAGGAGGATCAATCCATTGATGCCCCCTCTGATGATGAATCAGAAGCTGAAATTGAGAAGGCGCCCTCAACTGTCAAGGATGTGCCTGCAGATGTGCACACATTCAAATGCACATCTACAAGGAAGAAAGCTGAAAAAGGTAACTCTAAAACCCTCTCCATATCTCCTGCTTTTAAACCCATTTCTTCTAAGTTTTTATCTAAAGATGCCTCAGATAGGTTTGGCCAGATTGTGAATAAGGCCTTTATTGTTGAATTGAAAAGGGATAGAGATACTTTTTCTAAGTTGGGTATGGACAAGTTTTTTGAGGAGAGAGGATTATTTTTTACTTCAGATCACCCTCTTCCCTTCCTTCCCAAGCTGTGGTAGGCTTAGTCGCACACCTACTAAATTAAATCGGGACTCGGCCACAAGATATGCAGCTAGAGCAAGTCCAAGATCGATCCACGAAGAACGGTTATTGAATACAATCAAGTCACACACAATTGGGGGGTTTTTGTTTGTTGAATGATTAAAATCCTAAGACGGGAATTAAAATCTAAATTATAAATAATAATGTAAAAGAACACCTTGGACATGCAAAATTATCCCCGTCTATCAATCAATATCACCGGAATGATTCTTTCTTTCTTTCCCCTAATTACTTGATCACGAGATATAAAATCCCTATCTCTTCTTTGTTAATAATTACTAGCGGCGACACGCTCAACTAATAATCCTAATCAATATCAAAATCTAGCCGACACGGTCAAGATTCAAAGTATTAATTGATGAAAGTTTTAAGAGATTAAGATCAAGAAATTAACCTATTATTGTTTCAAATAGAATTAAAGTCAATTTTACTTTAATTACAATCCAAGATGACACATACAAGAATCGCAAAGATGCTTCAATGACAACCCTAGTCCGACACGATAAAAGGGAGATCTAGCAATAATCAATTAAAAGGATCAAGAGATTGATCAATTTCTCAAAACCCTAGAAATTAAATTGAATTAAGCACAAGCAAAATTGTAATTAGGGAATAATAATCAAAAGAAATCAAACCTCAATTGATAGTCAAAACGGTTCAAAAGTTACAAATCCAAAGCAAGAGAGATTTAGCCTTCCATGGAGATTCAAAACTTTGAATATTGTTTAGGAAAAACTAAGGAGAAGAAAAGATAACCTAAAATACTGATAGGAGATAGTATTTATACTTCCTCCCTAAAACCTAGCTAAAAAGGAAAAGAAAATACATTAAAAATAATTAAAACTGCGAAAATACGTCAAGTCAGCCCGTCAGGGCACGACTCGTCCTCCCAGGCATGAGTCATCCCTTAGTCTTTCTTCATGGGCACGAGTCGTGCTGTAGGGGACGACTCGTCCCTGGTTGCACCCCTTACTGATTCCAGCGTCCCCCCTTTGGGGAATAGTTAGGCCAAAGGGGGACGACTCGTCCCCTGGATAAAAATTCTGATTTCTTAATTTTTTTTTCTCTTGAATCCTTGGCTCGCTTCCGAACTTCCTTGACTTGACTTCAATGGTATAAAACTTGATGACTTTGAGCAACTCTTGAGGACCAAAAACACTTGCATCATAATCTCTCTACAATTCTCTCAAATTACATAGTTTATCTCATAATCCTCACAATACATAAAATCACTCAAAATACATCAAAACTAGCTAATTACATGGAAATAACGAAATAAAAGACCGGAAAACATAGGAATTACATAGTACAAATCCGCGCTATCAAATACCCCCACGCTTAGACCATTACTCGTCCCTGAGTAATATCCTAAACTCCAATCTAACACCGGTCTAAAACAGATGCATGGAGGGTAAATGATTCCTAGTCTCCTCTAATCCACCAACACAAGCCAAAGAGAAATAACAATCATCGGAGTAATAAAACTCCGTCTCCTTATAACACCAAAATATAAACAATGAATAATAAAAACTTTAACTTGATACCAACTCCCAATATAAAACGGTATCCCAGCTAAATTCGCACACAAAAGCCAAGGGGAACTAAAAATGACCTATGTTTTCCCCACGCTTGGCTCACACTACCTCATCCCTCAAAATAAAAAGTTGTTCGGGTGTTAATCCCTCACAACTACCTCATGAAAACAAACTCCTACGCCCCCTTATTACTCCAGAATGAATGAGGATTTCTAACCTATCTCCTCTACCCGAGCCTTCTACACCAAAATGAAAATCCTAACCCGAGACTCCAAACCCCCCTTATGACTCCAACACCGGTGAATTAACAGATAGAAAGAATTTCACTCACTCACCTTTTGCCTAGGTGCCGTTTCCGGTTTTCACCTAGCCTCTCGTTTTTTTTCATTTTTTTTTCAATTTTTTTTTTCACACACTCTCCTTTTGCCTAAGTGCCCTCTCGGGTTTTCACTTAGCCTCTCATTTTTTTTCAATTTCTTTTTTAAAGAAACTGTACAGATAGAAACAGATAGAAGCATCATCATAAGCATCCCCATACCCCCACGCTCAAACCGCACAATGTCCTCAATGTGTGAATAAAGAAAATTTACGGTAAAAACGAAAAGGAAAAGGGAGTAAGAAATACCATCACCGGCGGGAGCTAGAGCCTTCCCCCTGATAATAGAGTTGCCGGGAAGAATGCCTCCGAGCACGATCCGCTGCTCTTGACTGCATCATAGTCAAGTAATCCTCCGACACTGGCTCGTAACTCCGGGGTTCAGGCTGCATCGCCCAAGCTTCTATCTGCCGAGATCGGGCCCCCAGAATGGCCACATCATCCTCAAGACCCTCAAAACGGTCCTGCACCTCCTGAAATCTGACATCCTCTAGAGCCTGTCGGCTCTGCTCCCGAGCTAGTCGTGTTTGCTCCTGCTCCTAAAAAAATGTCCTCTGTGAAAGCTGCTGCTCCTCCAGAAATCTCCTCATCATCTCCCACTGATCAAAAGGACCCTGCTGCTGGCCCTGGTTCTGCTCTCCTTCACCGTGACCACCCTGCTCCTGCTCTTGCTCATCCTCATCCTCATCAATAGGATCCATCTCATCCTCAACACCGGGGATACGCCAATGCCTGGCATGTGTGCCACTCGGAAATGTGGCTCCTATCGTGCAAGGAACCGTCCTCCTGGGATTACCATACTCAAATAATAAGGACAAGTCGTCCGCCCCCCTCGGGTCCCTCACAAACTTGTCATATTGCACAAGCCAGTCTCTCGAATAAACACTCGTACCCCCCGTCAACTTTACCGCCTCGGGCTTAAGCTCTCCCACACAGGCTGCAGCAATCAAAGTGATCATCCCCCCTACTGAAATGTTGCCCTTTTTGGTAAGGGCAAACGCCTCACATCTCCTCACAAAAATATCCACCCAGTCAGGAATCACCTGAAAACTCCTCAACCCCGTACGCAAAAGATTCACCATAGCAAAATTCAATTGAGCGGGCTCCCCATTTGCCAACCAGGACATAGGCAACCCTCTATAAAATAACTTCCACGCCGGGCGAGACAAAGAAGAAGCCCTAAGAAATTTCTTAGTGCAAGGCAACCCCGTGAGCTCCGTAAAGAAAAAGCAACTTGCCCCATCCGCATCCAACCAATTTCCCCTCGGTTGGTCAACCCCCAAGACTCCCCTCAAGTTATCATAGGTCAATCTATAAGCTTCATCATCCAGATGAAACCGAATAACATTTGCATTTGACCCCTTTCCTACCTCCAAGGTTGAAAGAAATTCAAGGGAATATCTTAAATAAGTATTTGCTCTCTTCCCCAAGAAAGTACCCAACCCGGCTTGGTTCATCAAATCCGCTACTAAGGTTTCTAAACCCAAAACCCTCAACACCGGTAAATGGAGGAAGGTGGTGACCTGAAATTTTCTACTTTCCAAATTCCGTCACTTTTTCTTTTGAGCGGAAGTTAACTGTGTCAATCCCATAAAAGGTAAGGGAGCATTAGGGGGAATGGGATCATTTGGGACTTCAGATTGGGTTGTTATTCTACCTCTTTTATTGCCACCCCCTCGAACATCTCTTCCCCTAGAAGTCATTTTTTTCAACACCACAAATCAACTACAAATCCTCCACAAAAATTCACCCAATGTATGCAACAAAACACACCACCACAATCACAATCTCCTTCCAATTCCCAACCGAACCGCCAAACAACAATTCAACAAATCCCAGCAAATTGAAAGTGCAAGAGAGAAAGTTGAAATTTTACCTTACTAAAGCACCCAAAGCAGTCAAAAACCCTCCTTGTATCCTAAAAAGGCAGCCTCCCACAAAATTGACCAAAAAAAAATCGATTTTGACTACCAAGGGTTTTATGATTTTCGAAAATATGAAGAATTGAAGGCAAAAATTGAGGAATGGGGTTCGAAATTAGGGAGAGATGGTGGATTAGGGCTTGGATTTCGAAGAATAGGAGAAGAAATTGGGTAAAATTCGGATTTGGGTAGAGAGAGAAAGCTTGGGGCTTTAATGGTGGTTTAGGAGTTTTGAAGATGAAGATGGAGAGAGAGGGACTCGGATTTGGTGAGGGAATGGATTGAGTGTGAAAGTTTGGTTATAGGGAGTTGGAGGGTGGTGGATTTGGGTGGTGAGAATGGTGGTTTTGGGTGGTATTGGTAGAGAGAGAAAGAAGAAGAAGAAGAGTAGGCACGACTAGGAAAGAGAGGGACGACTGGCCAAGGGTTTTAAAACCCTTGGTTTATTTATTATTATTTTTTTTTCAAAAGAAATCTGGACTTCTCACGTCCCAAGGGACGAGTCGTCCCAAGGGGCACGAGTCGTCCCATTTTGCCCCCCTCCTGAATCTGGCGTCCCCCCTTTGGGGAATACTTCCTTTTGTCTTGGGGACGAGTCGTCCCCTGGGCCAATACCACACAATTTTTTTTTTCAGAACAGGCCCAGGCTTTGATCCTTTCTCCCTGTCTACTCCCTGCACAACACCACAAAACAAATACATTTAGTAGCACCGATTCATAAAATGATAAAAACAATAAATACAACAACAATAAATACTAAGAATGAATGATTAAATCCCGGGTTGCCTCCCGGTTAGCCGCCCTTCTTTACCGTCTTTAGCTAGACCAAACGTCGGGTAAACCCCCGGCTAGCATCAAAGTTTAAAGTCTTTGACAAGACTCAGAAATAAGGTCTACTCATAACTAGGATTTTGGAGATAATGCACCTCCACATCCTCATTTATTCCCACGCCATCATGATACAATTTTAGGCGTTGACCATTTACCTTAAAAACCTTGTCTCCGGAGAGACTACCAATCTCAACCGCACCATGCGGATATACCTCCCTCATAATAAAAGGTCCGGTCCACCGCGACCTTAGCTTTCCGAGAAACAACCGGAGACGGGAATCAAATAAAAGAACTTTTTGACCAACCTTAAAGTCCTTTCTATTGATCATTTTATCATGCCAAGCTTTTTCCCGCTCCTTATAGAGTTGGTTGTTCTCGTAAGCTTCTCTCCTAATCTCATCTAACTCGCTAAGTTGTAACTTTCTCTCCTCACCGGACCCATCTAGGTTCATATTAAATTTCTTAATGGCCCAAAATGCTCTATGTTCCAACTCCACCGGTAAATGACATGGCTTGCCAAACACTAACCGATATGGGGACATACCGATAGGTGTCTTATAAGCCGTCCGGTAGGCCCACAAAGCATCATCAAGTCTAAGACTTCAATCCTTCCTAGATGGATTCACGGTTTTCTCAAGAATGGATTTGATCTCCCGGTTGGACACCTCCGCTTGGCCATTAGTTTGAGGATGATAGGCGGTCGAAATCTTATGAGTAATATGATATTTCTTAACCAAAGCTTCGACCGTCCTATTACAAAAATGTGTTCCCCTATCACTAATGATGGCCCTAGGCATATGAAACCTACTCACAATGTTGGTCTTAAGGAAATTGACCACTACCCGTGAATCATCGGTGCGTGTGGGGATTGCTTCAACCCACTTGGAAACATAGTCAACCGCCAACAAGATGTACAAGAAGCCAAATGAATTGGGAAAAGGACCCATAAAGTCAATTCCCCAAACGTCAAAAATCTCACAATTTAAGACGAAATGTTGTGGCATCTCATCACGTCGACCAATGTTACCAACCCTTTGACACCGGTCACAAGATTTGCAAAAATTATATGCATCACAAAATAGGGTAGGCCAATAAAAACCACTCTCAAACACTTTCCTCACCGTGTTTCTAGCACCGAAATGACCACCGCATGCATGCTCTTGACAGAATCTAAGTACATAATGAATCTCACTATCGGCTACACACCTACGGATCACTTGGTCCGCACAATGCCTCCACAAATAAGGCTCATCCCACACATAATATTTTTCCTCACTCCGAATTTTATCCTTCTTGGATTTAGTCAGTCCTGGAGGGAACTTTTGAGACACAAGGAAATTGACCGAATCTGCATACCACAGTGCAGACGACTGAACTACCCAAAGAGACTCGTCCGGGAAACTCACCCCGAATTGAACAATGATTAGAAGGCTCATCCTCTTTAAGCACAAGACGATTCAAATGGCCGGCCACAAGATTCTCGGCCCCCTTCTTATCCTTCACCTCGATATTCAATTCACTCAATAAAAGGATCCACCTAATAAGTCTAGGTTTCGCCTCTTTCTTGGTTATAAGATACTTAAGAGCAACATGGTCGGTGTAAACAATAACTTTGGTGCCTAAAAGATATGACCGAAACTTCTCAAGAGCAAACACAACCGCCAACATCTCCTTCTCGGTTGTGGTATAATTCCTTTGGGCATCATTGAGGGTCATAGAAGCATAGTAAATGATATGGGATGCCCTCTCCACCTTTTGACCCAAAACAGCCCCAACTGCATAATCACTAGCATCGCACATGATCTCGAAGGGACGAGACCAATCGGGTGCTTGGATTATGGGGGTGGTGGTCAACCTCAACTTCAACTCATCAAAGGCCCCCTTACACCTCTCATCAAAATGAAAATCAACCTCTTTTTGTAATAAAGTGCATAGGGGAGAGGCGATTTTTGAAAAATCCTTTATGAAGCGTCGGTAAAACCCCGCATGACCGAGGAATGACCGGACCTCGCGCACATTAGTGGGATAGGGGAGGGAAGAAATGACATCAATTTTTGCCCTATTGACCTCTATGCCTTTCTCTGACACCACATGACCCAACACAATGCCTTGCTCAACCATAAAATGGCATTTTTCATAATTCAAAACCAAGTTTGTTTCAATGCAACGGTCCAAGACAAGAGCTAGGTGAGCAAGGCATTGGTCGAATGAGTCTCCATGAACAGTAAAATCGTCCATGAAGACTTCCATAAAATTCTCAACAAAGTCGGAGAAGATGCTCATCATGCACATTTGAAAAGTCGCAGGTGCATTACACAATCCGAACGGCATCCTCCGATATGCAAAGGTGCCAAAAGGGCAAGTAAAAGTAGTTTTCTCTTGGTCTTCCGGGGCAATAGGTATTTGAAAATACCCGGAATAACCATCGAGGAAACAGTAGTATGCCCTTCCGGCTAACCTTTCAAGCATTTGATCAATGAAGGGGAGGGGGAAATGATCCTTACGTGTTACCTCATTAAGGCGCCGAAGGTCAATGCAAACTCGCCAACCCGTTTGCTCCCGGATTGGCACCAACTCTCCCTTATGATTTATTGAGACGGTGATCCCGCCTCGCTTTGGAACACACTGAGTGGGACTAACCCACTTGCTGTCGGATATGGGGTAAATGATCCCCGTCTGCATTAGCTTCAGCACCTCCTTTTTTACCAACTCCATCATCGGTGGATTCATCCTCCTTTGTGGTTGCTTGACTGGCTTTGCATCATCCTCCAGAACTATCTTATGTGTACACAAAGATGTACTTATGCCCTTTAGATCGGCAATAGTCCATCCAATCGCCTCCTTCCTTGCCCGAACCACCTCTACCAATTTCTCTTCCTGCACCTCATTCAGCTTGCTTGAGATTACTACCGGCAACGTTTCATTCTCTCCCAAGTAAACGTACTTCAAGCCCTCCGGTAGGGTCTTCAACTCGAGCTCAGGTGCCTTCTCAATAGATGGCAGGGGCTTCCCTGGTGGAATTTCTAACTGCACCTTAACATACCCCGGAGCATCACCCGAAAGGCTCATTACTGCTTCCTTCAGACTGTCAGAAAGTTCAAAATCCAACTCCGCAAACCCCAAGGCATTCTCTAAAACAGCCTTCATATCATCATTTGTGCTGCTCACCTCGAAAACATCCTCTACCACAGGCTCAATCACATCCATGAAACATAAGGAGTGAACATCCTTTGGGTATTTCATGGAGTCAAAGATATTGAACTTCATAACTTGCCCATCGAACTCCATGCACAAAGAACCGTTGGCCACATCCAACTTGGTTCTAGCTGTAGACATGAAAGGCCTTCCAAGAAGAATGGAAGCCTTAGGATCTGAATCCATATCCAACACGTAAAAGTCAGCCGAAAAAATCATCTTACCAACCCGGACGAGCACATCCTCCACTAACCCCTTCGGATAAGCGTTGGACCGGTCAGACAACTGTATAATTACCCGGGTGTCCTGCAATGGCCCCAATTTCAGGTTCTCAAATAATGTATAAGGCATCACATTGATTGAAGCCCCCAAATCGAGCATTGCCTTGTGCTCCGATGAATCCCCTAGAGAAATGGGGATCACAAACATCCCCGGATCATTGCACTTCTTGGGCATCTTCCTCTGATAAACGGCAGAAACATGCTCATGGACCTTCACCTTTTTCTGACTCCTCAGCTTTTGATCTCTCTTGGTGGTACACAGCTCCTTCAGAAACTTGGCGTATCTCGGGACAGTTTGAAGAAGATCAAGGAACGAAATGTTCACCTCAAGCCTCTTAAAAGTATCAAAAATGGCCTTGTCAAGCTCAGGCTTCCTCGACTCTCTCAAGGCTCGAGGAAACGGGACTTCCGGCTCTACTACTGGTGGCACTGACTCAGATACAGTACCCTTCTCTTCCACGACTTTTTCTATCGGCTCAGTCTTCTCAACCTCTAACTCTGGTTCCTCATTGATCACTGTGTCTATCAATTCCTTACCACTCCTCAGTGTTATAGCACTCACGTTTTTCTGATTCGGATTCGGTTCCGTCCTTGATGGCAACTTTCCCGAATTCTGAGCCTCCAACCTACCCACAGCATCTGCAATCTGCCCCACCTGTCTCTCAAGACCACTGATACTCGTATCAGTCCTCTGCTGATACTGCTGGAACCCGCTGGATAAGGTGGTCATACTCTGAGCCAGTGTACGGAACATCTCTTCTGTAGACTGTCCCTGCGGTGACTGCTGCTTCTTCTGAAACTCGTTCTTCTTCTATCAAGCTAAGGCCGCATAGGTGGCCTAAACTGCATGGACTTCTGAACCGGCAGAAAACCCCGTGGATTACCGAACTGATTCCCGAACTGCGGCTGCTGTGCCCCATTCGGATTAGACCAACTGAACCCTGGGTGATTCTTCCAGTTCGGGTTGTAAGTGTTCTGTCTCTGGCCTCCGAATCCTACTGCATTCACATCTTCATACTCACCCGTTTGTAATGTTGGACACGAATCTGTCGGATGAGTCACATCGTAACAAATACCACACTGCTTCGGCGGCTGTCCCAACATCATTGCTTTCATCATACTTTTGATGTTCTCAACATCAGTTTTAAGTTGATCTGCCACCCTACTACTGGACCCAGCTGCATTGACCTGTCTGACACTTGACCTCATACCATATGTCCGGGTACTCTTCGCTAACTCCTCCAATAATTTCTGAGCTTCCGCTGTGGTTTTGTTCAATATGCTACCCCCACACGAAGAGTCAACCATCCTCTTGTCCTGATCAGTAAGCCCTCCGTGGAAGTACATAATTAGCTGGTCCGCATCATACCCGTGGTAGGGACAACTCCGGGTGAGAGTGTGAAACCTGTTATAGTAGTCATAATATGACTCATCCCCCTTCTGCTCCATACTGCTGATGTCCCATTTCATCACATTTATTTGATTCACCGGGAAGAATTCATCGAAGAACGCCTCTTTCAACATCTGCCAGGTGGTAATGCTGTTCGGGGCCAGGTGATAATACCACACATTGGCCCTGTCCTTCAATGTGAAAGAGAACGCTCGGAGCAGGAGCTGCTCAAGTGGGAGATCCGAAGGCTTCATACTGCTGCAAACTTGCACGAACTGTGAGACGTGCTGATTCGGGTTTTCACCGGGTAGCCCACTGAAGCTAGGCAATTGATTTAGCAGCCCCGGTTTCAACTCAAACGTGACTCCCGCCGGCAATGCAGGAAAAGTAACTGCCTGCGGTTGCTCCGTCTAGTTTGGAGCAGTTTTCTCCCTAAGTGTCTGCGCTGCTCTATCCCCTATCTCTGTCTCCCAACAATTATGATTCACACTCCTGTTTGCTTTACGTCCTTTCCTGAAAGAACGTTCAATTTCTGTATCAAGGGGCACAAGTAAATTATTAGTAGAACGGGTGTGCACCATGCACGGATACACACCATAGGGGAGCAGGGTAAAACACTTAGCAGATAACACAAATACTAAAATAAAAATAAATAAAAAGAAAAAGAAATAGATTAAGAACAGAATAAGATCGTAAACAATTACACCGTTCCCCGGCAATGGCGCCAAAATTTGGTAGGCTTAGTCGCACACCTACTAAATTAAACCAGGACTCGGCCACAAGATATCCAGCTAGAGCAAGTCCAAGATCGATCCACGAAGAACGGTTATTGAATACAATCAAGTCACACACAATTGGGGGGTTTTTGTTTGTTGAATGATTAAAATCCTAAGACGGGAATTAAAATCTAAATTATAAATAATAATGTAAAAGAACACCTTGGACATGCAAAATTATCCCCGTCTATCAATCAATATCACCGGAATGATTCTTTCTTTCTTTCCCCTAATTACTTGATCACGAGATATAAAATCCCTATCTCTTCTTTGTTAATAATTACTAGAGGCGACACGCTCAACTAATAATCCTAATCAATACCAAAACCTAGCCGACACGATCAAGATTCAAAGTATTAATTGATGAAAGTTTTAAGAGATTAAGATCAAGAAATTAACCTATTATTGTTTCAAATAGAATTAAAGTCAATTTTACTTTAATTACAATCCAAGATGACACATACAAGAATCGCAAAGATGCTACAATGACAACCCTAGTCCGACACGATAAAAGGGAGATCTAGCAATAATCAATTAAAAGGATCAAGAGATTGATCAATTTCTCAAAACCCTAGAAATTGAATTGAATTAAGCACAAGCAAAATTGTAATTAGGGAAGAATAATCAAAAGAAATCAAACCTCAATTGATAGTCAACACGGTTCAAAAATTACAAATCCAAAGCAAGAGAGATTTAGCCTTCCATGGAGATTCAAAACTTTGAATATTGTTTAGGAAAAACTAAGGAGAAGAAAAGATAACCTAAAATACTGATAGGAGGTAGTATTTATACTTCCTCCCTAAAACCTAGCTAAAAAGGAAAAGAAAATACATTAAAAACAATTAAAACTGCGAAAATACGTCAAGTCAGCCCGTCAGGGCACGACTCGTCCTCCCAGGCACGAGTCGTCCCTTAGTCTTTCTTCATGGGCACGAGTCGTGCTGTAGGGGACGACTCGTCCCTGGTTGCACCCCTTACTGATTCCAGCGTCCCCCCTTTGGGGAATAGTTAGGCCAAAGGGGGACGACTCGTCCCCTGGATCAAAAATTCTGATTTCTTCATTTTTTTTCTCTTGAATCCTTGGCTCGCTTCCGAACTTCCTTGACTTGACTTCCATGGTATAAAACTTGATGACTTTGAGCAACTCTTGAGGACCAAAAACACTTACATCATAATCTCTCTACAATTCTCTCAAATTACATAGTTTATCTCATAATCCTCACAATACATAAAATCACTCAAAATGCATCAAAACTAGCTAATTACATGGAAATAACGAAATAAAAGACCGGAAAATATAGGAATTACATAGTACAAATCCGCGCTATCAAATACCCCCACGCTTAGACCATTACTCATCCCTGAGTAATATCCTAAACTCCAATCTAACACCGGTCTTGTTAATGTTAAGATCATGTGTTGCCATGAATGTTATCCCAAAGTGTTGCAAACCAGTGTTGCCACTGGTGTTGCCAAAAGTGTTGCCATTTGGAATTGGCGACACTGAGTTAGTTACTGTATTTTTTCACAAATATTAATGGGTAAATTAATGTTTATATAACAGTAGTTAGTCACCTTAAAATGAGCTTGAAATCAGCAACAGAATATGCCCAGGCGAGAATTACGAAGAGGAGGAATTAACAAATAAACATGTGTTTATTTGTTTAATTTATGACCAAGCAAAGAGATATTTTATTCAACTATTCTGGGGGAGAACAAGTCAGAGTACAAGACAATCAAAGCTAAGAGGTACAAGCAAGAGAAGCAAGAGAAGACTAGGTCTCCTACAAATGAGGCGAGAAGGCATAAATGGAGGAAACAAACTCAAGGTTGTTAGCTGATCATTTGAGTAGGCTCCAAGACTTTGTGGCCTATAAATAGTGCAGTGGATCTTCATTGAAGATCATCCAATTCAGAAAACGCAAATCTGCACAAGAAAGTAGAATTCTGCTCTCAAGTGTTGCCATTCAGTGTCGGCAACACTTTATCCAACACTCGAGAATTTCATATAGATTTTTATATTTTTGTGAGGTTTTGAGTGTTCATTTTCAGAGAGAATTTGTGTATATGTTGTTCCTTATATCAGGGTTCGTTTATCATTAAGGAACTTCTTCGACCTTGTATTGAATTCATATTATTAATAGAAAGGTCTTGCCTTCTTGGCACCCATCAAGTTATATATTTATATAACTTGATAAAAATTATATTCTTGTGTATTGCTTTAATTTTTCCGCTGCAAATTATATTTATTTCTATTGATTTGTGCTTTTTCTAGAATTGGTGAATGTGTTGTTGTTAGTGTCATCAACACTAAGGACAACACCACGTGAGTTTCATCTCACCTTGTGAGTTTCGTCTCATAAGTTCTTAGCCATAGACAATTTCAATTGGTATCGTAGCCTAGCACTTGATATACTAAGTGTTTAGATCCTTTTGTCATGGCTTATGATCCTGCAAACCCTAATCAAAAGAGATTACAGGTTTTAGATGGATCTAATTATGCTTATTGGAAGATTCGCCTACGCTCGCATATCAAATCAATTGATCTTCGGGCTTGGCGATCTATTTTAAATGGTTATTACTGTCCAATGCTTCCTCCGGATGACGATGGTGACGTTCAAATCAAACTGAATTCGAGTGGACAATTGAAGAGAATAATCTTGCTAGTTTCAATGAAAAGGCATGAATGCCATCTATGAATGGGTTGACATGCATATGTTCAAACTCATTCAAAATGTCCCTCGCAAAAGATGCTTGGGATACTTTACAAAGATTTTGTGAAGGAGATGGCGGTGTCAGAAACAAAGCTTAGAGGTCTCACTAGTAGATTTGAAAGATTAAGAATGGGTGAAAACGAAGACATCTCGTCTTATTTTGAAAAGTTGATTGATATTTCAAATGCTTGTCAAGTATTAGGGGAGCCTTTTACAAATAAACAACTTGTTTCAAAAGCTATTCGTACTCTTCCCGAACGTTTTAATATTAAAGTTTCAGCTATTGAAGAGGCCCATAATCTTTCAACAATGGACATCAACTCCTTAATGAGTATTTTGAAAAACTTTGAGTTGAATCTCAATGAATAAACGGAGGCTTCTAAAGGCAAGAATATTGCCTTAAAAGTCGAATCTTCGGACACATGTGTGGATGATGAAGATGAAGTCTTTGAGGAGTTAGATGAAAATACTAGTGTAGCTTTACTTGCAAAGAGATATAATTCTATGGTTAGAAAATTTAACAAAGTGCAGGTAAAAGCTAAGGACCAAACAACCAAAACCTCTGGTTTTGTACAAAGGAGAGGTCCTCCTCCAAATCAAAAGGATACCCCACCTAGGCGTGCATCCTCGGAAAAGATCCGGTCCGATCCTAAGTACATTGAATCTATTCAATGTTATGCTTGTTCCGGTTGGGGTCACTATTCCAATGAATGTGCTAACACCTTGAGAAAGGCGGGCAAAAATTTGTGGGTATCTCTTAGTGATGGAGAGGAGGAAGGAACGAAGAAAGAAGAAAAGACGGAGCAAGTAGTCATGATGGCCATGGTAGAGGAGCTACCTTCGACTGAGAGTGTTGCTTCAAGTGTTGTTCCAGATTTGACAACACTTGACACAACATTGGTGACTTTTTCAGAAAGTGTTGCCCCAAGTGTCGTCCAAGAATTGGCAACACTTGGCACAACACTCAGCAGGTATGATTCTTTAAATGATCTTAATTTGCATGGTTCTATTGATTTAAATTCAGAGGAGATTATAGAGGATGATCTTGATAAAGATGAGCTTATTTTTGAATTAAAAAACCTCTATAAATCTCTCCTCGTGGAATGGAAAAAGGAGAATAAGATGGTGATTTTCTTGAAAAAGGAAAATCAGGATCTTAAGAACTCCTTGACTCGGCTAGAAGCTCAACTCAGTAGGAGAGACTTGGATCTTGATAAAATCAAGGCCAAACTCAACCTAGCTGAATCCACTTTTAAAAAACTCAACACGAGTTCATCCAAATTGGATGAAATACTCAATTTGAGTAAGCCTCTGAAAGCTGGTCTTGGGTTCCAAGAATCACTCGAAAGTATTACCTCTTCCTTGTTTGATGTTGAAACAAAAAATTGTTTTGTAAAAGAGCGTGTCAAGGAAAAGGGTAGCACTCCTAGTGATACTCCTGATCAATCCAATGAATGTGGATACTGTCACAAAGCTGGACATTTAAAATCAGATTGCATTTTTCTTCAAAAGAAAATGTCCAGTCTTCAAGTGTCGCCTCAAGTGTCGCCAGTTTCTCGGGCGGCACTCATGGCAACCGGTGAGCAATCCGTGATTTTCAAAAAGGGGTTGGTTACCCAAGGAAAAACTGAAATGCTATGGTGTTTATACAGCTTTAAGGACTAACATTGCAGGAACTTGATACTTTGATAGTGGTTGTTCACGTCATATGACGGGTACAAAATCATTCCTAGCAAGTACCAACCTATCCAAGGAGGCTCAGTGACTTATGGTGGTGGAGGCAAGAGTGAAATAGTTGGTAAAGGAACACTGGATATTGTTGGTTTTCCTCCTTTGAAAAATGTCTTGCACGTAGATGGTTTACTTGCTAATTTAATTAGCATTAGCCAACTATGTGATGACAATTTGGAGGTAAAATTCAATAAAAATACCTGTGAAGTGTTTGATAACACTAACTTTTGTGTCATGAAGTGGGAATAAGATCAAGTGATAATTGCTATCTGGTTGGTAATAAATCAGTGTGCAATTTGACAAAACTTGATGATATTAGGTTATGGCATCAAAAGTTAGGTCATTCTCATTATAGGAATCTTGAGAAGATTATCAAACATAATGCCATCAAAGGTGTTCCTAAACTAGACCTCAAAGACACCGTGATGTGTGGTGACTGTCAAAAGGGTAAGCAAACTCGTGTTGCTCACAGTGTTGAACAACACAATGAGCAACACTCAGGAATAACACATTGTTTTCAGCTTCTTCATATGGACTCGATGGGTCCTATTGAGGTAGAAAGCTTAGGAGGTAAGAAGTATGTTTATGTAATAGTTGATGATTTTTTTAGGTTTACATGGGTGTATTTCTTAAGAGAAAAATCTGAAACTTTTGATAAATTTACTCACTTAGTTTCTAAAATCAAAAACATGTTTTGTTCTCCTATTTTTTGAATAAGGTCAGATCATGGTAGAGAATTTGAAAATCTCTCCTTCTCTACATTTTGTAGTAAAAAGGGGATACACCATGAATTTTCAGCACCCAAAACACCACAACAAAATGGTGTTGCTGAAAGGAAAAATAGGACTTTAATGGAGATGGCTCGTGTTATGCTAATTGCTAGAAATATTTCTAAAGGTTTTTGGGCCGAAGTATTAAACACAGCCTGTCACACTACGGATAGAGTTTTCTTAAGACCCGGTACAACTATGACACCCTATGAGATTTTAAATGGAAAGAAACCTACGATTCACTATTTTCATGTGTTTGGGTGTTTGTGCTAAATTTTAAATGACCGGGAATACTTAGAAAAACTTGATTCTAAGAGTGACAAAGCCATCTTTCTGGGCTACTCTCAAAACAGTCATGCTTATCGTGTCTACAATTTGAGGTTAAAAGTGATTCAAGAATCGGTAAATATTGAATTTAACGATTACTTGAGTGCTACAGGAGAACCAGCTGATAATATACCTCTGACCTTGCTGGAAGAAGTTGAACAGAGGGCTGGAACAAAAACTGATTCGGCCAGTACAGTCACAGATTCAAGTGTCGCCCCGAGTGTTGCCCCTGAAATGGCAACACATGAGGCAACACAGGATAACAGAACAGTGACTGGAAATTCTGAGAGCAGTGACTCAGAAGAAGAAGATGGATTGGTGTACCATCAAGGCAGGAGAGATCCCCCAGCTCGTATCAGAAATTATCATCCCATTACTCAAGTAATTGGTGATGTTAATGAAGGGGTTCGAACAAGAAATAAGGAGCCGATAGACTACGAGAGATATGGTTAGGTATGTGTGTATGTCCTCCACATACTCTCAGGTAAAACACTCCTGTTTCGTTTCCTCTCTTGAGCCAAAAAATGTGATTGAAGCTTTAAATGATAAATTCTGGATTCAAGCTATGCAAGAAGAGCTTGAACAATTTACTCGTAACGAGGTTTGGTGTTTAGTTCCACGTCCTTTAAATACTAACATTATTGGAACTAAATGGATTTACAAAAATAAATCTGATGAATTGGGTAATATTGTTCGTAATAAAGCTCGTCTTGTGGCTCAAGGCTATACACAAGTGGAAGGAATCGACTTTGACGAGACCTTTGCACATGTGGCTAGAATTGAGTCAATAAGACTTCTTCTTGCTATAGCCTGTTATCTCAAAATCACATTGCACCAAATGGATGTCAAAGCGACTTTCTTGAATGGGTACTTAGATAAAGAGATCTATGTCGAGCAACCCAAAGGGTTTGAAGACCCATTCCACCCAGACCATGTATACAGACTTGATAAAGCCTTATATGGCTTGAAACAAGCTCCTCGTGCTTGGTATGGGCGTCTAACAAGTTTCCTTCTGGAATATGGATTTGTTAGAGGAGAAGCCGATAGGACATTATTTATTCTTAGGGAAAATAAAGAGCTTGTCATTGCTCAGATCTATGTTGATGACATAGTTTATGGTTCCACATCTAAAACGTGTTTACAAAATTTTGTGGAAGCTATGACATCAACATTCGAGATGAGCATGATAGGAGAATTTAATTATTTCCTAGGATTGCAGGTAAGACAGTCAGATGATGGAATCTTTATCTCTCAAAGCAAATATGCTAAGAGTCTGGTGAAGAGGTTTGGATTAGAGAGTGCAAAGTGCTCAAAAATACCTATAGGATCATCTCTTAAGGTAACCAAAGATCAGGCAGGGGAGGATGTTGACCCAAATCTGTACAGATTCATGATAGGTAGTCTTCTTTATCTTACTGCCAGTCGTCCCGATATAATGTTCAGCGTAGGTGTTTGTGCTAGATATCAATCTGCTCCTAAAATTTCTCACCTAAATGCTGTCAAGAAAATCATCAAATATGTGTCTGGGACAAGTGAATTGGGAATCTGGTTCACCAAAGACACTAATACCAACTTAGTTGGTTTTAGTGACTACGATTGGGCGGGGATATAGATGACGAAAGAGCACTAGTGGGGGTTGTTTTTCTTGGGTAATAATCTAGTGTCATGAGTACGATCGCAAGCAAAGCTGTGTTTCTCTCTCATTGCCGAATCTGAATATGTGGCGACAGGGAGTTGTTGTTCACAACTAATATGGTTGAAACACATGCTTGATGACTATGGTCTTGATAGTAATATCTTGACCATGTATTGTGACAATTTGAGTGCTATAAATATTTCCAAAAATCCTGTACAACACTCACGCACTAAGCACATTGATATCCGCCATCATTTTTTAAGAGATTTAGTAGAAAAGGAATTGATCCAAATAGAGCATATTGATACAAAACATCAACTTGCTGATATTTTGACCAAAGCCTTGGACCATGAGAGATTTTCAAGTTTGAAAAATTCTCTTGGTTTATGTTTTCTATAAATCTGTTAGTGTTTCCGTCAGTGTTGCCAACACTGTCAGCAACACTTTGTATGAGTTGTATATTATTTAAAAAAAAAAAAAAAATTAGTTAGTTTAATCTCAACTGGGGGGGCATTTACTGACCTTTTTGTTCTAGTATGTGTTTATACGTAAGGTTAATATTTTTTTTATAAAATACCCCTTTGTGCTAAAAAGTGACAAAGTCACTCATATTGTTGTTGATATTGAAAAAGGCAAAGCGTGTGAAATATTTCCGAAGAGAGTATAATGTAGTTGTTTTATACTAAGTATTAGGGACATGGAGCTCGCTACTACAGTGTACCCTACTTGAAAGGTATAAAACTTACTACATTTAGCTTTATACATTTATAAAAAACTCGGGGCACGGAGCTCGCTACTACGATGCTACCTTGTAAATAAAGAATGTGTAAAGCTTGCTTAAAAATTGCCTAAGGTATGATAAGTTATATATGTTCAAAAAAATATCAAGGGGATTTTATTCAAAATGTTGCCTTGTGTGTCACGCAACATTGCTAGTAACACATTAGTAGATGCTACATTATTTTTTTTATTTTTTGTTTTTGTTAATTAAATTTTAAATTTCCAAAAGTCTATTTCTTTACATTTAGAGTTTGTGAAATTTAAAAGGTTTTTAGCAAAAATATTCATTTTGTCAAACTAAGTGTAATTTTATAATATCTATTTTTTTTTTAAATTCATCTCTTTGAATTTTGAAAAATTCAATTTTATGGATATTACTAAAATTATGTTTAGTTATTATTAAAAAAAATTATAAAAATTAAAAAAAAAAAAAGGAATTTTTTTTCAAAATGGCGGATATCACTTGAGTTTGTTGGGATTTTTAGAGATAATAGGAGGTTTAATTAATTTGACCTTGTCAAATCAATTAAATCCTTCCACTATTCACTCATTAAAACCCCCTCACTAAACCCTCTCTCTCTCTCTCTCTCTCACCGTGCTCTCTCTCTTTCTAGGCGAAAAACACAAAACCCTTCCCCTGTCCTTCTTCTTCTTCGTTCTTCTTCAATCCTTCATGGCTAGCACCAAAAATTCACCCCAAATTTCATCACCCATGGAGATTTCGCCTCTAGCTCCCTCTAGTGTCGCCTCCAATGTCGCCGTTCCAATGGAGATATCCCCAACGACACTTTCGGCCACACCCTCAACCTCACCATCCTTAGACATTGTTGTCTATGATCCTTCCAAAATTCCAATTCCCATCAATCTACCAGAAGCTATCCCATCCACAGAGCTCACCTTCGCCCCTCAAAAGAAGACTAAGAAGAGAAAGGCGGTTGATGCCTCTTCGTCTTTTCAAGGTGGAGTGCGTAGACAATCTGAGAGGATCAAAACCTTGTTCAGGTCCAAGATACCATCCAACACGGCTGATGATCCAGTAAATGTGGAGGATAGCTCGAGTTCTTCTCTCAACATTTCGTCCGAGGAAGGTTCGGACCCAGCTTTTAAAGAGACAAAGGAGCCCTCATCATCTTCTGATGAGGATGAAGAAGCTTGGTTGGAAGATGAGGAAACCCTTGCTGAAGCTCAGTCCAAGATGAAGAAGAAACAGAAAATTTCTGATGATGTCACCCCAAGTGTTGTCGATGCAATGGCAACACCTGAAGCAACACCTGCTGCCAAGACCAAAGCACAGTCAAGTTCTCCTTCGTATTCTCCCATTTAATGGCCTGAGGTACACTCTCCTAATCCCTCTCAAGATGCAAAGTCAGATTATGAGTCTTTTGGATATTATGAACGCCCATTTCTTTCCGAGGAATTTTATAGTGATGCAAGTCTTCATAAGTTTGTTGAAGATTCTGATAAGAAAATTCTGAATGAAAAGAATATGTATGTGACTCAATTCAAGGAGTTAGGTGTGTATCAATTTTTGGAGGATAGGATGTTTTTGCCTACGGTGACTAAAGTGTCATCGTACATTGAAAGTGTGGTTAGGAACTTTTATGCTCATCTTAGGGATAATATTGATGATAGGAATACCCCTCATTATGGAAAGATCTTTGTTAGGGGCATTATCTATGATTTTAATCATTTGATCATCAATAGAGCCTACGGCCTCCCTAATGTCGAAGATGAGAGTTTGGAGTATGATCCTAATTCCTTGGCCACCTTTTTAACTGGAGGGAGGATTACCATTTGGTCTGATCATTTTAAGTCTACCTATCTCACTTCTTTGTTTAGCGTGCTCCACAAGATATGTATAACAAATTGGCTTCCCACGGCAAATGAGAACACCGTAACCTTTGAACAAGCTAATTTGTTGTATAAACTAGGAAAGAAACAAAGAGTGAATTTTGGGAGACTTGTATTCGCTCACCTTGCTGCATAGGCCAAAAAGAAAAAGACCTCCTCCTTCATTTTTCCTTCCCTTATTTTCCAAGTCCTTGTATATCAAAATCTTAAGCCTTGGAATGGTGATAATATCTCTGAAAAGCCTGTTTACTACCGAATTACCAAGCACTTTACTGAAGGTGATAGGCACAGGGATTTACCTTGGGTTTTGGTTACAAATGCTCCTCCAATTGATGCCCTCGCTACCAAGCAGTCGCCCCAAGTGTCGCCCCTGAAACTGGCAACACTTCTGGCAACACAGCTCCTGTTATGGTTGATGCTGCTATGATTCTTAATTTATTCAATGGTCAAGTGAAGCACATTGACTCAGTAATTCAGGGGTGGTTGGATATGCGCACTGACATGATGAAAATGGTGGATATAATTTCTTCCAAAATAGGGGAAGATAAGCCACCAAGGCGTGATGATGGAGCTGGAAATGGTGCTGGGCCAAGTGGGACAGCAGAGGGAGGTGAAGGAGCTGAAAATGCAGGTTAAAGGTGGTTGGTTCGAATGGTTTTTGATTTTGGTGATTTGGAACAAAAACAATTTTTATTTGTTTTATTTTGGTTTGTAATGTTTAAACAATTTCTATTTCTGTTTTTTTTTCTTTGTTTCAGCTGGAATTTTCTTCAAAACATGATGAATGGTTTTTTGGTTTATGGTTGGATGGTTGTTTAGAATTTAATAATTATTTTCTTTAGTTATTAAATTTCGTATTAAGGGGGAGATTTTTTTTGTGAGATTTTGATACTTCATTTGCCTAAAGGTTGATGTTGACATTCGTATGAGTGTGGTACTTGGATTGAAAAAATATTTTCATAACATTGCCTGAAGGTTAATGTTGCCGCTATTAAAATCTCGTGGCATTTTTTTGGTTTTAGTTAAGGTAGTCTAACTGTTTTTTGAAATGATCATCACATTGGTATTTTGTGAAGAAATCAGTAACTAAGGGGGAGATTGTTAATGTTAAGATCATGTGTTGCCATGAATGTTATCCCAAAGTGTTGCAAACCGGTGTTGCCACCGGTGTTGCCAAAAGTGTTGCCATTTGGAATTGGCGACACCGAGTTAGTTCTTGTATTTTTTCACAAATATTAATGGGTAAATTAATGTTTATATAACGGTAGTTAGTCACCTTAAAATGAGCTTGAAATCAGCAATGTAATATGCCCGGGCGAGAATTACGAAGAGGAGGAATTAACAAATAAACATGTGTTTATTTGTTTAATTTATGACCAAGCAAAGAGATATTTTATTCGGCTATTCCTGGGGAGAACAAGTCGAGTACAAGGCAATCAAAGCTAAGAGGTACAAGCAAGAGAAGCAAGAGAAGACTAGGTCTCCTACAAATGAGGCGAGAAGGCATAAATGGAGGAAACAAACTCAAGGCCGTTAGCCGATCATTTGAGTAGGCTCCAAGACTTTGTGGCCTATAAATAGTGCGGTGGATCTTCATTGAAGATCATCCAATCGAAAACGCAAATCTGCACAAGAAAGTAGAATTCGCTTCTCAAGTGTTGCCATTCAAGTCGGCAACACTTTATCCAACACTCGAGAATTTCATATAGATTTTTATATTTTTGTGAGGTTTTGAGTGTTCATTTTCAGAGAGAATTTGTGTATATGTTGTTCCTTATATCAGGGTTCGTTTATCATTAAGGAACTTCTTCGACCTTGTATTGAATTCATATTATTAATAGAAAGGTCTTGCCTTCTTGGCACCCATCAAGTTATATATTTATATAACTTGATAAAAATTATATTCTTGTGTATTGCTTTAATTTTTCCGCTGCAAATTATATTTATTTCTATTGATTTGTGTTTTTTCTAGAATTGGTGAATGTGTTGTTGTTAGTGTCATCAACACTAAGGAAAACACCCGTGAGTTTCATCTCACCTTGTGAGTTTCGTCTCATAAGTTCTTAGCCATAGACAATTTCAGGTCTAAAACAGATGCATGGAGGGTAAATGATTCCTAGTCTCCTCTAATTCACCAACACAAGCCAAAGAGAAATAACAATCATCGGAGTAATAAAACTCCGTCTCCTATTGCATGAAAAGCAAAGATTTGTTGATCTCCCATTAGGAGTTATGCCTGAAATAGCTATGCCAGATGTGGGCACATCCAGTCCCACATCTGTGTCTCCATTCGATGCTCAAATAAAAGACCTGGAAGCTGAGATTGCAACTGCTGAAGCCCTTACCACTGAACTGAATGATCAAATGCAAGCATCAAAGCTCATGCCAACAACCTCAAAGCTCTCAAGGACAGACTTCTAAGGTGGCATGCAACTCTTTCTGCTAAAAAAGGGGGAGAAGAAAATGGTGGTGCTGATGCTGTCCCTGCCGCTGATACATCATCATGGAGACAGTGGAAACTTTGAATTAAGGGAGAGAAGATTTGAATCTTAATTTTTGTTTTAATCTATGGTGGTTCTTAAAACAATTTCTATTTCTGCTTTAGTTTTTAAACAATGGTCTGTAATAAAACAGGGCGTTGAATGGTTTGCTTTTAATTGATGTACTGTTGTTTTTGCTCTAATCTGGTGTATGCAATTTTTATGTGTGGATGTGTAAACACATCTGCACACACATCCATTCAGGGGGAGTCTTTGCTGCTGTATATTTTGATCACAAATGTGATAATCATAAATCTTTGATTTTGATCAGAAAGTCCAAATAGGGGGAGATTGAAAGCGTGAGTTTTTGGGAACAAAAGTTGTTTCCTTGTTTTCGAAATACATCAAACATGGTAAGTAGATTTTGGGATTTTCATGAAAGATTTATTGTGTCCTACTTTGACAAGGATTTTGTAAATAGAGTAAATATCTTTTATTTATGTGCATAGTTTTATATTAGGACTAACCTACTAACATTCTATTTCTTTGTGAGAGTGCTTTATATTTTCTTATAGGTTTTGAGATCTCACAAAGAAATGCTATTGATTACGTGAAGATCTTCTACATGGTGCATATAAATACAAGGACATCAACACAAGAGAAGACACGGCTTGAAGAGAGAAAAATACTTTGTCATTCACGATTTTCAACATTGTTGTTTTAGGTTGTGAGTGAAGGTTGTGACATACATCCGAACTCACATCTAGGTTTTTAATCGAGTTCTTTGTTTTACTTCTGACTAGAATAGGATCTACTTGGGAAAGGGAAACTGTTCTTGTCGTAGAAGGTGATTGGAACTCATTTAGTATTTTCGTCTTTTAGTTTTTCACTTATTCATATTTTTGTAAGCAATAAAAGTTTTAATAGTGAAAAGTTTTTGGGCGTAAGCCTAGTTTGCTGATCTCAAGATCAGTGAGCGTATATAATCCTTGTGTTATTTATTTATTCCGCTGCATTATTTGTGGATGTGTGGACAGTTGTGAGACACATCTGTACTCACATTCGTGTTCTGTTGAGTTGTTTGAAGCTTCCTAGCTACACGAAACTTTCAGTACTATCTAGTGACAATATAATGCAATGTACTTTCAAATTTTGTTAAAAATTGTGCAATTTGATTGCATTATTTGAGTCAAAATTATAAAGTACCTTGCATGAAAATAATACGTAAATTGCATTATTTGTGATGAAGTGATAAAATACATTTCATTAATATGTAAATAGATAGTATACTACATTAATTATAAAAACCGTGAAAAGTACGTTACATATTTTTGTCATTCACCCAAATTGTACTAAGCATCCACGAAACCAAAATTCTTAGCAAGGGATGGAAATCTCACTACAACTAGAGTTTTTTTTTCCAACATTATTTCCGGCATTTTTATAACTTTCTTATATTAACACTTTTCAAAGCAATGCTGTTTATTTCCTACTGTACATTTTTAATATTTGCCGCTACAAAAAGATGTACCCAAAATAAATTTCTTAACGCTGTGACATGTTTTACAAAATTCTCTTATTTTAACCCTTTTTAATAGGTGATGCTAATTTTTGCAACTAATTTTCGACATTTCTTAAATTGGACGAAAATTAAATACATTTATATAAGTGATACTCCCTCCGTCTCGGCTCAATTGAGCCATGGGGTAATTTCACGGTTCTTAAGAAAAATGAATAAAGTGCATAGAAATTAGAGCAGAGAGAATGTAAAAGTTAAATGTGTGATAGGAAATAGGAAAGAGAATGTAAAAATTAAAAATATTTAATAGAAGAGAGAATGAATGGGAGGAATAGTAAGTTAATGATTAGTTTTTTTGTAAATATGTTAAAATTATAAGGGTATAATGAATGATTTTTTTTGTAAATATATAAACATTATGAGGATATAAATGTTTGAAACACTATTCACTTCTTTCTATTTATAGAATAACTCAATTGAAGTGAAACGTCCCAAAAAGAAAAGTGGATCAATTGAGGTGGGTCGGAGGTAGTATTAATTTATGGCACTTATCCCGACACTATATTTAAATACCTCTAACAAAATTTGAGATTTTTCACATTTTCTTTCAATTATTTTTTTTCGCATTTTGGAATACATTAATTTTTTTCCTTTGCACTCATATATTTGTTATTTCACGTGCTCATTCGGGTACAATTCTTGGTTCCCAATTTCGAACCGCTGGTTCCGATTTCGTGGTGGAAAGGGGAATCATATTCGTATTTGAACCGTGTAATTCCGGTTATCGGTTCACGGTTCCAATCACCGGTTCCCGGTTCTGGTTCCACTGTTTCGACAGTTCCAATTTATTTGTTACCATTAATATATATATATATATATATATATATATATATATATATATATATATATATATATATATATATATATATATATATATATATATATATATATATATATACTCCCTCCGTCCAGTTACATACTTCACACTTTCTATTTTGGGCGTTCAATTACATACTTCACACTTTGTCTCCTACATTATTTTAATACTCACAACACCATTATAATTTACTATTCCCTCCACTCATTCTCTCTCCTATTTTACTTTTACACTCACAACTAGGGATGGCAAAAAACCCGAACCCGCCCCGAACCCGAAAAGACCCGCCCCTAATAGGCCGGGTTTGGGATCTAAAATTGAAAACCCGTCGGGTTTTTATAGGGTTCGGGTTTATCCCCGACCTGCCCCGAACCCGCCCCGATTAACTAGAAAATTACTAAAATACCCTTACCATTTGTTTGTTCTTTATTGCGTGTATACCTGTTTAAGTGGTGCCTATCTATTTGTTCAATAATTCTGTTTTAAATGAGGATAAGAGAGGCCTGAAGATAGTTTTGTTGTGGTAATTTTATTAAATACCAAAAGAACTGATGTCATGCATAGCTTAGGGAGATAATGACACTTTTTATAGTTATGTTTGTTTGGTCCTTGCTAAGTTGCAATTACAAATAGCTTCTTTAATTTATTTAATTTAAGTAACAAGCAATTTTTTTCTGGTTAAACGGGGCGGGGCGGGGCGGGTTCGGGCAAGGGATTAAACGGGGCGGGGCGGGTTCGGGTTCGGGTAATAGTATCTCTTTGTAGGGGCGGGTTTGGGAAACGAAGAACCCGTCCCGAACCCGCCCCGTTGCCATCCCTACTCACAACATTATATCATTATTTTTTTCCTTAATCCACGCGTGAACAGTAACTGTGAAACATGTACTTGGTTCGGTTTGGGACAATTTACAGACCGAACCACTAGTCCTCGGTTTGGAAAAATCTCAACCCGAACCGAACCATGAAAAAATTCAAACTGAACCGAACCAAACCGCCATGATTTGGTTCGGTTTGGTTCGAACCGCGGTTTGATTTTACGGTTCGAACCGCGGTTTAAACCACAATTCAAACCACGGTTCAAACCATTAAATAGAATATTGCTTAAACCATTAATTAAAACATGGTTTAAAACTACACAATTCATTGTCATGTTTGATTGAATTTTCTAAACATAACATAAATAAGAGATTAAGTATTTAAATACAACTTGAAATTGTGCTTCAATGTTTATAATAACAACCATTTGAGTACTTGTAATGATATGTGCTAAAGAGTAAATTAACATTATTACAAGAAGATTAACCAAAAGAAAAAAGAGTTATGGGCTAAAATCCATGAATAGAATTAATAAGAACTTTTCAAATCTAAATGTAAGGTGAAAATGAAAGATATACATATCTACGGTTAATATTGAACGGTTTGGTGGTTTGATTTATTGGTTCGGTTTGGTAGTTCGGTCTCGCGGTCTCGAACCGTGGTTTGGGGGTCCAAACCGCAGACCAAACCGAACCACACGGTTTGATAATTTTTGGAACCGAACCAAACCATCATTGCTTGAAAATTGAACTAAACTGCATGATTTGGTTTGGTTCGATTTCGAACCGCGGTTTAAACCGAACCACTTACACCCCTAAAATATATATATATATATATATATATATATATATATATATATATATATATATATATATATATATATATATATATATATATATATATATATATATATATATATATATATTTATTTAAATTTAATGTACTTGAAAATAGTTAAATAATTAATATCATTTCAAAATTCATTAGATTTGTAATAAAATTCATTTAAAAATTATCTTATAAGGAAATGTTATTTTTTAACGAATTTGATTAGTTTCTTTAACGAATTCAGTTAGTTATAACAAAACATTAGCTGTTACATGATTCCAAAGTCACGATTTCACGGTTCCTGGTTCTAAAAATGGTGGACCCGTATTCGAACCGTGGAACCGCCGGTTACGGTTCCCACGATTCCCGATTTTTTACGATTTCGGTTCCTGATTTTACCTGTCGATTCTCCTAGTTCCCGGGTATTTTTGAGCATATCTAAGTAAATGCTTATGTGATGTCCAATAAAAGCTTATGACGGGATATTCAAATGAAACGATAATCTAGAGCGGTTGGCAGATGATTAGCTTCTTGTTCATGAGTCATGGTTTGAAATCGTGCAAAATGTAAATTAATTATTTTTACAAATTTGAAGCATACAACACTTAAAAAGTAGACAAATTAGGCAAAAACCATATTTTAGTCATTAAATTAAAGCTTTTTTCAAAATGTTCTCGAACTAATATTTTTCAAATGTTCTTACTAAACTTTCATAATTTTCAAAAAATATGCTTACTCTGTTAACGAATTTGATAAAAATCTAAAGAAATTTAGCCACGTGACTAATAGTTATTAAGTTTTTTCAACCAATGTATTAACGTTATTGACATATATGATAAAGAATACAAATTAATTAATGTAAAATGTTATAAGCACGTAGTTTATAGGAAATATTACAAATTAATTCCCACAAAAAATCATTTACCCTAGATTGCATTTAACGAAATTAGTCATGTGAGGCCATGTGGTTCAATTTTGTTAGGATTTTTAGCGAATTTGTCGACAGAGTGAGCACATTTTAAAAAATGTGAAAGTTAAGTGAGAACATTTTAAAAATGCTAAAGTTTGGTGGCTAAAACATGAATTTTGCCAAAAAACTATGCCCCTTCAATAATTTGTGACGGAAAAATCACGACACTTAAAAAGGTTTATGAAAAAATACATCATTTCGGTACACTTTTGTTAATGTCATAAAATGTGTCAAAAAAGTTGACATTTTTTTTTCATATTCTACTTTTATTTAATTGCCATAAAACCCAATTTGTAGTAATGTCTATTAATCTTCATTTCAAAACTAACTACTCCAAGTACAATTTATATGTTCCTATATACTCCCAGTTCCAAAATAGGTGTCTCATTTGAAAATGTTCAAAGTTTTCTAAAACACAATTTTCAAATGAACTAAGACATTAACTATTGTACAATATAGATTATATTAAAGGGAATATTCCAAATGTATTATAGCACAAAAAAAAAAAAACCTCAAATCATCATCATCTTCGGCAACAACAATAACAACACCAACAAGTCTTATATCTCTATAATCACGGTAGGCTAAACTCAAATTAAGAAACTAAAATACCAATTTATATCTGGCCGGTGGAACACTTAAACAAAGGGAGCTTCAATTATCTCAACCATCATTAGGACCAGATGGATTTGGGTCAAATGATTCCCCTCCTTCAAATCCTAAAGGGTTAGGGTTAAATGACATACCACAACCACTAGTTCACTACCTCCCAATGAATTTAATCAAAAGACACAACTCCACTAGATCCAACCGCTGCCTTACGGCCCTATGGAACCCCACCATATAAGCCTAGTGTGCCAGGATCTAGTGGTACTTGACTACTTGACCCAATTAGCATGCCAAGATTTAGTGGGGTATAATGGCACCCCATTGTTTGATCCATATGACATTGGGTCAAATGCTACCACACTCCCAAATGTCATAGGATCTAGAGGCGCTTGGCTACTAGATCCCGTAAACATAAGAGATTGAGGTACCCCCAACATTAAACCCATGCATCATATGGTCTACAAGGGCCCGATTGCTTGATCCACCGATGATAGGGTTGTATGGAAACCAACCACTTAGTGAACCACTTGGTTGGTTTTGAGGAGCATTTCTACCAAGTCTCTCCCACCAAAGTTTCCCTTCAGTCTCGCGCCTTATATGGTAAATTGATTTCCCCCTCATCATCTCAACACCAACCAAGTCATTCACTTGGTTAAGGAAATTATTCTGGTTTTGCTTCAAGCTCCGATGTTTTTGAACTTTTTCTTCAGTGGTAACAATATCTGGATTTGGCTCATGCTTCTCACTAAGGAACCTTTGAATAACCGCATCAGTAAAAGGGTGGCCAAATGAGAAGGCCTTTCTCCATGGGGAGAAAGCGACACTCGCCAGTTCAGATCCCCAAAGTGTGATGAGCTCACTAGCCTTCTTGAACAGACCCTTTCTACGTTTTGAGAAAATGACTTGACATTTACGCTCTTTCTCTATGAAAATTCTCCGGCAATCAAAACCTCTCCTTTACATGGCTATATTTACTTGAGCAATCAATACACTACTACATTATAGAAATAGTGATGGTTTTGGCCTATGAGAAAGACGAGTATTTATAGGATATCTACTCCTTATTTTCGTATCATAAAATCTATTTTTTGTCTCCATTCTTTGAATGTGTTTAATTTCTTTCCTAGATTTCTTAACCCTGGATAAGATTTCAAAAAATATTAATTTCTTACCATATGGAGTAGATATTGCATTGGAAATCAATTCATAGAAAGGATTGAAATTTTGTTGATATCATATTTTCAAGTAATGGAGAGAGTAATTTATTTCGGAAAGGAATGGGAATTTGTTAATATCATTTTTTTTCATGTAATATTACCTGCATTTAATTTATTTCGGAAAGGATTGAGAATTTGTTAATATCATTGGAAATTAATTCATAGAAAGGTTGTAGTGGTGCTGTTACTGCTGTACATTTAGTATTATAATATATACTCCCTCCGTCCCGGTAATATCAGCACAGTTACTGTTTGCGCGGGAATTAAGGAATATGATATTTTAATAAAATGTTGTGAGTGTAAAAGAATGAGTGGAGAGAGAATGAGTGGAGGGTGTAATAAATTATAATGGTGTTGTGAGTATTAAAATAATGTAGGAGAGAGAATGAGTGGGGTTGGGTGAATATTTTATTAATATAAAGTTTCCTTTTTGGGAGTGTGCGGATATTAGCGGGATGCCCAAAAAGGAAAGTGTGCTAATATTAGCGGGACGGAGGGAGTATATATTTTTTTTAATTTTTGAGTTAATCCCAACTAATTCATGAGTTTGGATTACGTGTACTATTTTCATTAAACAACTAAGATAATTTTATGTAAACGTGGCCGGTTGGAGAAATCGCCGGTTAGCCGGTTAAAAATCGGCGGTTGAAAATCGAAAAAAGCTCAACCGGAATCGAACCGCCTAACCGGATAAACCGGTTACGATTTTGACGGTTAACGGTTTTGACGGTTTTCCGGTTAACCTCCGGTTTGACGGTTTGGATCTGCTCGGCCGAGTCTTTTGTGTTGCTCGGTCGAGCAACCCTTTTAGGGTTTAGGGATTGAGGGTTGCTCGGCCGAGTCTTTGGTGTTGCTCGGTCGAGCAACCCTTTTAGGGTTTAGGGGTTGAGGGTTGCTCGGCCGAGTCATATAGTAGTGCTCGGCCGAGCATATCATTTTTCAGTTAATTTTTTAACAGTTTTCGTTAACTTTGTATGTAGTATATTAATTTTATTTATTTTTTCAATTTTTTTTAGATAGATAAGACTATTTTAGACTTAAGTTTACTACATACTCCCTCCGTCCCACGTGAATACAAATTTATTTTCTTTTTGGTCCGTCCCACGTGAATACAAACTGTCCAAAATAGAAATAAATTTATTATTTTATATTCACCCTACCCCACCCACTCATTCTCTCTCTTCATTTCCTACCACACAATTTATTCAACCAACTCCACTCATTCTCTCTCTTCATTTCATACCACACATTTTCATTATCTTAATAATATTTCTTAATTATTGTGCCCGGAAAAATGGTTTATAATAAGGTGGGACGGAGGGAGTACATTTTTTGCAAAAAGGTTTATAAAAAAAGTTATGAATTTTTTAAGAAATAAAAGTTAACGGTTTTTTGAAAAAAGTTAACTTTTATTTTTTTTCAATTTTTTTTTGGATAAATAAGACTATTTTAGACTTAAGTTTACTACATACATTTTTTGAAAAAAGGTTTAAAAAAAAGTTATGAATTTTGAAAGAAAGAAAACTTAACTTTTTTAAAAGAAACGAAAGTATATAAAAGAAAAAAGGGACGGTACCCTTAAATTTTATTAATCAAAATAAAATTACAAAGAGGGGGACAACCAACCTTACCCTTTTATAAATAAGGGGGGACATTTAGGAGCCTTTACCTCAACCTAACTATTACAATTAATTAAAAATAAACCTAATCTAAAGTCTAAACTAATCTAATTAAAATAAAAATTAATCTAAAACATCATTCATTCATCACTACTTTCCGTGGAGTCCTCGACATCGTATTGATATCTTGGATCCAATAGATCCTCATCATAAGGCATGTCTTGTTGCCTTTTTTCCGCTCTAACCCAATCGCCAAGTAAAAGTTGATGTTCCAAATTTTCACTTGTTAGTTGAGAACGTCTTTCATCCAAAACATTTCCACCAACGCTAAATGCCGATTCAACCGCCACCGTTGAAGTGGGAGATGCTAATACTTCTTTAGCAACTATGGAAAGTATAGGATAAATGTCTTTCCTTCTTGACCACCATTGTAAAACATCAAATTCATTTGAATTTGGATCTTGATTTAATTCAAAGTTTGTAGTGAAATAAGTTTCTAACTCAACGGAAAGGTTTGATGATGATGAAGATGAACCTCGAGAAGGATCATATTTTTTACTATATAAATTTGCAAAAAAACTATATGGATCCCCACTAGTAAAACTTGATTGAGAAGTAGAGGAATCATCTTCATGTTGTTGGCTTTGAGAAGTGTTTCCATATAAGGCATTATACTCATTAAAAAGGTTAATCAAATTATTTTTTGTGTTATTAACAATAATTGACGAAAGTTCATAACTACCGTCACCATCGGGATATAATTTTATATAATAATAAGTTATAATGGACTCTAAATCATCTAATTTAACTCGAGGATCTAATAACTTTGCAACCAAGAAAAGAGACGGAATAGTGTCAAAATATTTAAGCCACTTTTGTCTCATGTTAAAAATGCATTGTCTTAAAATAGGGCATTCTTTTAAATTGTCAAAAATAGTAACAATTGCAATACAATGCTCTAGCACCAAAACGGAAGTTGGATAATAAACTCCCGAAAAAGTCAAAGTAGCGGTATTAAAAATCTTTAACAATTCACATAAATTAATGCATGCATTCCAATGATAAGTAAATAGAGGTTCATAATAGCCAATTGACATAAAAAATTGCGTTAGGAGATCTTTATAAGCAAAACCATCGCTTAACATTTTATAGGTGGAATTCCACCTAGTTGGAACATCGTAAGTAAAATATTTGTCCGGCACAATTTTACTTCTTAAAAGCCTTATCCATTTTTTTGTATTAGAATTTTTTTTGAAATAAATTGAAGAGCTCGTCTAATTGACTTAACATTAGTTTCTAATGCATCTAAACCATCTCTAACACATAAATTAATTATATGACATAAACATCTAATATGAAAAAACTTACCCCCAAGTGAGGGTTGACAAACGGTAATTAAATCGGGCAAACTAGCCGTATTAGCACTTGTGTTGTCAAATGAAATAGTAAATATTTTATTTAAAATACCATATTCAAGAAAAATCTCAAGCAATTTCGCACAAATATTTTCCGCGGAATGCGGTGGCTCAAAATCTTTGTAAGCAATTAATTTTTTTTGAATTTTCCATGAATTATCTATCCAATGGCAAGTAACGCCCAAATAAGTATTTATTTGCCAATGATCACTTCAACCATCGGCACAAATTGAAACTTTATTTTCTAATTTAGATAAAACACCAATTAAATCTTTTTTATATCTTTCAACCACTCTAGTAATATCACGTACGAGATTCGTACGTGGTACTCTCGTGGCGGCGGGGTTCAAAGAAAGGCGAGCAAAATTTTCATAAAAATCACAATCCGCAAAATTAAAAGGAAGGCCTTTAACGCAAATAAATTTGGCTAGTTCATCCGTATAAATCCACATGTCAAATTTAAAAAGGACGGAAGAAGGGGAAGACGAACCTTGTGCACCCGAACCCGAACTACGTTGTTGAAATTGTAATTGAGTTTGCGAAGCGAAAATGCCAAGTTTCTCGAGATGTTTTGCCGCCAAATGCCCGTTGAGCGTCCCATGCCCTCCGCCTCTTTTGAATGCGTAAGTCGCATTACAATAGTTGCAACATGCTCGAAAATTATAATCATCCTCGACAGTAATTTTTCTTTTGGTGAAATGGATGGCGAAGGTATCGGATTGCGGCTCTCTTTCTCTAGGGGTTGTCGTTGTCCCCGACCCCGACCACCTCCCCTAGCTCGGCTGCCCCTACCACTCCTAGCATTACCACTTTCAATTTCAACTTGTTCTTCTTCCTCATTTTGTTGAATATTTGGATTTTGATGATCAAAATCATCGTTGGGGGAGGAAGAACCAACAACGGACTTGCCTAAATTGCTTCTTCTTTGATTTTCAGCCATTTGTGTAAGATAAAATGAAGTTTGGAAACAAAACGGAGCTTAAAAATAGATGAAAATGGAGAAAATCACTAATTTCGTTAGAAAATTAACTGAAAATGGGACAATATTTAACTGAAAATTGGATGAGGGTGAGAGTATATGTGAATATTTGAGAGTAGAAGAGAAAGAGTAGAGAGAAATAATGTGGAAATAAAATGGGAGGAGGGAGGTGATATTTATAGTTAGTAAATTAGGCAAAAAAAAACATTTTTTTTTTAATTTTTGACTGCACAAGTTAAAGTTCTGACGAACATAACGGCTAGTTTTTGAAAAAGTAGCCGTTGGGCATGTTCTGGCGTTATGCTCGGCCGAGAAACTCATATGACTCGCCCGAGCATGACCGTTATTGAAAATTAACACACTGGAAGGTTCTGCTCGGCCGAGCAACTCATATGACTCGGCCGAGCAAGTCAAAAACCGGCGGTTGACCGGTTTTTCAAAATTCCAAACCTTAACCGAACCGGCCATTTACCGATTTCGGTTAGCCGATTTCGGTTAACCGCCGTTGACCGATTTGACCCGATTTTGACCGGTTTTCAATCGCCCGGTTGATCGGTTCGGTTTAGAAAATGGACACGTCTAATTTTATAACATTAATGATATCATTTTGTCAAGTAATATTACATGCATTTAGTTTCAAGAATAATTATCTGATGCGGAGGAGATAAGGATGTATTGTTACGCTGCACATTCAGTAGTATAGTATTAATTTGTGTGCCTGGCATAATTAAAACCTCTAATAATTTACAAGTACGAATTTCTTGTGACATCAATTTGCATTCAACTACTTTGATAATTTGGTGTAACGTGACATTCATCTACATTACACCTAATAATTTAAGACCATTTGATGTTATTTATGAGGGTGCGCTACGTAAGAGGAAAGTGATAGAAGAAATATTTTTTTTGAATTCACTTGGAATAAATCTATATTTTCTTTAGACGCTATAGTTTTTTATTTGTTTTCTAGTTCAATAATTAGAGCAACCATTTACACATTGATTCTTCATTGTCTTCCTTTATCATTAGCATGGTTTCTAATAGAAGAGTCAACAAAATCTAATTTGTCTATATTGGTAAAACAAAAGCTGAAGCTAAGCGATTTTGCTTGTGTATTTTACTATAAAAACATGTTTTAACCATGACAAATTTAATAGCTAATTACATTGAAAATTGGTGGCTAAATTTAGGATAGCCACTGAAAATTTTCAATCAGAAAAAGTTGCTATATATGTTCAAGTAACAAAGTTAGTAACTGAAATTTTGGCCAAAGAGAAAGTTAGTAACTGAAATGTAGTGGTGAAACAAGCAACTAAAAATTGATAATTAGCTTTGTAACCATGCGGTAGCAAAATCCGATTTGTATATTTTGAAGAGAAAATCACCTCCTAGTTATTGGATAAAATCGAATTTACGTTATAGTACAACACATTATTTAATTTACGTTTTAATCTTACAAAACATTTTATCTAACCATATAATTCCTTGCCATTTTAAATGAGGTAATTACACCCCCTCCCCACCATGTCACAAAACACACACACTCTCTCTCACACACACACACTTTCTCTCTCCAAGTATCTTTCTCTATTCAAGCTCTCTCTGGTCACCCCTCCCCACTTCCGGCAAACTCCTCCTAACCTCCGACCACCCTTTCCACTCCCTCCCTAACTTCGACGACCCCTCCCTCTCTAGCATCCATCTCCCCTCTCACATCTATCCGGCTGCCTCCTTCCCCAGATCAACCTCTACAACTCCGGCCACCTCATTTTTCCCTCTTTCCCGACCAGATCCGACTCTCCTTCCCCCGCACCTTCGGTCTAGATTTGCCTCTCCTTTCCTATTCCCACCTTTGTTTGTCCCCCCAATTAACTCCAGCCATGACACCGACATATTCTGGCCATAGCAGTGGCTACATCCAGCATCCAAGCTCCATTCACGACCCGTTTCGACCAAAGAAAAGAGCATCACCGCCTCCCACAGCAAGCCATAGGCCAGATCTACCATAGATCTAGATCTAACATTTCATTACTTTAGCTCTTCGGGAACCGCTTCCCCCACCTTCTCTCCAACATCGACTATCTCAAGACATTTTGTGTAAATCCGGCCTTCGACTAATTAAACTCATTTTATTCAGATCCGGCATCCGGCAGTCCAGCGGCGTGAAGCTTCGATTTCCTTCTCCGGCGGCCTACTTCTTTCGCCCAGATCTGGTCAAAGCAGCTTCTCCCCTCCGACACGGTTTTATGCAGATTCGACTGTTTAGTAAAAAATAATAAGAGATATATAAAAACAAAAATTGAAAATTTTGACTTTCAAATGTGGACTCTTAAGAGTGGAGAGAGTACTGAATATGTATGGTCACTGGTGTATACACAATCATATTACTTTTGTAAATTCCTTCGGTGTTTGAATGACTGAGAACTACCTTTAGATTGTCGAGTTCTCATTTGTTCATCGCATTTACTGTATATAATCATATTGACCTAGTTTTCGTCCCAACTCCCAGTTACTTGGGCTTGGCTATTGCTTACAACCATAAGCTTTCATTAGTAGTTTAGTTGACAACTGAGAACTTATTAGTAAGTTCTCAGTTGTTAGGTCGCCAGAGTTGATGGTTGTCGAAGTTAATCATGTCTTTAGTAGTTGACAACTGAGAACTTACTAATAAGTACTCAGTTGTTTGGTCACCGAAGTTGATCGTGTTGTTAGTAGCTTAGTTGACAACTGAGAACTTATTGATATGTTCTCAGTTGTTTGGTCGCCGGAGTTGATTGTGTTCTTAGTAGTTTAGCTGACAATTGAGAACTTACTGATAAGTTCTCAGTTGTTTGGTCGTCGGAGTTGATCGTATTTTTAGTAGTTTAGTTGACAACTGAGAACTTACTGATAAGTTAAGTTTTCAGTTGTTTGGTCGCCGGAGAGGTCGCCAGAGTTGATGGTCGTCGGAGTTGATCGTGTTCTTAATGTAGACAAATGAGAACTTACTGATAAGTTAAGTTCTCAGTTGTTTGGTATCCGGAGTTGGTGGTCGCCGGAGTTAATCGTGTTCTTAGTAGTTTAGTTGACAACTGAGAACCTACTGATATGTTAAGTTCTCGGTTGTTTGGTAAAGGTCGCCGAAATTGATCGTGTTCTTAGTAGTTTAGTTGACAACTGAGAATTTAACAATAAGTTCTCAGTTGTTTGGTCTCCGGTATTGGTCGCCGGAGTTGATCGTGTTCTTAGTGGAGACAACTGAGAACTTACTCATAAGTTAAGCTCCAAGTTGTTTGGTCATCGGGGAGGTCGCCGGGGTTGGTGATCGCTGGAGTTGATCGTGTTGTTAGTAGTTTAGTTGACAACTGATACCTACTGATAAGTTAAGTTCTCAGTTGTTTGGTTATCGGAGAGGTCGCCGGAGATAAAAAAAAAGTCTCTGGAGTTGATGGTTGCCAGAGAAGATGGGGAGGGGTGACCTAAGGTGATGATGATTGGAGAGAAAGTAAATTGATAAAGAGGATGGACTTAGTAAAATGGTGGGAGGGTGAACTTAGTAAAATGAGAAGGAGAGTGTACTTATTAAACTAGGAATTATATTGTTAGATGAAATATTGCTTGTCTTATTATGATGTAAAATTGATAAGTTTGAGAGATTATACAGTAAAACCCCTATTTTAAAAAATGGATCACCAAACTTTTGCTACAAATAAGCATCCAATCAGTTGTGGCTACTTCTGAACTATGAAATTCTAGTTATGAAATTCTAGTTATGAGTTATGAAATTTGAGAGCAAACGGTCACTATTTTCTTACATACTAGAACCAATTTTTGATGGCTAAATATATTTTATTTGAAATATTATAATAATTCAGATTTAACGAACATATTATAGCAATCACAATTAAGTCACTCGTTTAGGTACAAATTAACAGCTAATATTTTGCTGCTAAATCAATACATAAAACAAAGATAACTTTAATTCATAGGTAAATTTAAGTTTGTGTTAAATCCAATGAAACTCTTGAAGATCGTATGTATCTTTTGCAAGACAAAAACAAAAAAATATATTTTTTTTGTTAATAAAAAAAAAAACTAGCAAAATTAAAATATATATTAATATCCAAACTATATTCAGTATTTTTTTATTTTTATTTTTTGGAAATCAGTTGCCATGATCTAACATATATTTTCAAACATAATTGTAGGCTTGCATGATTGATTAATATCTAAATGGAATCTTTCCGATTTTCTTCCCTAATTACCTCTTTTTCTATCTATTCAATTAATTCTTTCCTAATTACATGTGTATATCAATTAATTCGTTTGACCTTTAAACAAAAGAAAGATCCTTAATTAAACAAAAAATCTGTGAAAATGTCTCCCTAAATTAATGATCCAATACACACACATGAGTATATAATCAGCCTTTCATAATCACTATTTCAACATCTCTCTAACCCCAAATTTTCTTACCTTTTCCCAATAATTTTTTTCTCATTACAACGGTTCTAACAAACATGAGCATGGTGAAGAAGACGACTCAAGGCAGAAAGAAGATAGAGATCAAGAAAATAGAAGAAGTAAACAACCGTCAAGTAACTTTCTCCAAACGGCGCGCTGGCCTTTTCAAAAAGGCCAGCGAACTCTGTGTTTTAACCGGTGCTGAGATAGCCATAATGGTCCACTCCCCAGGTGGCCGTGTCTTTGCTTTCGGCCACCCAAGCCCGGACCTAGTGGTAGACAAGTACTTAACCGGTGGGACCACCTCAAAACCTAACAAGGACCCCACCACAAAAAGCCTAATTCACCCTCAACCGATGAACGAGTTCAACCAACACTACTCGGAGATTTCTAAAGAGCTGGAGAAGGAGAAGAAAAAGAAGGAAAATATTGACGAGTCAAATATGATGAATAATGGAGCGTTATGGTGGGACGAGCCGATTGAAAGTTTGACTATTGATGAACTTCAACAATTTGTGCCGTCGTTGGAAGAGTTGAAGAAGAAAGTTCTAATGAGAGCCGATGAATTGATGATGATCAAGTCTTCGTCTTTGTCGTCGAAATCTTTGGTTGATTTTAATCAAATTCCGGGTCAAGTTGTTGGGTTTGGGAATTATGAGAATATGGTTTATGGTAGTAATACTATACCTATGATGCCTCTAGGGTTTGAGCTTGGGCATGGGAAGATTTAGGATTTTTAGTTAGTACTTTATAGTTCACTTTTTGCTTTTATTTTTCATGTCTTGAGAATATTGGAGGAAACTAAAGTTATTTATATTTGATAATTATTATAATGTTTTTTGTGTGTTGATTTTTAATTAATTTTTGGTCATAAAAGGAAGAGCCAGACAATGAAGGTGCAGATGGTTGACGCTGTTAAAGGGAGGTTGATGAAAACCAAATCTGAAATAAAACAAGGTAAGAGTGCGCGTAAATCTATTGTACACCATGTCTCACCTATCATTTTGGTTTTCCTTTGGGACTGTAAAAAGGGCTGTTTAAGGAATGAGGTTCCACAGAGGGGAGCCGTAATGTTTTGGATTCTGTAAAATGTACATTAACCAGGACACCATTGATATCAAGAAAGAAGAAGAAAATCGCAAACCTTATCACTTAACTGAGTAGAAGTTTGAAAATCTTAGGAATTTTTTTGAATGTTGATGGAAACGAGAACGAACTGGATAAGACCTTCAACCTTCTATACCTCTAGCATTACAAAAAGAGTTGCATCTAAAACCGTGACTTCAATAGTTATAACAGAAAATTACAGAAAAAGCAACATTCAAGCATAGGAAATACACCTGTACTTGGAATCAGGTGCATCTCTATTCAATAATGTCTGCCCCACTTCTAGCATGTGACTCACTGGACAAAACGGAGAACAAAATGGAAAATTAAAATAAAACACGAGGAAAATATGAAGTTAGCTCTCCATCATTTTACATTTTTTTTCTGTACAATTGCACTACTAAGAATTACCCAGAGAAAAGTCTTCAGTGATTCTGCTGAGGTTTTTTACAGTTGAGATGTGCTTCACGGGAATCACCAAGTAATGCCTAACAGAGGTACCCGACCAATTAATTCAGTTAAAATGAACAAGAGAATGTCTAGGAATTTTGTTAATCAAACAACTGATTTATTTGGACGAGCTTAAGAAATTCCAGTATCTATTGACATAAAAAGTAGAACCAAGTTAGGATTTTTAATACAACAACAACAAACAAACCCTAAGTCCCAAAATTGGGGTCGGCTAACATGAATCCTCATATGTCAACGGCTGGGCTTCTTCGTGAGAAGAATGAATAACAATGTATTAGTAACTAACTTAAAACGAATAGAATTACTTATAGGTCGTCGAACAATCCAAGAGTGAAAACACAGTAGAGAGAGAGAGAGAGAGAGAGAGAGAGAGAGAGAGAGAGAGAGAGAAGCTAGAGTTAATGAGGGTAAATGTAACAGAAAAATGTGGCTCTGACCATCTAAAAGATCTCAGAATGCTAATTCGACCACCCCCAACTCATGTGTGTAATTCCATTTCACACACATGGGGATCTTGTTTGATTTCAAGATGTCTCAACCTTAGCCCTATCCATCTTCCAGGAACCCTTTACTAATTTATCAATTATACAGCCCGAGAAAATCTCTTCCCCAACACTCACTCACACATGAACAAGCAGATTCCATCAACGGTAACAACATTACTCAATTCGAACCTACCAAGTATGAAACCTCAGATGTCGTACTCATATCAGGTAAAACTATGAAATGCAAAGTGAGCTCCAAATTCACAACTTTGAGAAAGAAAATAGTAATACAGCCAGAAAATTCCTCTTCTCCAACACACCCAAGAAGGTTCAATTGATAAGATACTAAATCAATTAATTTGTCCGTAACAAACTACAAGAATCAAGATATTTAATGTCGAAATTGTTAGTAAAACAATGAATTACTTAGTAACTTCAACAGCGTAGACAAGTTGAATTAAGAATTGCTAGAACGGGATTGAGAATTAGACTACCTTAAAGCGGAAGGCTTCATGTCTTGAAAGGCTACGACCTTGTCATCCTGCGCCGATCGAAACATTAGGTCATCAGAAAATGTTAAATTTCAACTAGAGAAAAGTAATTGAGCGTAGGAGAGATCGTACGGCGTGGAGGAGGGTGGTGGAGGCGGATGAGCCGCGGGTGATTTGACAGAAGATGAATGACACCGGTGAAGCTACCGCCATTGGCCACCGCTCAGATACTTCGCCGGCCGGAGCATTCTAAGCATAAGGAGATGCGGAATGTTGGCATATTGGGGACGGAAAAAAATCCAAACCCGAAAAGACCCAGACCTAGTACCCAGGGGCGGAGCCAGGAATTTCCCGGGGGAGGGGGAGGGGAAAGATTATACGAAAAAAAATTTCGGATCGAACAAGTAAAAAATGGGTCGGATCCATAAAAAACAAATAAATAAGGAAAAATGTCATAATATTTCATACACAAAATCATGTTCAAATTAGTTCATCAGAACGAAAAATAACCGAAAAAAAAAAAAACTTACAATTTAAATAGCACTAGAGGAGAGAGAGAGAGAGGAAATTATCGAGAGAGAGAGAGAGACGGCAGCAAGGACTAGAGGAGAAGGAGCAGCGGCGGCGGCGGCGAGGAGGAGGAGCGGCAGCGGCGGCGTGACGCAGAGCAATGTGAGACGCGAGAAGGGGAAAATGAATTCTAGGGTTTTTGAATTTTGGAGCGGACGGAGACGAGAAGGAAGGGGAAATTACGTATGCTTTGTTTTCTCTGTTTTTTTTTTTGTTTTTTTAACTGAACGACGCCTTTTTCTTTTTTTCTTTTTTTTTCATTAATCAAAACGACGTCGTTTTGATTAATTAAAAAAACAAAAAACAAAAAAACGTAAACTCTTTGTCTTCTCCGGGCAATACTCCGGCCAAAATCCCTAATTTTCGCCAGTTTCCGATGGGGGGGGCAAAAAAAATAAAATATTTTGCACTGCATTTCCGCCGGTGGGGGGGGGGGGCAAGTGCCCCCCTGGCTCCGCCCCTGCTAGTACCAATAGGCCGGGTTTAGGGGGTAAATTTGAAAATTCACCAGAGCTTTTTTTTTTTGAGGTTTCAGTTCAGGTTTACTGGACCGCTCCGAATATATAGAAAATTACTTAAATGTCCTTATAAACCTTATAGAAAATTACTTAAATATCTCGAATATATAGAAAATTACTAGATGGCTCCTTGAATTATGAGGGTTTTTATATGAAATTACTTAAATAACTATCAGGATAGGCTCAGATAACGCATAACACGGGGGCAGGACGGGTTCGAATTATGGTAGAATGTAGATCACTATAGGGGTGGGTTTGAAAAATGAATAAGGAATCCGTCTCGAACCCGTCCCGTGCTATCCCTATCCCTGGTTGACATAAGTGAACTATATCCATTTATATAGTTATAATTCAGAGAATTGTTATTCGCCCCACAATTACTTAATACTCCCACAATATTAAATTTAATACTCCTGCAATATTAAGTTTGAAAAAAAAAAATTAAGTATTCAACATCAAATATCAATATTTATATTTTACCATTTTAATTTCCTAAATAAACATTCAATTAAATAAAGAGTAAGTTTTGGGAGAAATCAGTTTCTCCATAAATTATAAAAAGTCCAATTTTTTTTCAACTTGCAAATATTTGACGAATATAAAAGCAGTTTAAAAAAACAGGACTTTTTATAACTTAGAAAGAAACTAATTTCCCCCAAAATATTGTGTTAAATAAAAAAAACACACCCCACATTCATTCAATTCAACGGTCACCAAATTCACAGCAAAAAATATGTAATGATAAGGAGAAAGAGTAGAGATACGCACACGCACCAAATTGATTATTACGCCCACTTAGTGAGTTCACCCACGAGTTAAAAAAATGAAACACCTTATTTAATAACTACACCCTCCTATATTTCAATCTTACCCTTATTAATAAAAAATTATATACAATTTTAACACATATAATCCCATTCACTATAACATTCAATTCAAAATAACCAAACTCACTTAAACCCTTCATTTTCAACATTCAACTCACTTATAATTTGCTTGAATTTTAAGTCATTTATTAAAAAAAAAACTATTTGTTGCCTAATTAAGTGTTCGAAATATGATCTCAATGATATTTAAGGGAAATGAGATGTGCATTAAGCCATCAAATTTTTATCTTTATGATCGGGAAGAGGTCTGATCACAAGCTGTCATCAAAGGAATTAAACTGTATAGTTAAACGTTAACTTTGTAGGACTCTCCAACGCTAACAAATGATATCTGTATTAGATATTGATTACTTCGGAAATCATGTGTTAAGGAAAAAAAATACCATGGACACTGGAGTAGTATTTTTATTGTTATTGTGTAATCAAAATTTCTTTCCGTCTTAACAGTGGATATCTCACTCAAAGATAACAGCTCGTTGTTCCTTTTTTTTTCAAGGACGACGCCTTGTCGAGGAAATGAGAAAAAAGAGCGGATGGGGCCGGAAAAGAGGGAAGGTGAGAGTAGCGGTGAGTAGTTTTTTTTTTTTTTTTTTTTTTTTTTTTTTTTTGAAGAAAGAGACTAAAAGGGGTGGTTGTGGTCAATTTTGTCAAATTGCAAAATGGCTTTTTTGCAACTAAAAATAAGTGGGCGTACTAACTAATTTTGTGGGTATCTATATCCCCACTCAACTCAAGGGCAAAATAAAACTAATCCAATTAGATTTAAATGGAAGCAAGATTGGAATAAATGGAAATATTAATGTGAAGGGTTGGTTCCTTCTATTTTATAAGGTGTTGTCTGGATTTGTGTTCATTAGTTTTTTTTTTTTTTTTTTAGAGATTTTTGAAAGAATTTTGTAAGGTTCATGTGAGGTAGAGAAAGATTATTTTTTTTTTCCAATTGATAGCGGAAGTATGAGGGAAGGTAAGAAAGGTAAGAAAGGTAAGTTTGTAGGATTTAATGGGGTGAAAATTTAATAGATGGAAGAAAGATTTAATGTTACGAATGTATTTATTAAATATGTAAGTAATGTTGAAAAAATTCAATTGCGGGTATACAACATTGGGGGGTGTAACAGTGAATGGTAGCATTGCCATTTCAATCGATGACATTTTTGTATAAATTGCATTGCGAGGGTATTTAGTGACTGTGTGGGTGTAAATAACAATTTTCTTAATTTACCGATGAATTGATAGTTATTAATTTAATAGTTGAAAGTCATCGAATGATGATGATAACTTGATACAATTCAAAAACACAACATCGTAACTATCGGATGCAATAAGAAAAATTAGAGGTAAACTCCACTTAGAAATGAATTTTAAAAGAAAATAACAACTATAAATAAAGTCATTTTTTTAACTAAATTGTAATAATTATTTTTTCAAATTTTGAAAATTATTGATTTAGTCAAAATCTTAGAAAAAAAAAACAGTTTTTCCAAGTAATTGTTAGGAACTTTAACAGAAAATGTAACGGCTTCTTAAAAGATAACGGAAAACTAACGGACATAATAACAAACTGAAAATTAAGTCGAGGCTTGTGTTTGACACAATCTCCGTAAGAAGTATTGCCCCGCACTGGTGCTGACAGTACTCTGACTATCTCCTCGTAAGATGCAACGACTTTACAATCGTTAATAGAAGCACTTCAAACTAACGACTTTGGCGAACACACTAACTGTTTGGAACTTCTGAACTTGAAAGGAATATTTATGTTACAATATGTTTTCTCTCTCTAATTACAGTGTTCTAAAAGACCCCGCCTAAGGGCGCCTAGGCCCCGCCTAGGCGCTAGGCCCCTCTCCAACGCCTAATTCTAAGCCCCACCTAGGTCCCGACTAATTCCGACTAATTCCGACTAGTCCCCGCCTAAGCGCTAGGCCCGGCTCCGCCGCCTAGCATCCGCCTAGCGCTTTTTAGAACCTATATAATGCTAAATCACTGAATGAATGGAATGAGGATTGACAAACTGTAGAAGACTATTTATAGATAATGAAGAGTTGGGGTGCCTTTTGGGATTAGACACTATTGGTACCTGGTGAATTCTGGACCGTCAGCAAGACCCACGCCACTGTACCTGAGCCACGAACCTTGATTGATTTTTCTAAAGATCAAAGGCTCCAATAGCTCCTAGCGACGGTGCGCACGTGCGCCTCTAAAGCGCCCTTCGCGGGCTTTGCGGGTGTGGTCCAAATTGAGCTAGTATAAAATTGGCACAATTGGGCTACTCCTTCCATGGTTGGCCCAATGATCCACCTAGGTTGGCCCAAGGAGGAACAACTTGACGCCTCCTCCTTGTTCGCATCCACTTATAAACTAGCATTACTTTACATCTTAAAGCAATGTGGGATAACTCTTTCATATCCCATAAACTCTTCATTTTCCCATTTCAAGTTACAATCTTTAGCCATTAATTTCTCATTCACCCGAAAATGATTTTGAGTAAATAAATGCATTTTCTTAATCTACAACAAATGTAGATTATAATTTTGCAACTTATTTCATTAAACAATAAATTAAACCCATTTGAAAATTGGGTCAAAACTTGGTCAAACCTAGTTTCTTAAACCCATTTCCAACAGTAATTTGGAAAAATTAGTTTTTAAAAACGTGCGGTGGCATTTTCATAATTAGCTAGAACTTTTTAAAAAACGCACGGTGACGTTATTATAAATAACCGAAACTTTTTTAAAAAATAAGTCGGTGACATTTTCGTAAATAACCGAAACTTATTAACATCTCTAACAATTTTTAAAACTAAAACTGACAGTTTTTATAACTAAAATTGGCATTTTTTTATTAACATTAACACGGTTGCATTATTTAACAATAATACTTGCAATAGAAAAACATCAACCGACACAATTTTACACTAGACCTGACTAGGGATGGCAACGGGTTGGGGTCGGATCGGATCGAAACTGACCCGAACCCGATTCAAAGCTTAATTTTGTCGATCCGAACCCGACCCGAAAACGTAAAATCCCATGACTGACCCGATTCGACCCGAATAATACTAAAAGTCTATTTTTTTAGCTCAAATATGATTGAGTAAAAATTATTTTTAAGCACAATGTTTAATATTTCATAGAAAATAGTTCAAAATCTCACTTACAAACACAAATAAAGATATAAAATTTAGGAAAATGTTAAATATATTTTATTTATCTTTTAGATTAACCTTTTATTTATGGTTCGGGTCGGATCAGATTGGGTTTCGGTCGAGTCGATATGATTCGGGTCGGGTCGGGTTTTGGTCGACTCAACAGCATGATCCGGGTTCGGTCAAATTGCCATCCCTAAACCTGACACTGAAAAACAGTATTATTGTTTTTGAAAAAGTGTATGTTAATTACGAAAATGTCACCGCGCGTTTTAAATAAAGTTCCAGTTAATCACGAAAATGTTACCGTGCGTTTTTAAAACTAGTTTTTTCTATTTGTTTGAAAAAACTAGTTTTTCATAAGACTTACTCATTGATTTACGATTTTCGTGGGGACGTAAAGTTGTAAAGGGGTCTTGTAGAAAACTATTATCTTATTATTCTATTGATTTTTGTAATTTTTTCAACTGACTCAAATTGGGATCATACAAAAATATACTCCCTCCGTCCCGCTGATTATTTCACCCTTTTGGTTTCGGCATGCAAATTAAGAAAGTGGGTGGGAAGAAAAAATGTTGTGAGTGTAATTTGAAAATAGGAGAGAGAATGAGTGGAGGGAATAGTAAATTATAATGGTGTTGTGAGTATTAAAATAATGTAGGAGAGAGAATGAGTGGAGGGAATAGTAAAGATTCCTTTGCCAAAAAAGAAAAGGTGAAGCTTTCAATGGGACGCTCAAAATGGCAAAAAGTGAAGTTATCAGCGGGACGGAGGGAGTATTATTTTAGAAAGTTTATTAATTTATTTAGGGCTCGTTTGGTAGGCTGATGGGATTATCATGTATTAATAGTCAGAAGACTATTACTCCAGTGATTAATTATATCACCTTTTTTTTTTTGGATTAATATGAAGGGATAAGATGTGATAAAAAACCTTATCCAGGTTGTTAGGATTACTACACCAGTTGCATTTAATCTACCAAACATCAACATCAAGCTTATTGAACTAATAATTCTATACAATGCTAAAAAGGGCTACCAAACGACCCTTAGTATTAATTTAAAGAGTTCCTACTCTAACTAAAAACTAACAAGTCAGCTCTAATAATTATGGTTTTAGGGTTTTAAATAAAAATATACGGTGTATATAATATATTTCCATTCCTCGAAATAAACTTACCTTCACTTTTAAAAAAATATAATTACAAATAGGGTTTCTATTGGTGTATAATAACCTTATTTAGAATAGTATAAAGATAATCAAATTTTCATTATTCTTTAGTCAAATTCAACTTAATTAACCAATAAAATTAAAGTGTGATATTTATTATGTGATGAAGTGGGTATATAATTCGTTTGATCATTATTGGTATTTGTACGTTAATACATAATATTTAGATTCATATTAATCATACTCTCTCCTTTGTTCTACAGAAAATTTTGGGGGAAACTAGTTTTTCCAAATATTATAAAAAGTCTTGTTTTTTATTAAAAAAAATGTACGTGCCATTGTTTCGATTTTAAAACAAGACTTTTTATAATGTTAGGAAGAAACTAGTTTCCCCCAAAACCTACTCTTTGTTGTATTCACTGTTGGAAATTAATTTAACAGCACCACAGATTAAACAAATAATTTAATCAACAGTAGGGAATTTATTGATCAAGTCAAGAACGTACCAATAAGCCAATAGCAAAACCGACAGCAAGGAAACAGGATCAGGAAAACACAATAGAAACAAGTAAACAAATGATTAGAAAACTTATCGTGATTTGATCGAGTCGCCTTAGGAAGACTGTCCTAAGAAAAAATATTGCCCCCAATTGGTGCGACTCAGGTACAGGCAAATTTCTTCGAGGATAAAACGATCACGGATTACGTACCACAAATCAGCACACAGGTAGGTAATCACCGGCGGTCCTATCTCAGTCGCCTTGAATCTCACGAACGAATCTCTATGAACAGGGAGTGATTTAACAATGAAAGAAACAAGAGAATTGAGTTCTCTCTTGTAAATCTCATGCAAAAAACGGCTGGAGGAAGTGGACTATTTATATGAATGGTAAACTAGGGTTTTAAGTCTAAATAAGACCTAAAAACTGCTGCAATTAGGCTCAGGAAAAACACCAGAATCGACGTCAGCGCGGCCGCCCTTGAGACTTGCGCGACCGCGCTAATAGCCAGAAACTTTTGGGGAATTCACGTCAAACAAGCGCGGCCGCCCTTGGACTTGGCGCGACCGCCCTCCATGGCAGAACCTCCGACGTGTTTTCCCTTATGCCAAATTCAGTTCAATCCCAAGAAGCTCCAAGATCATAGAACTATGAACTTCCATACCACTTATATCGAATATTCCAACAATCCCCCACAAGTTCATAGAAATATGACGTGTACAGAATGTCCATTGTAATGCTTTCAGTAATGGTACCTTCCGGCTTGAACCACTACCTATGTTATCCAACGCAAACCTCCACAGGACCAGATGAACGAGTGTCTTGAATCTGATGCCTTTGGATGTAGAGGCCTTTGCTGGTAACAAACACGACAAAAGCTATGATAGGTCCTCTATCGAACACTTGACGCTTATAAGCCATACGTCCCGATCCTCTATCATGAGTGCTTTCAAGGAATAACCCGAATTCCTCTAATTGCGGCCAACAATAACACTCACTTAGCTGGGCATCTCAGAAGATGTACTGCTAACATCTTGTCTAAAAGACTTGATCCCATTCAAAGTTCCAAACTTTTACTTTACTAGCAGCAACGAGCACCTCTAGGCTATTCAGGGGATAGACTCAGACATGTAATATGTCAATCTAACTTTAGGTGCTCCGACTCACCCCACAACTTGTTATTACCACATTGAATCTCCTTTGTGGGATCTCCACTCAGGTAGATTGGGTTGCTACTGCGTATGAATCAGACAGGGTTCAGACCCATCCCCAACCTAGATTTTTGAACTAGAGCAAATTCTAGCCCTTTGGTTAAAGGATCAGTTGTGTTATCCTTGGTACCAACATAATCAACAGCTATCACCTTCCGAGACACAAGATCCCTTATAGATTTTAATCTAATTTGGATGTGTCTCCTAGTTTTACAGTTGTACTTGACACTTTTCAGTTTCTCAATTGTGGCAGTGTTGCCACAATGTACAGAGATAACAGGCATGGGCTTACTGACCATGGGCAACTCAGACATAAGTCCTCGAAGCCATTCAGCTTCCAATCCAGTAGTGTCAAGGGCAACTAGTTCGGCCTCAAATGTAGACCTAGACAACAGAGTTTGTTTGGTCGACCTCCAGGCGACTGCAGCTCCGCCTAAGGTGAAAACATACCCCGTACAGCCATAACTCCCGGAGTTAAAGGCAATCCAGCTTGCATCACTATATCCTTCAAGAACAGAAGGATATCTCCCGTAATGAAGCCCAAGGGAAATCGTTCCCTTCAAGTACTTGAGAACTCTATCAAGAGCTTCCCAATGTGCTTTATTTGGACATTGAGTATATCTAGCCAACCTAGTAATCGAGTAGGATATATCCGGTCTAGTACAATTGGCAAGATACATCAAACTTCCAATAATTTGAGAATATCTCAACTGAGCCATCGGTACTCCACTTTCATTCTTAGTAAGTGCAGCTGAAGGATCATATGGAGTCTTAGCTACTTTGCAATTCTTATAACCAAATTTCTCAATTACACTTTTGGTATAATGAGATTGCGATATGGTTATGCCACTAGTTGAACGAGTCAACTTAAGGCCAAGAATCACACTAGCTACTCCCATATCCTTCATCTCAAACTTACTTTTCAAGAATTCCTTAGTAGTATTAATTATCCTCATATCCGTTTCAAACAACAGAATATCATCGACATACAGACATAAGACAATACTACTATCACCAATATTTTTGCTATAAACACACTTAACAAACTCATTAGTAACGAAGCCAAACGATGAGACAATTTTATCAAATTTCTCATGCCATCGCTAGGGCTTGTTTAAGTCCATATAAGGACTTAACAAGTTTACAAACCTTTCTCTTATTGCCAGAGGCCTCAAAACCTTCAGGTTGATCCATATAAATTTCTTCCTCTAGATCGCCATGCAAGAAAGCAGTCTTAACATCCATCTGATGGATAGGAAGATCATATACAGAGGCCAATGCAATAAGCATTCAGATTGTAGTCATTCTAGCAACTGGCGAATAGGTATCGAAATAGTCTATTCCCTCCATTTTCTTGAATCCCTTAGCCACTAACCTAGCCTTAAACTTGTCAACGGTTCCATCCGGTTTCAGTTTCCTTTTGAAGACCCACTTACATCCTATCGTGCTACAACCAGGAGGGAGATCGACTAATTCTCATGTCCCATTAGAGACAATAGAATCCATCTCACTCTTAACAGCTTCCTTCCAATGCTTGGCATCAGAAGTGGCCATAGCAGCTTTGAAGGTTAGAGGATCACCCTCGACATTGTAAGTGAAGAAATCACTTCCAAAGTCCTTGGTGGTCCTTGCCCGTTTGCTCCTTCTTGGTTCAATCTCATCGTCAGAATGAGTTGCACTAGAATCAACCCCCACATTTGTCAGCTCCTCTACTTGAGCAGGAATGGAATTAGTGGTGGGGTTAGATTCCTTAGGAAGTCCGTCCTTTATAGGAAACACATCCTCAAAAAATGTTGCATCACGTAACTCAACTATAGAGTTCACATCTATGCTAGAAATTTCAGATTTGATAATCAGAAATCTCAATGCATAGCTTGTTTCAGAATAACCTATAAAGATAGCATCAACAGTTTTAGGTCCAAGCTTTTTCCTTTTGTGTGCGAGTACAAGTACCTTTGCAAGGCACCCCCACACTTTTAAGTGTTTCAGACTTGCCTGTCGACCTCTCCAAAGTTCAAACGGACTTTCCTTTCTATGCTTAGGGGGGACTCTATTCAGAATATGGCAAGCAGTATTCAAAGCCTCTCCCCACATATATTTCGGCAGTCCAGAACTTATGAGTAAACTGTTAATCATATCAGTAAGGGTTCTATTCTTACGTTCAGCAACACCATTAGATTGAGGGGTGTAGGGAGGAGTCTCTTCATGTACAATTCCATTTTCTTGGCAATAATACATGAATGGGTTAGACTCATATTCACCTCCTCTATCAGATCTTAACCGCTTAAGTTTCTTGCCAGTTTGTGTTTCTGCTTCATTCTTAAATATAATGAATTTATCTAATGCTTCATCCTTAGAATTAAGCAAAAACACATAACAGTATCTACTAGCATCATCAATAAAAGTGAGAAAATATTTCTTTTTGTTTTTGGTCAACAAGTCATTAAATTCACAAATATCAGTATGAACTAAATCTAGAATTTCAGAATTCCTCACAACCGACTTAAACGGACCTTTTGTAGATTTAGCTTCAACACATACATGACACTTAGAATTTTTATCAATAGCATGTTTAGGAATAATATCTAAATTCATCATTCTTTTCACAGAATCATAATTAATATGTCCTAAACGACCATGCCAAACATTTGAAGATTCAATGGAATAAGAAACAGGATAATCAATAGAACTAAAATTATTGTGCGAACAAACATCAGTTTCAACTCTAATTTTAAATAAACCATCCGAGGAATAACCTTTCCCCACAAAACTACCAGAATTCAAAATTATGACCTTATTACATTTGAAAGAAATCTCAAATCCTTTCCTAACTAAACTAGAACCACTAATAATATTGCGACGAATATCAGGAACGTGATACACTCGATGCGAGGTAAGAATGCGCCCATTAGGAAACTTCAGGTCCATGTGTCCAGTCCCAAGCACCTTTGCAGCACTAGAGTTCCCCATCATCACTGATCTACCACGCTCAGGCTGGTAAAACACAAATAGCAATTTATCAGCACAAACGTGCACATTTGCCCCAGTGTCAACTAGCCACTCGTTGGGTTCATAGACAAGAAAGATTTCAGGATAAGAGGTTACATACTTTGTAACATTGCAGTCGAGCGTCAACTCCATGTGCGTCGAGTTAGGATCATCATAATCCTTCGGACCCAACACCATGTTGACGGCAGGATGGTCATCGCCAGAGCCTTGTGGTCCTTTTCCTTTCGACGGGCACCCTAGAAAAGTGTCCACCTTCTCCACAATTCCAGCAGTTCAGTTTTGCTTTTGGCTTCTTAAAGTTATTTTTCTTAACTTTAATCTTATCATGGTTTTCTTTATCCTTAGAGTGAGTTTTCACACCTTTTCCTTTAAACTTGCTTTTACCAGTCACCATATTAGCAGCAGCCTCCACAGGTACGCTCGGTTGGTTACCATTATGCACCTCCTGAATCGCAATTGCATTCATCAGCTCATTGAGTGTCAAGCTTCCTGTACGATGCTTGAGGGTCATACCGAATTCCCCCCAAGATCGAGGAAACTTCTCAATAATAGCCATGACAGCGAACTTATCAGGAAGTCCCATGTCAGCATCCTTGAGCGATTGCAAAATGATTTGGAGTTCGTGTACTTGGTCGGTAACCGACTTTCCCTCGCTCATGCGATAATTAAGGAACTTACCCACTTGGTACTTTTCCACACCGGAGTCATCGGTGTTGTACTTTGTGGAAAACGATTCCCACAGTGACGCAGCAGTGAGAGGAGCAGAGCAATAGACATCAAAGAGTGCATTCGACATGGCTGACAGAATGCATCCTCGAACAACATCGTCCTGCTCCTTCCACAGTTTAACAGCAACCACACTAGCGATATCATCGACTTTCAGAGCGGGACATTTAGATGACAGCATACCAGACATGCCCTTAATTGACAGCCAGATCTTCATGCGTTCAGATTCAGACCAACGCTTAAAGTTCTTGCCACCGAACTTTTCCGGAAGATCTGAGGTGTCAACTAGGGACTTAAAGGGAGAACTAGAGGTACTACCAGACATGATTCAATAAACTATTTTCTCTTAGACTGTTGGAAATTAATTTAACAGCACCACAGATTAAACAAATAATTTAATCAACAGTAGGGGATTTATTGATCAAGTCAAGAACGTACCAATAAGCCAATAGCAAAACCGACAGCAAGGAAACAGGATCAGAAAAACACAACAGAAACAAGTAAACAAATGATTAGAAAACTTATCATGATTTGATCGAGTCGCCTAGGAAGACTGTCCTAAGAGAAAATATTGCTCCCAATTGGTGCAACTCAGGTACAGGCAAATTTCTCCGAGGATAAAACGATCACGGATTACGTACCATAAATCAGCACACAGGTAGGTAATCACCGGCGGTCCTATCTCAGTTGCCTTGAATCTCACGAACGAATCTCTATGAACAGGGAGTGATTTAACAATGAAAGAAACAAGAGAATTGAGTTCTCTCTTTTAAATCTCATGCAAAAAATGGCTGGAGGAAGTGGACTATTTATATGAATGGTAAACTAGGGTTTTAAGTCTAAATAAGACCTAAAAATTGCTGCAATTCGGCCCAGGAAAAACACCAGAATCGACGTCAGCGCGGCCGCCCTTGAGACTTGCGCGACCGCGCTAATAGCCAGAAACTTTTGGGGAATTCATGTCAAACAAGCGCGGCTGCCCTTGGACTTGGCGCGGCCGCCCTCCATGGCAGAACCTCCGACGTGTTTTTCCCTTATGCCAAATTCAGTTCAATCCCAAGAAGCTCCAAGATCATAGAACTATGAACTTCCATACCACTTATATCGAATATTCCAACATTCACTTAGTATGCTAATCCCTTTTGTGATTTTTTTTTCGAGGAAAATGGGTCTAGGTATTTAACTTTTTTGGGGGTTATATAGTTTGCACTCTTTTGATGCTTCAACTCTTGGCATTTTTTTATTTAACTTTTTTTTTGGGGTTATTGAAAGCGTGAGCTTTTTAGGGAACATATTCTTGTTTCCTTATTTCAAAAGACTTCTATTACGGTAAGAAGATTTTGGAACTTTCATGGAAGATTTATTATTGTCCTACTTTGACTAGGACTTTGTAAATAAAGTAAATATCTTTTATTTATGTACATAATTTTATATTAGGACTAACCTACTAATATTCTATTTCTTTGTGAGTGTGTTTATGTTTTCTTCTAGGAAAAGAGATCTCACAAAGGAAGATGTTGATCACGTGAAGATCTTCTCCATGGTGCTTATAAATACAAGGCATTCAGCACAAGAGAAGCTACGGAAATTCTGAGAGAAAATTACATATTCTTCACAGTTTTCGACATTGTTGATTTTAGGTTGTGAGTGTAGGTTGTACCTTACATCCGTAACTCACATCTAGTTTTTCATAGAGTTCTTTGTTTTACTTCTGACTAGAATAGGACCTACTTGGGAAAGGGGTATTGTTCTTGTCGTAGAATGTGATTAGAACTCATTTAGTATTTTTAGTATTTTAGTTTTTCACTTATTTGTTTTTGTAAGCATCAAAAATTTTTATAGTGAAAAGATTTTGGGCGTAAGCCTAGTTTGCTGATCTCATAGATCAGTAAGCGTAAATAATTCTTGAGTTATTACTTTTAATTTGTTTTATTCTGTTGCATTATCTGTGGATGTATGGACAGTTGTGAGACACATCTGTACTCACATCCGTTGTCTGTTGGGTGATTAAAGTTTTCTAGCTACACGAAACTTTCAATTGGTATCAGAGCTAACTCTCGATATATTACTGAGTGTTGATCCAGAAAGTGTAGTCATTATGGAATGCCAAAATCACCAAAACAGGCCTCCTGTCTTGGATGGCATGAACTATTCTCTTTGGAAGTCTAAGATACGTAATTACATCAAAAATATTGATGAAAGGGCATGGATGTGTATCCTTGTTGCTTGGCAACCTCCTACTGTGGAGAAGAAGCCTGCTTCAGGTGTTGGTGAGTCTATTTTCGAAAGAAAACCTGAAGAGCAATGGACTCTTGAAGAGATTCAGGCTGCTAATTATAATTCAAAAGCAATGGGTGCTATTTTCAGCCATATTTCTGGGAATATGTACAAGCTTATCACTAATGAGAGTGTAGCCAAAGCTGCTTGGGATATATTGCAAACTCAATGTGAGGGAGCACCAAGTGTGAAAGCTACTAGGCTTAGAATTTTAATGGATAGGTTTGAGTTACTTCGAATGGAAGAAACTGAGGACATTGTGTCATATGCTGCTAAGATTCATGAAATTTCAAATGAGTGCACAAGTCTAGGAGAATCAATCTCCAATGCAAGACTTGTGAGTAAGATTTTAAGGACCTTACCTGAGAGGTTCAACATAAAAGTGGCTGTGATTGAGGAAACTAATGACACCAATACTGTAGGTCTAGACAAAATCGTAGGTATCTTGACTGTGTTTGAGCTAAACCTTGAAGCTCAGAAAAAGAACAAATCTCACAGTCTTGCTCTCAAAAGTGCTGCTGCATTACCAAGAGAACTTGTGGAATTATCCTCTGAGATTGACAAGTCAAATCTTAAAGAAGAGGATATGACTTTTATTTCAAAGAAATTCAGTTCCATACTGAAAAATAAAAGGATTAGTAAATTTCCTAACAGACCTACTCCCAGTGCTGCTGAAAAGCCAAAACCTAGCACTGATAAAGGATTCAAGAAACCAAGCTTTGAAAATAACAAATCCTCTGAGTCTGTTCAATGTAGGGCATGTCGTGGCTTTGGTCATTATGCCAATGAGTGTGCTAATACACTCAAAAAGAAGGGAATGAGCTTAACTGCTACCCTTAGTGACAGTGAGGATGAAGATGAAGTGGCTAACATGTCTTTTATCAATTGCCACTCTGTGTTTAATGCTTTCTGTGCAGATATAGAAGATGGAGTTCCTGGAAAATCCTTGGATGTGGTCTCAGATGTGAACACATCTGGTGTCACATCTGACCTAATGCTGAACTGTTTCACTGTAAAAGGAGATTCTGAAGATGAAGATAGGGACATCCCCTATGAGGAACTTTTTGCAACATACAAGGAGTTGCATACAGATTGGATGAACTTGAACAAGAAAAGGAGGATCAAGAAAAGGATACCTCTTCTGATGATGAGACAGAGGTGGAGTCTGTCAAAATACCATCTCCTGCAAAGGATGTGTCTGAAGATGTGCACACATCCAGGCGCACATCCACTCGGAAGAAGGCTGATAAGGGTATTTCTACATCTCTCTCCATTACTCCTGCCTTTAAACCCTTTTCTAAAAAGTTTTTATCAAAGGATGCCTCTGATAGGTTTGGCCTAATTGCCAATAAGGCCTTTATTGTTGAGATGAAAAGGGACAGAGAAACCTTCTTTAACTTAGGTATGGATAAATTTTTTGAGGAGAGAGGCCTATTTTTGACTGTGGATCACCCTCTCCCATTCTACCCTAAGATGGTTTATGAGTTTTATGCCAACTTGACTAAAGGACTAGATAGATACTCCTCTTCCTACGCTGTCTATGTTAGAGGAAAGGTTGTCCCCTTTTCCCCATCTGTGATCAATGATTTCCTTGGTTTGGATAATACTTTGGATCAACTTTGTGCTATTTCTGATGAAGAACTAGTGTCTGCAATCACCCATGGCAAAGTAACCACTTGTCCTGTAAAGCCAAAAGATTTGGATAGTGGTTCTCTCTCCTCTCTTTATTGTTTTCTCCATACAATCCTTGTTGCCAACCTGTGCCCCTCAAATAACAAGACCTCTGTTACTAGGGTGCAAGCTGATCTTCTTTATAGGTTGGATATTAAAAGAAACATCAATTTTGGAGATTTCATATTTAGGAAAATTTGTGCCTATGGAGAATCCCCCTCTAAAAAGTGGTCTTTACCTTATCCCTCTCTCATCTCTCAAATTTTGATAGCCAATGGTGTTAAGCCTGAGAAAGGTGAAGATAAGGTTGATAAGTTTGATTTGTTTAAAGAGACCAAAACCCTCCTAGATCCTAAGCAAAGTTTTGTTGATCTCCCTTTGGGTACTGTCCCTGAAATTTCTATGCCAGATGTGGACACAACTGAACCCACATATGAAGATCCTTTTGCTGCTCAAATGAAGGACTTGGATGCTGAGATAGCAGCTGCTGAATCTCATACCTCTGCATTATCTGATCAACTTCAAGCCTCCATTGCTCATGCCAACAATCTTAAAGCTCTTAATGATAGACTCCTCTAATGGCATGCTAACCTTTCTGCTCAAAAAGGGGGAGATAATCCTGCACCTACTGCTGCTGGAAACAAAGTTTGGGATGCTGCTGTTGCTGCTGCTGGTTGGAGGAATTGGGAACTTTAATTTAGGGGGAAATTTTTTTTTGTTGCTTTTGCTCTGATGGTTTTAAGAGACAATTTTAATTTCTGTTTTAAATTTTAGTTTTTAAAACAATGGGTTGTAATAACTTTAATTAGGTTGCTGCTGAATGGTTTTTACTTTTGCTTTTAATGAACTGCTGCTACTGCTGCTGTTTGCTCTAACATGGTTTATGCAGTTTTATGTGTGGATGTGTAAACACATCTGCACACACATCCATTCAGGGGGAGTTGTGCTTATATCTGAATTTTGTGGTCACAAAATGTGATTATTATAAATCTTTGGTTTTGACCAGAAAGTCCAAAATAGGGGGAGATTGAAAGCGTGAGCTTTTTAGGGAACATATTCTTGTTTCCTTATTTCAAAAGACTTCTATTACGGTAAGAAGATTTTGGAACTTTCATGGAAGATTTATTATTGTCCTACTTTGACTGGGACTTTGTAAATAAAGTAAATATCTTTTATTTATGTACATAGTTTTATATTAGGACTAACCTACTAATATTCTATTTCTTTGTGAGTGTGTTTATGTTTTCTTCTAGAAAAAGAGATCTCACAAAGGAAGATGTTGATCACGTGAAGATCTTCTCCATGGTGCTTATAAATACAAGGCATTCAGCACAAGAGAAGCTACGGAAATTCTGAGAGAAAATTACATATTCTTCACAGTTTTCGACATTGTTGATTTTAGGTTGTGAGTGTAGGTTGTGCCTTACATCCGTAACTCGCATCTAGTTTTTCATAGAGTTCTTAGTTTTACTTCTGGCTAGAATAGGACCTACTTGGGAAAGGGGTATTGTTCTTGTCGTAGAAGGTGATTAGAACTCATTTAGTATTTTAGTATTTTAGTTTTTCACTTATTTGTTTTTGTAAGCATCAAAAGTTTTTATAGTGAAAAGTTTTTGGGCGTAAGCCTAGTTTGCTGATCTCATAGATCAGTAAGCGTAAATAATTCTTGAGTTATTACTTTTAATTTATTTTATTCCGCTGCATTATCTGTGGATGTGTGGACTGTTGTGAGACACATCTGTACTCACATCCATTGTCTGTTGGGTGATTAAAGTTTCCTAGCTACACGAAACTTTCAGTTATATAGTTTGCACTCTTTTGATGCTTCAACTCTTGGCATTTTTTTATTCTTATAAGGCATTTTGTTTCCTTTGTAAGTGTTATCGTAAGTGGTTCGGTTTAAACCGCAGTTTGAGACCAAATTGAACCAAGCTAAACGGTTTGTTTTGATTTTCAAGCATGAATGGTTCAGTTCAATCTTAAAAATTAGCAAATCATATATTTCAGTTTGGTTTATGGTCTGATCCTCTCAGACCAAACCAACATGAACTCAAGTCAACCAAATTGCGGTTTGAGCCCGCGAGACCGAACCAAACCAAACTGCGATTTGAGACCATCGAACCGAACTGACAAACAAAACCACCAGACCAAACCACTATACTAAACCAATATACTGCACATATTAACTATATATTTGTATATTGATTAATATTTACCGTTAGATCAATAAATAACATATATTACATTGACTAATATCTCGTTTTGTATCTTATTCAATATTAATTTCATCTGTTATATTCATTATGACACATAACTAACCAAGATTTCTTCACGGTCAACACTGTATAGTGTATTTTCTTCCTTTGACCTCTCTCTCTCTCTCTCTCTTCCTCTAATCTCTCTCTTTCTCCAACTCTTTTTTCAACACCCGCTTCTCTTGCTTTTCCTCCATGATCACATTAAATTTCAAACAAATCTGATAATGTGTTGTGGTCTAAATCATGATTTGAGTCGTAGACTAAACCATGGTCTGAAGCACGATTTGGATTGCGGTCTGACCCGTGGTTTGAATAGCTGTTTGATTCGGTTTGGTTTGAATTTTTTTATGATTCGGTTCAGTCTGGAATTTTCTCAAACTGATGACTAGTGATTTGGTTCGTAAATTGTCTCAAACTGAACCAAACCGAACATTTACACCCATAATATCTCATATATAAATGTATCTCATCACCACCATGCTTTGCATCATATCTATTGGGGTGTAATCCAAAGTCTCACATCGACAATTAAGTAAAGAATTGTCAGGAATATAAGAGCACACATCCACTTTATTATTATTAGGCATTTTGGGAGATACCAAAAAAACAATTTCGTACGTGTTGGATCCAAAACGCATAATATCATACTAATGTGGAGAGTGGTGATGGAAATCGCGATTATGTGTGGGATTCCCTTTGCATGACATTGTGAATGAAGTCTTTCACTCGAAAGTCATCCTGATGGTGTGATTAGCCAGTGTGTCCCGCAGGTGAATAACGACAGTTGGTTCGCGTGATTGGGCCAGAGGAGACATTAGCGGTGTGGCCCTTGGTTTAAGTGGAGGATTGTTGGAATGCAACCCAAAGTCCTACATCGACAATTAAGCAAAGAATTGCAAGATATATAAGATCACCCATCCACTTCATTAGTGTGAGGTCTTTTGATAAATATCCAAAAACGAATCCATACGAACTTGACCCAAATCAAACAATATCATACTAACGTGCAGAACGGTGGTGATCGCAGTCATAACAAAATCAACATAATTTATGTAAGAATACAATCATATGTTTGATTTTGTTTCTTGGATCATGACGTTAAAGATGTACAATGTCTTAATTTTAAAAGAATATTATACAAGAACTGAGATTGTGCATCAAAAGTTAATAACGGTCGTTGGTTATGTCATATCAAGTTCGACTGAAATGTCGGTACCATCCAATATGAAGATTTTTTTTATATAAGATGCAACCAATAAAAGAAAATTGTCTTTTATTAATAGTGGTAGAAATCGTAAGCAAATCCCTAACATTTGTAAAAGCTTTTGGTATGGTAACATTTGAATGAAGGGTATAACATTAGACGCTTTCTTTAGATGGTTTATCATACTTATTTGTTAGCATGTCAAAAAAATATGAAACACTGGTTTCCTTTTGATATTCAAGAAAATTGTTTGATAATCTCTATTATCATAAGACCACCATCGTCAAAACATTTAGAAAAAATGTATTTTGAAAATACACAATGACATTTTTATAAATAATTGAAACTTATTTTTATACACGCAATAGCACTTTTGTAAATAAACGAAACTTATTAAAACAAATCGACACTTATTAACTCTACGACTGCCACTCTTTGACATTAACGTTAACACACTTTACACTCTTTAAAGACTAATACTGCACTCTTTAACACCGATACTAACAATGTTTAACATATACACTGCCACTCTTTAATACTACTTTGACATTATTTAATATTATCCTTGGCGCTATATAACTCTACCAGTGGAGCTCTTCAACACACACGCTAGCACTCTTTAACATTTTAACTTACATATTAACACTCTTTAACACACAGACCGACACAATGTAAAACACAATGGTACTAATTAACAATGGTTAAAAGTCAAATTGGATGTTTGAAATTGTCGGCATGAACGTTTATAATCAATTATCATTTTGTAACATTACCACTGAACTTTAAAGGGGATGCGTGTGTGTTAAAAAATGTCGCTGAGCATTAGAAAAAACTGATTTTACTGAGAAAGCAACTCAACCACCATGATATGTATTTATAAGAATCTAAATTATATACCTAATGGGCCTTGGCCAGTGGTATCATGGTGGCTTTCCGAAGGGGAGGTCACCGGTTCGATTCCCCCCAAGGGGAATCTTTGTGGTTTAATTCCTATCTTGGGTTTCAGGGTCCTTAGGAGTCCCCCGGGGCACATCCGTGCAGTTAAGGAAGCAGCACTGCTGGGCTTGCAACCTCAGTGTGGGGAGTTCAAATCTTGGCAGGAGCACTGGAGCAGCCATTTGGTGTTGTGAAAGTGATGTAATTGCCTCGGCAGGAGCAGCTGGAGCAGCCATTTGGTGTTGTAAGAGTGTAAATGCCTTGTAGGAGGGCTCCCTTGGGGCCAGGAGTATAAGGGGTGCTGCCACCCTGGCTGCATAGGGCATATCCCGCGATTTACCTCCGCCAGCATACTGAGGGGCCGATAACTGGTGGTTCAGGATTGATCCGGCGAAGCTAGGGAACCTGGGTAATCAAAAAAAAAAAAGAATCTAAATTATATTATCTTTTTACCTACTTGCTTCGTTTCACTTCACTTGATACAATTCATTTTGGTCTGTCTCACTTCACATTATGTTATCCAAAATGGAAATTTTTTATACTCGCAACACCAATCAAATTACTGTTTTCCACTTATTCTCTCTCATGATTTACATTTTCTACACATAACACTTCCTTTCAATATTCCCTCTCATACTTTTTCTCAAGGTTCTAAAAAGCGCTAGGCGGATGCTAGGCGGCGGAGCCGGGCCTAGCACCTAGGCGGGGACTAGTCGGGATTAGTCGGAACCTAGGCGGGGCTTAGAACTAGGCGTTGAAGAGGGTCCTAGTGCCTAGGCGGGGCCTAGACGCCCTTAGGCGGGGTCTTTTAGAACACTGCTTTTCCTTAATTATTGTGTCCATGAGTTGATATCAAGTGAAGCAAGTTGAACAAATATAATATAAGACAGTTCCACCTCTTTGGTGATTAATTTAATTAAAAATTGATTATGGATTTAGAAAACCTAATTGTTAATGCTTTTATAACTCGTTAATGATACACCAATAAGAAAGTACAATATAAGTTTCAGATTTAAATTAGGATAAATAAAATTAGTATACTTATTATTCATTCAAAGTACAATTAAATTTATCTCTAAAAAAGTGAAACTATTTTTATGGTGAGAGTGAGTAAAATACTAAAATATTTCATACAACTACAATTTCACAATAATTAACATAACTATTAGTTCCCGAATGAGTGGTCCAGTAGTAAAGCCAGACCTCAAGTAAAGCCAGACCTCAATCTCAGTGAGTGTCAAAGTTCGATTTTTCTCCTCGCTTTCTGGCGTGAGACATTGTAAAAATAACAAAAAAACATAACCATTAAAATAACATTTTTTATGAGTTTTTTTTTTAACAAACTGCCGTGCGTACTATCAATTTATTGCATTTTTTATCTTTTACTGTCAAATTCTCAATGTCACATCAAAACTCTTAATGTCACATGCATACTTTTGTTTACTATCATTTTGACCAGATTTTTTAACTGGAGTTAAAAACTTAACGAACTTGTCTATGTTGGCGTCCAATTGACATTTTTCTCCATTTTGAGATGTTAAATGACCATTTTACCCCTTTCCTCTCCATTCTCCCATTTAACTTAAACAAAGCCCTAAACGTTCAACCACTACCGTTGCCTCCATTAACACCACCACCATTAACACCCACCACCATTCGTAATTTCAAAATGTATATATCTATCTATTCATCTTCAACCTATTGCATAACCACCCACCACCACTAATCTCCAACACCCAAAACCACACCACCATGTCCCCACCACCCTCTAGCCATCGCCACCGCCACCATCTCACCACTATAACCACCATTTAGAAAAATGAAAGAAATGGAGGGTTGTTAATGGCATATGATTCAAGATAAAAAAATTAATATTTTTTCAATATGTTGTTGTGGCCTCCATAGGATCGTATTGGTCGTAGGAGTATGCCGGAATAGAGAGGAAATGTTTAAAGGACGATTAACAAATAATAAACCCAGACGAGTTTTTCAACCTGTTGATGGCGAAAATAATATTTGAAATGGTGGGGGAGGATAGGAAGGGGTGGTGAGGGTGGAGGTGAGTAGTGGAAGTGGGAGGGTTGTATGGATTAAGGCAATAGAAGGTGAGAGAAGAGGGAGGGATGGGGTGTGTGGGGGGGGTGATATGGTAGTGGAAGGACGGGAAGGATGGTGGTAATTGTTAGATTTACAACTTAAAAATGATCGAACAAGAGGCTAAAATATGAAGGAGAAATTTTACTATGAAATTTGAATATTCGACACACTTTGATCCTATAATGACATGCTATTTATTTATAGGATTACAAGTAATAGAAGACAATGAACATGAACTAGAAAATCAAAAGACAATGCTTATCTAGACTCTTGGTATTAAAACAATGTACCAAGATATACCATGAAACAAAAACTCATTCTAGAATAATCTTGGATAATCTGGATTAACTTTAACATCCTCCCTTAATCCAGATTAGTCATTCCCATCATACGCTTCAGCTTGATAAAAGCTTCGAACTTCAACGGCTTTAATAAAATGTCTGCAACTTGATCTTCAGACTTGCAGTACACCAATCTAATCTCATTTTTCGCAACTTGATCTCGAAGGAAATGAAAACGAGTGTTTATATGCTTGATCCTCCCATGCATCACAGGATTCGCCAAATCAATCGCAAAAATGTTGTCAACAAAAATTTATGTCGGTCCTTCAACTCGAACATGAATCTATTTCAACAAATTCCTTAACCACACTGCTTGACATGCACTCGACGATGCTGCTACGTACTCTACTTCACATGTTTAAAATGCCACAATTGACTGCTTCTTTGAGGACCAAGATAAAGCAGTTGAACCAAAATTGAACACATAACCCGAAGTGCTCTTGCGATCACCGGGATCTCCACACCAATCACTATCTGAATATCCGACCAAATCACCATTGTTGGATTAAGAGTAGAACACACCATGACTATAGGTTCCTTTCAGATAACGCAAGATCCTCTTTTCTACTTGTAGATGAGACTAACGAGGGGACTCCATATACTTGCTAATTAAACCAACTCCATAGGCAATGTCTGGTCTCCTACAAGTAAGATATCTCAAGCTCCCAACAATTTGCTTGAAATATGTCGCATCAACCTTTGTATCATCACCATCTTTAGACAACTTTTTTTTCCACTACTCACACACACACACACATGTACGCACAGAAGCGCCTAGTACCAACTTCCACAGGAATCCTTACACGATTGCAATCAAACATTCTAGACTTTTTCAAAATCTCTATAACATATCTCTTTTGACAAATAAAAATTCCATCTTTACCTTGAGCTACTTCAATGCCAAGAAAGTATGACATTAAGCTAAGATCTGTCATCTCGAACTCTCGCATAATTGACTCCTTGAATTCTTTAATCATCTTACTATTGTTGCTCGTAAACACCAAGTCATCAACATAAAGGCAAAGCAATAACATATCACCAGAATTATTTGTCTTCACATACAAGGCATGCTCGGAAGGACACTTCTCAAAGCCATTCTCAATGAAGAAAGAATCAATGTGCTTGTTCCAAGCTCTCGGTGCTTGTTTCAAACCATACAAAGCTTTCTTCAACTTATACACCTTACCTTCGCTTCATGTCTTCACAAATCCAAGTGGTTGCTTCACAATAACTTCTTCTTCGAGAGGCCCATTTAAGAAAGCGGATTTCACATCCATTTGATGAATGTCCCATTGATTTTGTGCCGCCAAAGCAATAATCAATCTCACTGTCTCAATCCTTGCAACAGGAGAGAATACCTCTTGATAATCATAGCCGGGACTTTGCTCGTATCCCTTTGCAACAAGTCTCGCCTTGTGCCTTACAGTCTCACCATTTGCTTTTATCTTTGTCTTGAAAACCCATTTCACATCAATAGGCTTCTTTCCTTGTGGAATATCAACGAGTTCCCACGTTTTGTTTTTCTCAATAGCCCTTATCTCTTCCTCCATTGCTTGAATCCACTTTGGATCTTTAGCAGCTTCCTCAAACTTAACTGGTTCACTATCTGTAAACATGGAAAAATGTACCAAATTTCCATCATCATCAATAACATGATCTGGAGTTATCTCAAAAACTTCCAATCGAGTTGATGGATGCCTATTCCTTCTTGATCTTTCAGCTACCAAAGAGGGTTTAGGCGTTGGAACTTGAGCAATTGGAGAAACTGGTACCACTACCTTTTCTTCTCTGACTACAACTGGGGTTTGTTAAGGTTCCTCATCCTCAAGAAGATCAATGGAAGTACATCTAGAATCATCTTTAGCATCTACTTCCTAATTCCAAGCTTCATCTTCAGCAAAAAACACATCTCTGCTCACGACCACCTTTTTCGTGATTGGGTTAAACAACTTGTATCCACCACCCTTGTAGTCAACAAAGACAATCTTCTCACCTCTATCACCAAGCTTCCTTATTTTCTCGGCTGGAACGTGAGCATATGCAATACTACCAAACACCTTGAGATGCTCCACACTTGTCTTGAAACTAATCCATGCTTCTTCAGGAGTAACATCGTTAACACTTCTTGTTGGACATCTATTCAACAAATAAACTGCACATGAGAAAGCTTCTGCCCAAAATGAATTTGGCATCCTCTTAGCTTTTAACATGCTCCTTGTCATATCCAAGATGGTTCAGTTCTTCCTCTTAGCAATACCATTATGTTGTGGTGTGTAGGGAAATGTCACTTCATGCTCTATTCCCATCACTTTGCAATACTCACCAAATGCATTAGAAGTATACTCACCACCACCATCAGTCCGTAACACTTGAAGAGAACATTCACTTTGCTTTTCAACAAGAGATTTGAACTCTCTAAAACAAGCAAATACTTCAGTCTTTATTTGAAGAAAATGAACCCAAAATTTTCTTGTGAAATCATCAATAAAAGTAAGAAAGTATCGATTGTTTCCATTTGACAAAACATTCAGTGGGCCACACACATCAGAGTGAACGAGTTTAAGAGGTCTCCTTGTTCTCCATGTTCTTCCAACTACAAATGGAGCTCTATGTTGCTTTCCAACAATGCAACCCTCACATGATTGTTCAGGATGATTAATGGTTGGCAAACCTTTAACCATCTCCTTTTGAGCCAATAAATTCAAGCTACGAAAATTTAAATGTCCAAAACGTAGATGCCATAACCAAGAATCATATTTCACAATTTCATTAAAGCAATGATATGAACCACACTCAATATCAACTCGAAACATTATATTTTTTGAAAGAGGGGACTTTAGAATGAGTGTACCTTGTCTATCAAATTTGGTGAGTTGGTTGTCATGTAGCCGCATATCATACCCTTTCTCCAAAAGTTTCCCCAAGCTCAACAAATTTATCTTCATATCAGGAACATAGAACAGATCCGAGATATATTTATGATCTCCATTCTTCAATTTATAAGAACTCTTCCTTTTCCCATCACCGGTATTGTGCTATCATCCGTAAACTTGACTTTAGACCTTACCGATTCATCAATATCAACAAACAACTCCTTATTTCCGCACATGTGATTTGTGCACCATGTGTCTAGGAACCAAGTATAGTACCCGGGATCTTCAGCCGCCGCCGTAACCATCAAATGAACTTGATCATCGTCATTTCTTCCTTCTTTTGCAACTCAAACTTCTTCTCCATCTCCAAAATTCTCTCTATATCTACACTTATTTGCATAATGACCATATTCATTGCATTCATAACATTTGACTTGTCATACCTTCCTCGACCACGTCCTCTTCTTTTACCTCGACCACGTCCTCCGTAGTCAAATGAATTATTTTGGTTTCCATTTGTACAGCCACGACCAAAATTTTATCCCCGGTCTCCTCCTCGGTTGTTGTTGTAATCACCTCGACCTCGACCATAATGACCACATCCTCTTCCTCGATCTTGTCCTCATCCTCGTCCTCGTCCACGAGAACCACCACCGTATTGGTAACCTTGAGTATTTCAACCTTGTCCACCTTTATTTGGGGAGTGGACATGAGACGCTTGTAATGCTTGCTCAGTCGGCTTCTCATTTGACTTCTCTTTCATCCGTTGCTCGTGCCCTTGCAATGATCCTAACAACTCATCAATTTTCATCACAGAGAGATCTTTAAACTCTTCAATCGCTGTCACTACATGCTCAAATCAAGGTGTGAGTGTTCTCAAAATTTTCTCCATAATTGCCAAATCTTCAACCTTTTCTCCATATGACTTCATTTCAATTGTTAAAGCAAGAATTCTACTAACATAATCTGAAATACTTTTTGAAGACTCCATACCAAGAAGCTCATACCTTCATCTCAATGTTTGGAGTTTTACCTTTTTCACCTTGTCAACTTCCTTGAACGAATTCTCCAAAATATCCCATGCTTGCTTTGACGTAGTTGCTTTCGTAATCTTGTCAAACACCACATCATTAACTCCTTGATGGATGTAATATAACACCTTCTTGTCTTTCTTGTAAGCACGTTGATATGCTTGTCTTTGCACATCATTCGCGTTCTCTCCAAGCTCTCCTATGCCATCCTCCACGACTTCAAGCAACTCTTGATAGTCAAATAAAACCATCATTTGAATACGCCAACGAGTATAATATTTTCCATCCAAGATAGGAATTTGGGGTTGACTTCCACCACCATTCGTACCACCATTACCGCCATTTGTACCACCGTTCATGGCTGCCCTTGTGGGCTCTGATACCACTGTTAGATTTACAACTTATAAAGGATGGAACAAAATGCTAAAATATGGAGGATAAATTTTACTATGAAATCTGAATATTCGACACACTTTGATTCTATAATGACATGACTATTTATAGGCTTACAAGTAATAGAACACAATGGACATGAACTAGAAAATCAAAAGACAATGCTTATCTAGACTCTTGGTATTAAAACAATGTACCAAGATATATCATGAACCAAAAACTCATTCTAGAATAATCTAGTATAATCTGGATTAACTTCAACAGTAATAACTGATGAAGGTTGCTGGAATGAGAGTGAAGAAGGTTACTTGTAGTGGGTTGGAATATGTAGTTTATTTTTTCTTTTCCTTTTTTCTTTTTTTTTTTCTTTCTTTTATGCTAATTAAAATATTTTGCTTTTTATTCAATTTATTTTTCTCTTTTCCATTTTTATTTTTATTTTTATTTTTGTTTTTATTTTTTAATGTGTTACTTTATTAGTAACTATTATATTTTTTGATATAGTATAATAAGTAAATTGATAGGTTATTATAGTATATTTTTTAATTTATTATATTAATGATTCAAAATTAAAAAATTAATGTTTTCTAATGATATTTTTTAATTATATATTTTCTTTATTTTTTAATTTTAATGATAATAACTTTATTTTGAAATTTATGCTAAACATTTGAGAAAGAAGGGAGAATGAAGAAGAAAGGGGTAAAATGATCATTTAACATTTTCAATTGGAGAAAAAATTGTCAACTGGATGCCAAAATAAACAAGTCAGTTATGTTTTTAACACTGGTTAAAAAACTTACTCAAATTGTTAATAAACAAAAGTACGCATATTTCTCTTTATAGATGAAGACGTTTAGTAAGGGGGCGGAGCTTGAAGAGCAAAGCGAGCTGCACTAGCCTATTACGTTTTTCATATAACATTGGGAGTTTTAACGGTTTGAACGAGATAGAAAATGCAATAAGTTGATAGTAAGAGGGCGTTTATTAAATTTTTTTTTTTTTTTTGTTTGTATAGCTTCTTATAGAGGGAGCAATAAAAAGAGTGGCAATAAAATAATTTTTCATAATCCCCAAATGCGTTGCCCCCTCCACAAAACCCTAACTCGCTTCCTTTCCCTCCATTCACTCGCTCTCAACTCGGTTCGAACCATGAGCGCTGGGTCAACTCAGCGCATGTTCCAGCTCAAGCTCGACCCACTCACCGGCAACTCGGAATGGGTCGTCATCGAAGAAGACGATGCGCCGGAAAATTCTTTCAAACCCTTATTGGCCAACACTTCTTACCTCGATATGCTCAACGACACTCCCAGGAACAGAGCTTATCGCAGAGCAATCGAGAAGACTTTGACGAAGCCTTGCCATGTTCTTGATATTGGGTAACTAATTCTGTTCTGTATTTTCTTTATCGAAAATCAATTTGAATCGAGATTGAGCTTGAGCTTGTACATTTATTCCTAAATGAATGTTCAATTTGATCATATAAAGATGGCTACTCAATTTAGGAAGGATGTAGTATGATTAAAGAGTGTGGTATAGTGTTAGGATATTATTTGAGGCGCTTTACAATAGTTGTCGCTGAAGATTAATACTTGGAGAGAAGTACACTTAAATGGATATAGTTAGCATAACATTCATGAAATTCTTGTTATGAGCTGCTCATCGGCGAAAGTGAGTATTATGTACTCCCTCTGTCCCTAAATGAATGTCTATTTTTTGTTTTCAAATTTGCTTTTGATCAAGAACAAATTTGAAACTTTTTTCGACATTCAATTAGGGACGGAGGGAGTAGTTAATTTGTACACTAACGATTCATTTCCATTATGCGGTAAACATCTTTTATTTATTCAATACTTCAAAAGAATTCTGTTCTTATACGCTTCAGATGCAACTGAAATGATGGTTAAGCATATGATTATAGTGATAATTTTGTAGTGCTGGAACTGGATTGCTATCTATGATGGCTGCGAGGGCAATGGATGGTGTTTCTTCAGAAAGTTCTAGTTCAAAGGGGACAGTCACGGCGTGTGAATCATACCTTCCAATGGTCAAGTTGATGCGGAAGGTTCTTCGTGCAAATGGTATGGAAAGGAAAGTACGCATTATAAACAAGAGGTCTGATGAGCTAGAAGTTGGCGTAGATATCACTTCACGTGCGGATTTTCTTGTGAGTTAATTTTTTTCACTTGCAGTCTTGCAATGAACTTTTTTTTGCCCCCAACTCTTTCAGTTGGAGGAATATTTTGAGCTATGAAGAGGTGCCATAACATAGATATAGGATGAACTTACTGTTTACAGGACATAATATATGAATAGGAATAATCAAATGAAGTGCATTTCATAGTGGAACTTATACTTTATAGGAAGAAGAGGACGGGTAGTTAATTCATAGTAATTGGATATAAATCTACAGCTACTATTCCGTGCTTGTATCTTTTCCACAAGTGAAGGACAGAGGACGGGTATTGTGGGCTAGTGCCAAATTTAAAATACATGACAACAAAAGGTGGCAGACTGCTGATATTCTTACTGATGTGATTCCACAATGTGCTGCAAGATGCCGAGCTAGATGTAATTTTCTTTTATTTTTCCTCTGAAAAAGTTGTTTTAATAGAAACCTATAACTGACACTGCTCGATAAATTGCTTTCATGTCGCCTCAGTTTTTGTGCATATGTCTGTTCTTCGCATGGATGTGTGAACACATGTGGTTGAGCTTCTTGGCAAGATGATTCAAAGTTCTACTTGGCAAGATGATTCTTTGGTCCGTGAACGGAAAAGATTATACCCTCCGTCCCAAAATGAGTATCCATTTGGAATTTAAGGGTCATTTTGAAAAGGTTGATTTTTAATAGAAAAAAATTCATAAACATTCCTGCTTTTCACTTTCAAAATTATAGTTTTGCAAAAATATAATGGACTATGAATTTTTTTTGAAAAGAAATCATTTAGGACAAAGTTATTTGAAGGTAAAGTTTCAAAAGGTCATTCATTTTGGGACAAAAAAGGACATTCAATTTGGGACAGAGGGAGTAAGTTGTCTATAATTTCTGGATAATTGAACAAATGCGTGTAGTTGATCTGCCATAAAATTTCACTACCTGTTCAACTTTTAAAGGCTTGCTATTTCTTACCATTGAAGGCCCCTCCCCATTCAGTCAGTTTTTCTTTGCACGAGTTTCGTGAAAAGATATTGTGTTAATCTGTAGCATTTAGCATAGGCTTTACAATGCATTTGGTGTTCCTGAAGTTTTAATTTCCATCATACAAAAATAAAATTGTAACTGCAGGTCAGTGAAATACTAGACTCCGAGTTATTGGGTGAAGGCCTAATTCCAACTCTACAGCATGCACATGACAATCTGTTGGTGGAAACTCCTCAAACAGTCCCTTACCGAGCAACTGTTTATGGTCAGGTGGTTGGTCAAATAAACTACATCCCTTAAATATTTCTGTAAATTGTACTTGCCCTGTCACCCTTTTAATTTCTCCACATTACTGAAATGAATGCATCTTCCGCCCTTCAAAATAATTAGGCATTCTTGTCTTTACGTTTTCTTTCTTTTGGCATTATTTGCTTTTTATTGCCATTGACCTGTTGAAATATGTTAGCTTGGGAATTTGGCTAAGGAAAATATGTGCATCGTGTTCAGCTCTTGTCTCAGCCTTTTCTGGAAGATGCATCAACGTGTCTAGAAGAAAGACATTTGTATGCAACAAATCAATAGGCAATCTGAAACCAGTGGCAGTATATGAACTGTAGCGGAAATCCAGTCCACACAGTTAAAAAGTACATGTTTTTATTCATTGACCCAAGCACTAATAATTTATAGTTCATCTCATCAGCTGGTTGAAAGTACGTATTTGTGGAAGCTGCATGATTTACATAATAATGAAGCAAAAGTGTCCGACGACATTCGCCTTGTTCCAAAGGGAATGGAGACAATTTTAGGTGTCAAACCACAACAGTTTACCTTGCATTGTGATGTTTTGAGCGAAAATATAAAACTGGTATTCCCCAATTTACTTTTTCACATAGTTTTTCTGTGATTTTTTGTTTTTTGTTTTTTCTCTACTGAGTTTAATATCCATCCAGCTGTCCGAGCCTTTCAAAGTTTTTGAATTTGACTTTTGGAAACGGCCAGATACTTGTGGCAGAACTGAGCTACAGATAAAGGCAACTAATGCTGGTAATGTTCATGCTGTTATCTCATGGTAAATACTTGGGGTGCGATTATGTTTAATTTCTGTTCGAAAATTTTCTAGGGATGCTTATCCCACTAACTTTTTTTTTTTCTTTTTTCTTTCAGGTGGATACTTCAGCTTGATAGTGAAGGGGAGATCTTTTATTCCACTGCACCAAAATGGATTGGTCAACCCCTTGAGATGAATGAGTTACAGCCATCTTTCCCTTGTGAGTGCAATCATCCTTTTCTATTTATGTGAAAATCATGTGCAATGAGAATAGAAAGGAGTAATCAAATTGAATTACAAGTGGATGCTTTTTGGGATCTTTGGCCTTGCCCCCTTAGTGGGGACTCCAAAAAATGATGACATTTTTTTAGTGTTAAATGCCTTAAGGAAACTTAAGGAAAAGGGATCTTGAATGATGTGAGTTAGTCTATTTGACCCTTTGGCCATATAGTGTCCGGGAGCCACGTGAAAGGCCTTCCTTGAGGGGGATTTGCATTTTCTAGGAGTCATCAAACTTTTCAAGCAGAATTGGCTTGGCATAAAGTTTTATGCATGATATTTTGCGAGATAAACCATAATTTGGTTACTGTAGTAGGGCTGTTTTTGCAAGATTATTTGACTTCTAATTTTTTCTTATTTGGTCACTGTCAACATGCCACATAGGCTTTCTCAATCAGCGTACTTTATTTTTTGATTTTTTCATTGTCTTTCAACAAACAGAAAGCATTGGTCATTGCTACTCACGTGTATTAAATTTCAAATGAAGAAGGCTTATGTTATGTCATATTGACATGATCATTTGGCTAAATTGGGATTTGACACAGTGACGGACCCCGGATTTTTTTTGAAGGTGGGGGGGGGCAAAATTATTTTTATTAGTAAAAGGGGGCAAAAAAAAGTTGGTGCATTTTTTTCTTCACACTACAGGGGGGGGGGAGTTTTAATAAATTGCATTAATAGCCCTAAATTTTAAAAATATTTGCACTGGTAAAAAGTTAAAATCAAGGGGGGGGGGGCTTGCCCCCTTTAGCATGTGTGTTGCCCCCTTTAGCATGTGTGTAGGTCCGCCCCTGATTTGACATGCTCATGTCATATTTGTGCTTGGTTGGCAATAACTGAGAAAAACATATGGAAAAAGATTGAAATTTTGTACACAAAAAGTGAGTTGGGCTAAGTTTTTATATGCTGGTTTAACAAAAAACAGTAGTACTTAGTTTAGTACATAAATTTTCAAAATCTATTAGATAAGGTCATTCTTTCACTCTATTTGTTATTTATCCTTAATTTCTTTTTTAAATTTTCTTGTTAGATAAAATTATGTTTTTTATTTGATTTAGTTAATTCTTTTTCTTAGTATTTTTTTTTTCTTCCAATTTTCCTCTAAAGCCTTGTAATCACCTTCAAGGCCACCGCACCACCACGTCACAACTCACAACCATACTGCACCCAGAACCATTGCACCTTCACCACAGTTCAAAATCAACACCACAATTGTGGCACCACCTTGCAGCATACCACTGCACCACAAACACCTTCACTATTTACCGCTAACTAACAACACCACTACAATTTTAACTATATCAATGCATAACCAAGATATGAAGGGAAATCCAAAAAAAAAAAAAAAAAAAAAGACTTGAAAAGTAGCTCTAAAAATGTTATTTTCTTGTTTTACCTCTCTATCCTTAGTGATGTGTACTGGATCCTTAGATATGTATAATGGATCTGAAAAATATAATCTAAAAAGAGAGGAAAACACCCCCTTGTCTCTAAATCTATCAAATTTGAGAATCAATGGATGTTTGGGTGTGAAATGAATTGAGATAAAGTGATTGACGAATACACCCAAAATAGGGGAGAGGAAGAAGTCCGGGGCACGAGAATGGCAACGACCACAGCCGTGAGTGAGAGACGTGAAGAAGGCAATGTCACCTACAACAACAGGACTCAATATGAAAAAGAGGCAATGGGACGGAGAGATTATTATCTCATTTATTTACTGTGAGGCACTCCTAGTAGAAGATTTCCACCAAGGAATAAGTTGTTTTGCGGAACAATAGCAACTTGAGAATGGTTAGTTTCAAAAAGATAGAGCGTGAGAAACACAAAGCAACCAGTGAGTGAGTTCTGTTGGTATTCGCTTCTCTCTTCTAATAGGGTGGTTAGGGGTCCCATTATGGACATTATGAAGAAACTATTATCTTGTTGAAGATATCTCCTTTAGCCTATTCATAGTCCCCTATTTCTGTAGTGTATTTCAAGGCATAATTGTGTATAATCAAGGCAAGGTTCCATGTTCTCTTCATCCACCTTTAATAGTTGCAGTAAAAACCCAATTTGTTAAAAAGATCACGAGTCTTATTGATTACTGAGTTAGGCTAGGGTCATTTGTAGCCTCTTTTGTAACTTCTTTCTCATAAGAAAGTAACTTTTACTTGAACACCATATATATATATATATATATATATATATATATATATATATATATATACTCCTCCGTCCTGCTTAAAAGGCAAAAAATGGAGAGGGAACGCAAATTAAGGAAAGTGATGTAGGAAAGAGAAAAAGTTTAAATGTTGTGAGTATGAAAAATTAAATAGGAGAGAGAATGAGTGGGAGGTGATGTAAGAAAGAGAATGTTGTGAGTGTAAAAGTAAAGTAGGAGAGAGAATGAGTGGAGAGAATAGTGATTTAAGGTTTCCTTTTTGGGAAAGTGTCTTTTTAAATAGGACGCCCAAAAAGGAAATTTGTGGCTTTTAGGCTGGGACGGAGGGAGTATATATTACTCCTTTTTTTTTTTACTTTTTATATCTTGGTGTTTGATGCTTCTGTAGCTGCTGAGGTTTGGTGTGACCACTGGAAACAATCTGTGTGGTTCAGCAGAGGGGAAGGCTTGCCAGTACACAAGGATGAGGGTGTATATTTGGACGCTATTCATACTAGTACGAGCATATTGTATGAATTCAAGGCTCAAACACACAGCTCAGAGGTTGGCCAGCGTGAATCCTGCTCTCAAGATTGTCAGATCACTCTTGCACCTGAAAGAATTGCAATCTATGGGGATAATAATTGGAGAGATCCCTTGTTGATAGCCATAAAAAATGCTGTAATCTCTCTCTCTCTCTGTGTGTGTTCATGTGCCTGGCCCACCTGTATCTGACTGCTATCCGCAACAAATAAAATGTGCTAATTTATATTCTTTCTCTGGCAGCTGCAACGTAAAGTATCTCCTTTGTGCCTAGTAGCAGATGATAGTGTTTTCTTGGCAATTGCCGTTGCCCATCTCTCAAAGACATCAGAAGTAATATCCTTATTTCCGGGATTGCGAGAGAAAGGTTTTCAATATCTACAAGCTGTAGCTGCTGAGAACGGCTTCACAATGGACCGAGTTGAAGTATTAAAGAAGAGGATACCACAATTGACTATTCATGATATGCACCAAAAAAAGGTTCTTACCCTATCATATACTCCATATTTTATTATACATGCTATGCTCAATTTCGAAGCAAAATGTTGTGATTCTGATGTTTCTTGTGTGTTCTTGAACTAGTAATCAGTTTTTTTTTTTTTTTAAACGTAAAGTACGCCAACCTTTTTTCTTCCACTAATTATTTTGTATAATCACTGGGGGCGGTTATAGAGTACTTAGAGATTGTACACTCAATCACTGAAATTGTAATTATTGTGCAGGTTGACCTCTTGATCGGGGAGCCGTTCTATTATGGGAGCGAGGGCGGGCTTCCTTGGCAAAACCTGCGGTTCTGGTAAATAGCAGTGTAATCTATTTTTATTATTTGACGTGTTGAGCCAGAAATCGTAGTACTCCCTCCATCACGAAATGATCTTCCTACTTTTTTTTTTTTTATGTAAATTTAATTATCCTAATGAACACCTACAAATTGTTATTGATAGTACTATTTATAATGGTGCATCAATAGCAAGTTTTAAATTTTCATTAGAATTAGTAAAGTAACCTATATTTATTGCTCAAAGTAACTTCGTATTAATAACAAAAAAAAGTGGGAAGATCATTTTGGGATTGGGGGAGTATATTGGTAGCGAGAAAAGATGAATTCATCTCAAAATGACTTCATGTGGTCTCATATTTACATATGGCAGCTTGCATGTTACATATATTTTATGCATTCGAAAGTATCAGATACCTTTACCAACCTGATTTATAAATGGGTAAGAGAGGCATCTGCACGTACATGGTTGTATTTTGAAGCTTGATATTTTAATGTTATGTTTCTGCAAACACATTTTTTGGCTTGGGAATATGATGAATATGATGGAATAAAGCAAAAGACTCGCACTATTTTTTAGCTTGGGAATATGATGGAATAAAGCAAAATGGCTCACTAAACTGTATGTGTTTCTTTGTTTATGAACCAACGGTCAGTACATGCAATTTTCGATGCAATTTTTATCATGGGTCATCCGGAAACAGTCTCTCTGTGCTTTAATATAGGGACAATGCTGCGTACATCCGATCCCCTTACCCACCGTAGGTGGGAGACTTTGCGGCAATGGGGTAATGTTGTTGTTCTGCAAACACATTTAGTGCAAATAGGTTTACTTGCATTTATTTTTTATTTTTTGAAGTGAGAATTACAGTAGTTAAACCAGTAGTGACTGTGATTTGCACTTTTTAGTTTCTATAATACTTCCTCCATCCCGAAAAAATAATCCCATTTGGTTTTTAACGGTAAACAAAAGTGAACTTTGGCAAAATATTTATGTCAATCCAATTATTCCATTAAATTCTAATAATTGTTATGATAAATCATTAAGTGATATATCAATAAAAAAATTGTTATTTATAAATCATCAAGTGATTTATCAATAACAAATTTTAGAATTTCCCAAGGATGATTAGATAGACATTAATATTTGGTCAAACTTCACTTATGTTGGCCATCAAAAACCAAATGGGACTATCTTTTCAGGACTGAGGGAGTAAAATTTAACCTGTTTTCAGCAAGTATATCCGTATCTTCCGTAGGAACCTTGTTTTTTGTATTTCTCTTTGATGTTAATTTTTGATTTTGCTTGAAGGAAAGAGCGCACTATGCTAGACTCCATCCTCTCTGAAGACGTGCTGATAATGCCATGTAAAGGAATACTGAAGGCTTGTGCAATGCATCTCCCAGTAAGCTACTATGATAATTTAATTGTGATAAATTATGTTATTCTTCCAGTTTGAAATATTATTTGAGAATTGAAATGTTTAGGATCTTTGGAGAAGCCGTTGCTGCCTTAAAGACGTTGAAGGTTTTGACCACATGCTTGTTAACGACACACTAGGAGCATGTGGTGGTTTACCTGCATCACAAGAAAGTCCCTGTCTACCTTTCTTCATTTGGCAGTGTGGGGAGGTTAAGGTAACTGTTAAACACTCCCTCTATTGAGCATTCATAGCCTGCTTTAAAGATTGAGCTAATACTCCGTCTGTCCCAAAATAAGTGTCGCAGTTTTCTATAAGTGTCGTGTTTCTAAACAGTCAAATAGTTTTACTGCAATTTTACCATGGTACGAGCAGTGTACAAACAAATAAAGCACATACCTAAAAAGCATTGACAAGTTAGTTGCGACACTTATTATGGGATAATGGGAGTTGATTCTATGATACTTAGAATTTCACTAATTACATTTAACTTAATACTGAAAATCGTACTCCCTCTGTCCAAAAATGACCTACTTTTTTGTCTGTTACTACGAATGAACTTTGAGCAATAATTACAAGTTGCTATAATTATACTAATGTAAATCTAAAACTTGTAATTGCTACACCATCAACAATACTATCAATAACAAGTTTTACGTTTCTATTTAAATAATTAAATCAAACTAAAATAATTGCTCAAACTTCATTCGTAGCAATGGTAAAAAAGTGGGAAGATCATTTTGGGACGGAGGGAGAACTATTCATTAAAGGTTACTTTGAAGAGTAATCTTAATCCTTGAAATGTTTTGACTTTTAAATGTGGACATTTTTTTGTGGCATGGAGGGAGTATTTGGACAGAAAGGAAAAGATTCATTTGAGAAAGGCTAAATCTTCATCCTACCTGCCACTGCAATATTTTACCTATGGTTGATGCATACAGTATGTTCTTATTATTTCAGAAACTCAGTGACATATGTACCATAATGGAGTTTGATTTCCTCAAACCAATAAATCCATGCTCAAGAAAAGTCCAGGTCTGTTTGTCTTCTCCGAGAACACCCCCCTCCCCCTCACCACACACCCCCCCCCCCGGAACCACACACACACTGCACCCGACACCCTTCATTTGGTATAAAACGCTCAAAGAAAATACCCTACAGGTTGAATTTACAGAGACAGGAATATGCCATGGTTTTGCTCTTTGGATTGATTGGGTGATGGATTTGGAGAACTCTATCATCTTGTCAACAGGAACGGGTTAGAATTTATTTTGAAAATACCTATATGAAGCTTTATACGTTATCGTCTTTTTATCAATCCATAATACGGAGTACTCAGTTAAGTTTCGAGTTACGGAGCCTTTTCTTCTTCTTTTTGATGATTATCATAAATTTTTCTCAAAGCAATCACACAATATCCTTAATTTTTATCCCCAGAATAGAATCTGTAGATGAGCATTTACTGAGATATAGTACTGACAAGCCGTTTTGTTGTCAGATCAAAGGCATTGGAAGCAAGGCGTAAAGCTTTTGACCGAGCCTGTTGCAGTTGGAATTTCCGGAGCCGCTACAGGTGGATGTCGTTCTTCAACAGTTATCGAAGCATCCTTTGATCCATCGAGTGGTGATCTCGCCATTAAGCACACATTTCAATGATCTGAAGTTGATTGCATCTTGATATCTTTTTACTTCTTGTTATCCTTTCTGTGCTTCCATTGGAAGTGTGATGCAGGGAGCGGAAACGAATAAAATGATAAACACTATCAGTTCGTTGATTATCGCAACAATATCGAAAGAACCGTCTTCAATAACCTATCGGTTCAACGAATACTAGGACATTGACATCAAAAAGTGAAGAAACTGAGTACACGGCAAAAGGAGAAAATAATACTCGGTTTCATTGATTGATTATTGAATAGAATTACAAATATATATTACTTCTAATAAACCTAAAGACTAGGAAAAGATTACATTATATATACCAATGATAGGAGAAGATATATACTAGGAATAGAAGATGTGTATCATATCAAAAAGATATGCATGATCCGTGTATATGCATGGTTCTCGGGATATGCTCAACACTCCCCCTCAAGTTGGCGCATGTAAGTTTCGAATGCCCAACTTGCCAACAAGAAAACGAAAACGAGCTGAACCCAACACTTTGGTGAACAAATCGCCACTGATCTTCAGTAGGGATTTTACGTGGAGAAATATCACCAGAAATGACTCGTTCCCGAACAAAATAACAGTCCATTTCCACGTGCTTCGTACGTTCATGGAAAACTGGATTATTTGCAATATGTATTGCTGCTTGATTGTCACAATAAAGCGTAGTAGCAGAGGACTGTGGTGCTTCAATATCTTCCAGCAACCATCGAAGCCATAAGAGTTCACTAACAGTGGAGGCCATTGCCCTGTATTCTGCCTCGGCCGACGAACGAGAAACAACAGATTGTTTCTTAGTACGCCAAGAAATAGGTGCACCTCCAAGTGGACATGAAGTAACCCGTACATGACCGTCTAGTCATGGAACAACCCCCTGGCCAAGATCGCAATAGGCTTCCTGTAACCAAATTCCCATCCGAAGGCAAAATCCTCGCCTCCCGCAGATTTTAAGAAACCGAAGGATACGGAATGCCGCATTTAAGTGCCGCGACTTGGGAGCCGAGAGGAATTGACTCGTAACATTAACCGAGTACCGTATGTGGGCCCGGTCACGCCTAAGTAGAGAAGACGCCCAACAAGCCTACGAAACCGTGAAGCATCAACCAGCCGGAGATTCATCCGAGGTAACAAGATGCAAATTCGCTCCATAGGGAATTCCGGGCGTCTACCTTGCATCCCACTTTCCTCCAAGATGTCAAGAGTATATTTACGCTCGATCGAGCACCATCCCTTCTGATGATCTAGCAACTTCAATTCCGAGAAAATATTTCACTCGCCCAAGATCCTTGATGCCGAATTGATTGTCCAAGTAAATTTTGACTTCGCCGATCTTGGAGTCATCATCACGACCAACAAAACATCATCAACATAGATAAGGGCAGCCACGTACACTCCCCTTCGCCCGAAAATAAATAAGGAGCGGTCTCGCCTTCGATTGTTGAAAACCAACATTAAGTAATGCCTTAGTGAACTTGTGATACCAATTCCGAGAAGCTTGACGTAGCCCATAAAGTGACTTTTGTAACTTGCATACTCGGCGGTCTCCTTCCTTAAAAAAACCTTGGGGCATTTTCATGTAGACATCTTCATGCAAATCCCCATGCAAAAAGGCGTTGTTCACATCAAGTTGGTGAACAATCCATCCTTTCTTGATCGCCACGCCAATAAACTCCTCATGGTTACCAACTTTGCGACGGAGCAAATGTTTCGTGGTAGTCAATCCCTTCCACTGGGTGAATCCCTTTGCCACTAATCCGGCCTTGTATCGTTCCACATCTCCATTAGGCTTCAGATTTGATTTTGTAGACCCATTTGGAGTCTATGGCTTTCTTTCCCGGAGGTAAGGCTTCTAGTGTCCATGTCTCATTATTCTCAAGAGCAAGAATCTCCTTCTTCATCGCTTCCCTCCAATGATCATGTTTGTTGGGTCAAAATATATGTGGACTCAGAATTGCTTAATCCCAATCACTCAGCTAGTTAGAGACCCCTAATTTAATTAGATTTTATTTTTGGATCTCTTACTGATGCTCTCCCAGTTATTTTAGCATGTTCTCACAGATACTATCCCGCCGGTGGGATCTCGCCCGGTAATCGCCAGAGTTAACTCTTTTCAAAGAACATACTTCACAGATAGGTGACTTATGTTTGGATGACCTTTCGTTTGAAATAAAATCTCGGGCCACAACGGTCACATCTCTATCTCTTTCATCGTACTTGTTTGCTAAAAGTAGTTATATTTTTCCCGCCAACACCATTCCGCCTGAGATCGACACAAAGAGCCACTTTTAGCTCTACTTTGTCCTTGTCCGTTATACGCAGTAACCGGTTGGGACAAAGGGGTTTTTACCCGCCGTACAACAGCGTAAATGTCTTATTCAAATCTCCCGCATTAATTACAAAAGATATGGCATTAAATGATCCTCACCTACCAACCTCTTTCCGATTCTACCCTTCAACGGCATTCTTAGTTCTTCTCTCCCTTCTCCTCAAGTATATATAGAGAAGACTTTGCTGCATTAAAGAAGGTTGGTGATTGCATTGAAGAAGAGTGTGCTTGAAGCATTGATTGTGTTCAAGTCTTCAAATCCATAAAATCATTAGACTTTATTAGGGATATACACTCGTGCACTTCTCAATCAACCTTGTAAGCATTCTCCAACTAGACAATTATTGGAATGCATTGATTGAGATTCACACACACACCTGAGTGAGATAAGTCCAACTTGCCACCAAAAACACCCGGTCGCTTCTTCATTTAAAGATCCATCGCAGATCCTCGTATTCGCCCTTGTAATCGGCAAGGCGGCACTTGTAATAGACTAGGATAAACCGATAGTAAACTTTTCCCAAAATCCAAGATCCGACCAATCTTGGTAGAGGACGAGCAAAGATTCACGCCGCGAACCTCTCCAAATACTCGTGTCCTTGTCTTTACTTTATTTTTCATCTTGCCGCAGTTCACCTCACCAAATCGATCGCTTCATCCCGCCAATCATAAGTATTTCCCTAAACCAAACAAGTTGCTCGCATATATGATTTACATAAATACTTTGTGTTTAAAATCAAGCTCTAAACAATCTCGCCGATTTTGTGTGAGTTCAAACTTAGTCACCGATATTCCGCCGTGCTTACCGATTATCTTACAACTTTCCGATCACGACTACGACCATTGAAGTATTTTAATTAAAATTGCAAATAGGCTATTCACCCCCCTCTAGCCTATTTCCTCGCCTATCGGGCCTAACAATTGGTATCGTGAGCTTGACATTTTTGAAAGAAATTTCCAAGCCTCACAGCCTTGATTTGCCGATACCACAAGAAAAATTATGCAGACGTTTAACATCACTACCATACCGATGTTGAACATCAATGAGTTTGGTGTTTGGAAATCCCGAATGATAAAGTACATGAACTCCATAGATGAACGATTAATGAAAGTAGTGGAAGGTGGACCGATTACTCCCTTGAAAGTTCAAACCACCTACAAACCAATACCTTCCACTCCCTAACCGCACATGCCGACGCCGACGATGAACAACAAATGTATGTTCAAGTTACCGAAACTCGTCGAAAACCAAGAGATGAATGGACCGACGAAGACAAGTTAACCTATGCTTGATGGAAAGCCACCACATTATCTCTTGTGGTTTAGACGACAAACAAGATAAGCTCATTGACTTGTGTTACACGGCACAAGAATGCCGGAACAAGCTCCTTGAATACTTCAAGGAGATGCACGCACCAAGGACAAATGTGCTTTATGATGCTATCAATGAGTTCGAATCCTTCAAAAATCGACGGCGAATCACTCGTAACAATGATATGATCGATTCTGCGAGGTAAGTAATCTTTGTGCTTCTCTTGGTAAAGTATATACTATGAAAGATCCGAATATACGATTTCTAAGTGCTTTAGGAAGTATATATCATACTAAGGTTACTCGTTCTTAGAGAAGCTAGAGATTTAAATACCACTTCTATTCAAAATATTGTGTCTAGTCTATTTTTGTATGAGAGAGAACTACAAAAACTTAATATTCTCGACAAAAACTTCAAATGCATGTCTCTCTCAAAGACAGCACTCGTATATCTCAAATGCCTACTCCTTATCCTCCTATCGATCAATGCCAAAGCCCTTGCCGTAGCAAAACCCTAGAAAACCCTCCCGAGCCTCTCACGGAAGAAGAGGAATTTGCCGCATTTGCCGTAAAACTACCGAAAGTTCAAAACTTCAAGAAAATGCAAAAAGACAAAGAAACCAAATCAAAATAAACCATTTACTACTCCCTTCCATAGAGCCACCAAAGAACCATAAGCCTTCTACCAAGACTTGACTAAAGAACAAAGAAGGAGACTCGTATGCTTTAACCGCCGAAAACCCGGACATTTTGCATCTAAGTGTCCCCAACCAAAATATGAATATGTCGTGAAATTCCGGTAAACCAAAGACATCCAAAGTCCGTAAGCTATGTTGCGTATGATAGACTGAGAAAGCTATGCCGCCCGGTGTGGAAACTCGAAGGTGAAGGCGCCGCCGATGATAATGAAGATGCGATATAAGCTTTGTTGCCATTTGGATGCCGATGATGAAATAGCACTAGATTTACCTACTCCTATTCACCGGAATGCTTCTCCTCCAAGAGCATCTTCAAGGAGAGAAAGACCACAAAGACATTCATTTCAAGAAGTCAAAATCAATGCAAATAATCCTTACGGTTTCAAAGTCATTCAAGTTGGAACCTCACTTTATGGACATGCTGGACCCATTGCCTCTCATGCAACCGAACCAAGTCCTCCACAATCCTCCTGAAAAGAAGCCATCCTTTACCAAACTTCCAAGTATTTCAAGAAATCTTGCCAAACCCATTTCATCCCTACCCAACTTTTCTCCCTTGAATCAAAAGATCACTCAAACAAAAGAAACACAGTGACCCTCTTCCCGAGATATCTAAGGCCGAGATGATAGAGACCATGGATGAACTTTTTGTTGATTATGAAAAGTTGAGTAGTGTTCATGAAATATTATTTGTTGATTTCGCTTAATCTCTGTGAAAGAGAATCACTCAAAGCCGAACTTGATTCTTTGAAAACAAAACGAGTGAACTCGATCACCTTCAACCGAAAACCCGGATCTCAAAACAGAGCAAAAGTACACATAGCAATGATTAAAGATTTAGCTCAAAGAAATGATTCTCTTATGAAAACCATTAATACTTTTTCCAAACCTAACGCCGCTAAAATGGCAATTAATGCATGCCAAGCTATTCCTAAAAATGATCAACATGGGATAGGTTTTGAAACCGAAGCGTAAGTGTACTAATGTCTCTGTGAGGATCGAGAAAAAGGATAAGAAGGCCGAGAACAACCAGATTAACTCATTGCATAAGGATACTAAGCTAAAATATAATGTCAGATCAATGAAGTATCCTCACTACAAGGAAATGGAGAAAGCCAGTACGCATACAAAAGTGGAATTAAGATTGCCGAGAATGAATCTCGCGGATGAAGATATTGAAAGTAAATGCATCGGCAAAGTGGTATCGCTTCAATCTTGATTCGGGCCAATGATCGCCTCCCCAAAGGTGGCGGCAAAGGCAAAGGTAAAGGCAAGAAGGGCAAAACCAACACTTATAAAGACCCTACGTTCGTGCCTACGATTCTTCTAAGCCTAATGATGCAATGACTAAATCTAGTGGTGTCTTGCCGACTACTCACTAATCAAAGAAGTGAAATGTGAAAAGCTGCTTGGATTATGGTCATCATGCTCATGAATGCCTCTTGAAAAGCTCTCTCGAGACCCACAGTGGCAAAAGCCTCTAGTGGCGGCCGAGATATGGCTGCCCAAGAGGAACTAACCTCTTGGACCCCGGTATATAAGGGGGACCATAAGCATGTTTTACTTGCGTGGAATGCTTTATGGCCTCGACCGATGCTAGCAAAGATGTATGGATTTTGGATAGTGGCATTCGAGACACATGACCGGCCGTGCCGATCTCCTTGGCTTGATATTGCTGATGCATCGTGTCCTCCTGTAGTTTTTGGTGACAATGGTAGAGGTAAAATAATTGGATGTGGTACCATCATTAGAGGTGCTATTCATCATACGTATGTCTCTTTGTGGATGGACTCAAACATAACCTTTCTATCCATATCACAATTCTCCGTGGATAGAGGAATGCAATGTATTTTCACTACATCAAGTTGCTACATAAAAGATATTGCCTCGAATGAAACTCTTCTCACCGCCAAAAAGAAAAGGTAACATTTATTGCAAAGAGACTTAAGTGCTATTATCGGTGTTACTAATATTTGTTTTGTAGCTAAGAACATCACGTGAGAACTCGTGGCTATGGCACAAGAGACTCGATCACTTAAATTTCAAATCAATATCCAAGCTTGCCGAGTCCGGATTGGCAACTGGTCTTCCAAAAGTGTCTGGATCATGGAAAGAAGTGCAGAGCTTGCCATTGGGAAAACAACACAAATCCTCCTTTGAGTCCAAGCCCCGCATGTCTACTTCTAGGTGCCTACAAATGTTACACATGGATCTATTTGGCCCCACAACCACAAACTAACCTTGGGGAAGTAGATATACCCCAGTCGTAGTAGATGATTATTCTCGATATACTTGGGTGGAAGCTTTCAAAGCAATAAAGATGACACGTATGCCGTTGCCACTCAAGTTATTCCGACCGCTACTGAGACTCAAGGAGAGCGATATCGTCGGCATGAGATCAGACAATGGAACCGAATTTACAAATAACGGTATTGCTCGATATTGTGACGATCATGGTATAGACCATAATTTCTCTCGTCTTGGTACACCTCAACAAAATGGTGTAGGTTGAGAGAAAGAATAGGACGCTTATTGAAGCCGGTAAGACCATGATTTACGAAGCCGCCGAAATATTTACGGGCGAAGCCATTCATACCGCACTGCTTCACTCAGGACAGATCTCTCATCAACAAATTCCATAATAAGACTCCTTATGAACTCTTGGAGAGGCCGAGTACCAAATATTGGATTCTTCAAAATCTTCGGTGCAAATGCTATGTGCTTTACAACGGAAGAGAGCACCGAGGTAAATTTGATGAAAAAGCCGATGAAGGCATTTTTGTCTGGCTACTCTAAACACAAGAAGGCCTTTCGAGTTTTCAATAAGAAACTTTTGAAAATTGTTGAATCTGTTCATGTAACTTTTGATGAATTTGATTTGTTAGAGTTCGACCGGACTCCAAATAGTGCTAACCAATCTAGTGGTTTTGAGACAGTGAATCTAGTCATACTAATCAATCGGCGGATAATGCACAAGATCCTTTTGTCAGTTGCGGAAGATCCAGGTGACATATTTCCATCCTCGGCAAGAAACCGTCCTGGCGATAATCCTCCCGCACGTCTCTGGCTGATAGCCATTCTGCTCGATCCTCCTCATCCCGTACCAATGAATCCTAGCCCAAATCCACCCTCTACGTAATTCATCCTCCTATACCAAATATTCCTCGATCAAATTCCAAATCCACTCAAAGTCCAAACCCTACTATCTCTCCTATTCCTTTAAATTTATCATCCTCAAAATCTGCTGCTTTGATTCGATCCTCCTCTAGAATCCTTAAGACAAGAATCAGTAAGACAAGACCTTCCGAGAGAAGTTAGACCTCATCGTGATCACCCTCTTGAAAATGTCATTGGTGATATTTTTGGACCCAGAGTAACCAAATACGAACAAGGATTTTGATGAGAATCTCTTTTCTTCGGCTATGGTGTCGATATTGAGCCTCGTAAGGCGAAGAAGCCCTTGCCGATCCAAGTTCGGGTGGAAGCTATGCAAGAAGAGTTGAATCGGTTTGAAAGATGTAAAGTGGGAGGCGAATGCGAGACCTTCCTCTCAGCAAGTCATTGGAACAGAAATGGGTATTCGTAAATAAGTTGGATGAATCGGGAAAGATTACAAGAAACAAAGCGAGATTAGTGGCCAAAGGATACCGGGTCAAGAGGAAGGGATTGATTATGATCAAACTTTCGCACCAAACAGTAGCAAGATTAGAAGCGATAAGAAATTTGTTTCTTGCCTATCTTTGCCTTCAAAGAATTCAAACTATATCAAATGGACGTGAAAAGCGCATTCCTTAATGGTGAACTTCAAGAAGCTGGTCTACGTTGAACAACCGCCGAGCTTTGAAGATCCTAAGAAACCAAATCATGTCTACCGATTGAAGAAAGCTCTCTATGGCTTGAAAGCAAGCTCCTAGTGGAACTGATGTACGAAACCCTGTCCAAATTTCTGCTCGGTGATGGCGTGGGATTCACAAGAGGAAAGATCGATACAACCCTATTTGTTACCAAGCACAAGGGTCATTCATTGTTTGTTCAAATATATGTGGACGACATCATCTTCGGTTCCACAAATGAAGCTCTATGCAAAAGATTTGAAAAGCTCATGCAAAGCAAGTTCGAAATGAGTATGATGGGTGAGCTTACCTATTTCCTTGGTCTACAAGTGAAGCAAACCAATGAAGGAATTCTTATTCATCAAGCCAAATACACCAAGGAACTAATCAAAATTTGGTTTTGATAATGCTCAAATCCTCAAAGCACTCCTATGGCGACAAACGTGCATCTTGACAAAGACGAATCCGGCAAGAAAGTGGACATGACTCTTTACGAGAGGAATGATTGGTTCAACTGCTCTATCTAACGGCCGAGGAACCGGATATTATGTTTCTTTGTTTGTGTCTGCGCCCGGATTTCAAGCCGATCCTAGAGAATCCCATCTGCAAGCCGTGAAAAGAATTATCAAATATCTAAGTGGCCTTCTTGATCTTGGTCTATGGTATGCCGGAGATTCTTCATTCAATCTTATCGGTTACTCGGATGCGACTATCTTTGCTTGCCGAGTTACAAGGAAGAGCACCGGTGGAACTTGCCGGTTTCTTGGTGAGAAAGGCTAGTTTCTTGGTCTTGCATAAAAGCAAACGGCAACCTCAACTTCCACAGCGGGGCGGAATACATTGCTGCTTAGGTAGGCTATTTGTTCTCGAGATTCTATGGATGAAGCAACAATTAGTAGACTATGAGATTCCTCCTCAAGTACGCCCGATCTCTTGTGACAATCGAGTCTGCCATCTCCGTCTCAAACAATCCAGGTGTGCACTCCAAAACAAAGCACATTGACCTCAAAATACCATTTCTTGAAAGATCATGTTGAGAAAGGCAACGTTGTCTTCTTTGAAAGTTCATGCTTGACTTTCGGAGCTGATATCTTGACAAAGCCTCTTGATCGAAGAGATTTGAATTTCTTAGGAGTGAGTGGGTGTTATTGGTTACTACTGGTTGATGCTTACGTCTTCTTTGAAATCGCTATGCTGTGATACATCCTTATTTCTGTGATTGATATTTACGCCGATTGCTTGCCGATGCTCTTTCTGCCGAGTATTCTAAGTAGTGGTTGCCGGCTATCTATGTCTCCCATCGGCCAAAGCCTCTCTTTAATGTAAAGTGAGTCCCTGTCGGACCTATCAAATCAAGGGCGGTTGGTCACACCCCTCTCGACACGTGTGTGTACCGCCATTTTCGAAAATCGTGTCAAATGATTTATTCCAATTAATTTTTGTGATAAGTCTCGGATGCCGTATCATTTTAAATCCTAACGAGTTATGGTAATCATTCTTAAGCTGCTCAATTCGAGCGCTTTAAATGGGGCTGCTTTGCACGTTTTCAACGAAATTGAGCAGTTTTCGTCTTTTGAAAACCCTTTTCAAATAAACCGTTCCCTCAAACTCCATAACATATTTAAGCAAAGCTTTCTCTTTGAAAAACCTTTTCACATTCTCATCAAAAATTCTATCTTGCTATCTCAAGTCTCCATTTCTCAAACTTCTTCTTTGAATGCGGTAAGTCCATTTTAATATTTCAAAGATCGATTCTAACATTGGTTTATTGTGTTTGAGTTTGCTTGATTGTTGAGTTTTACGGGAATCATGAGTAATGAAAAGGATATCTATGGAGGTTACATAGACTTAAGCTTCTTCGGTGATCTTTGTTGACGGACAATTTCTCGAGAGATCTCTTATCGGACTCATCTGTTCTTCCCTTTCGACTCCTTCGGATAATTTTGGAGTTTATATTGATTCCGTCGAGAGAGTTCTTCGCAAATTACGTCGTTGAATATTCCGATGAAGATGATCGAATCCTTCTCGGCCATTTCTTCTCTTGTTTACGGTGTTCCAATCTCTGTCACCCCGAAAGTATATCCTCCATCTTTCCAACCCTAGGAAATTAAAGCCGGCCCTAATTACATGGATGCTTGGATCTGGATGATGCACGGAATCTTATTAGAGGTGCCAATCTTTGGTCCAAGACTCGGTGGAGACAAGCATTTTAAGGTTGATTATGCTAGGAGGTTCTTCGCTTTGATTGAAATTATTGACGGATGTCTAATTTGCCGATCGCTCGCACGGCCATATTACGATCTTCGGTTTGAGGCATTATTTGCAATAGTGCTAAGGATAAATTTCAGCGGGTGTGGATTCATTTTTAGAGTGATTGCTCAAGCGGCCGGGAAGTATCTTTGGCGATAGGCAAAAAGGAAAGGATTTTCCAGGAGCAAAGGATGTCATTATTGGTTCTTTGCGACGGGATAATCGGAGAGTAACCCACTGCTGTAGTTTCTTAGCGACCCCAATGCTACTGCGGCATTTCCAAACTCAAGTTGAAGCACCACGAGTGAAGGTGATTGGAAAAGGATTATGCGAGACAGATGCTGTTTGAGTGGAGCCTCATTGTTCCCCAAGTTATTTAGAGTTCTTTGCTCTCCTGCTTGAAAGTTCAAGTAGCATGTTCTATTACTGGCTGTGAAAGAGAAGAAGAAGAAATCAAAGAAACCATCCCTAAGCCTGCTAGTTCAAAGCCTTGATCATCTCAGCCCCTGCCTCCTCATCCACTTTATTCTTTCTTGGAGCACTGTTACAATGACGAAGAAATCGGCCTCCATTCCTGTTTGCCCCATCCTCTGCCCAGACCTAAGAAAAGAACCGTAATGCTGCATCTTCGCAAATCATCCAAGAAATCCAAAGTACATATACGTCAAAGCTCAGGAATCCTTTGTTATTCCTCCTTGATCCCGAGTCGAGAAAAACCTTATTTCTTGAACCCGAGTTCTTGATGAAGCCTCCTCTTCTCCCAGACCCAATTTTGGAAAGGTCGCTAAATCGCTTTGAGGAAATCAATCCCAAGGAAATTTGAGAGGAGAAGAAGGATGATTGAGCAAGATTTAAGGAGGAGAATTCCATTGCAACCCCTTTTATTATCTTATCCTAACACTTCCCGGACATTCGGACTATCTTGCCTCATACGGAATAGCCATGGAATCAGGACCGAGAAAAATGTGCTAAACCACGTCAAGAACCCCGCTTTCACATCTGGCCTTTGTAATAACCGCGGTCCATGATAAACAAAGATTGCTCCAAGCATTTTGGGGTATTTCCGATTGACCATCTCCGGCCATTCATCGAAGAAGACTTGCTTGATTCCAGCAGAAAGAGCAGCAGAAAGACAGACTTAGTACTGCTTTAATGGACTATTGGTAAACTATGTTGATAGGTCAAGATTGGACTCAAGAATGAGACTTTTGCGGAGAAGTTTCCTCCGCTCACTCCAAATATCAAAATTTCGGCAAGAATGTGTTGATCTTTGAATTTCAACCGATACTTTGATCTTTTGCCTCTCCCTCTGGAACCAAGTCCTATCTTTTCGGGATCGAATAAGGCAAGGAATCTAGTGATGAGTCATCTCTGTTTGGATTACGCTATGCCTCTGCGTACATAAACTTCGGTTTTGATTTTTGAAGAGAATGATCCCTATACTGGCTAGGAAAGAGTGAAAATGATGAAGGCCGGGGATTCAAGTACTGCGATGCTTGAGACTACGACCGAGAGGTGCTCTTGCCACCCAGGTTTATTGAAAATGTGTTGAAGATAACTCGGGAGCTCATTACCTATTACAGAAGAAGCATTGAAAAGGAAAGAAGGAAATGCTTCGATGTGAATGCTTTGATTCAAGCATGGTGATAAAGTTCCTCTATGATTCCTCAAGTGACTCCATTGAATCCGGCGAGAACTACACTCGATGATGATCAACGGTTTATTATGCAACGTAGCCCAACGAAGAAGACTCCTTCATCGGATGCTCATTCAGTGCCAGTCCTAGCCTAACCACTGCTCCATCTACACCTATAGTGGTCACCGGCGGGAGTCTTTCTTAACTACGATCAAGCTCCCATGCTTCATTTGATGTTCTCTTTGAACCATTTCAAGAGGTTGTTGAGTTGGGGGAGGAGGAGCTATCTCAGACTCACGATATTCTTTGCTTTGATCTTGAGACTCGGGGAAGTTGATAATGCCTTCTCTTGTAATTGATACATACATGGCCACATTTACAGGAAGGCACTTATTCATCAAGGCTGCTCTTGATCTCTTGGTCCATGATGAATCTACTCCACCATTCACTTGATGGCACAGTGATAGCCAGGATGAAATTGACAGGAAGACTATGATGAGATCTTTAGTGATCTTTGAAGAAGATACCTCGCACTCCGTCACAATTACAGCTCACTTGCACAAATGGCTTGTAGGTTGATGATGTGCTCAAATTAGGTATACCACCTGCCAGGTCTCGTTCCAAAGGACTCTTACGGTAATCCTCTATTCCACTCCTCATCGAAACTTAAATGGAGATCTGGTACAAAGATTGTGAAACATTCCTTGAGAGTCTGTTCCTACGGGGTTCTACCTGTGTGCCCCCTATTCTGCTTGAAATGGAACAAGGATATCCAAGCATGGCAAGAAGAAAACGCTACTGCTTGTTTCATTGCCAAAGTCAAATCTCTCCCTCTGACTACCAAGTATTTGGCTCCTTAAGAATTCGAGGTGAAATCTGTCTTTGGGTAAGATCTCTATTGAAGTTTGCATACATTACGGTGGAATGATGACGG